>CM035591.1:114014755-114613201 GCA_020423425.1 Chrysopa pallens
AATATAAACCTGAATATTGTATTTGAATTGAATAGTTTATTTAAAATTAAACATTATAATAATTTTTAAATAAAAATATTTAAAGTCCAAATAAATTAATTCCTTTTCTAAGTATTGAACTTCAAATCATTATTTTATCATTTACTTATGAATTTGTTTATGTCGAATTAAACTAAAGCCTAATTTTAAAAAAAATTTTTGAAAAGGTTTGACCCTAAATGCCGTCCCTGCAACTTCGCGATTATTCCATACGTAAGCACTTAAAATTTAACATATTACAGTGTTTTTGAGCTCGAAGATATACTTTTTTTATTTTTGAGCTCTCAAAAGCTAGCTGTTCCCGAATATTTCGTTAACGATATCTCTCGAACCAATCAACCGATTTTCACGTTCTTGGCGGCGATCGACGCAGTTTTTAGAGCTATAATAATTATTAATTATTATAGGAAATTATTGGGCGTCTCATCAAAATAAAGCTACTCACGGAAAATTAGCTTGATAGTAATCAAGTGCAAAAATGGGCGATGGATCCTGGACTAAGAATATTTTCTTACTAATCTCATGTTTATGTATATGGATTATCACCGTGATTCATAAATAAAAACACACTGCGGAATTATGGAAGCTATTCCCTCAAGATGTTAATGTGAGCTGCTCTCAGTCGCTATCAATAGAAATGCTACCGACGGATTAATATTTTATATAAATTTGAGTCGAAGTGTACTAAAAAAATATAACATCTGAATTTTTATACCCATTTTAAAAATATTAAATACCCGATTTTTGTGTTGTGTTGCAATTTTTATCAGTAAAACATTTATTTTAATTTAAAAAAATTATTAACCAACTGAAAAGTTTATTAAAAAAGTGTCGTTAAAAACTTAATAAAAATGTTAAATGTCGAAGATTCAGGTAATCGCGTATTTTGTTTTTGGAGTATATATAAATAGTGGATATTATTTTCTTTTCACTGGAAAGCTTCCATTTTAAAAAAAACACTGCACCTATTTTGTGCACATTTGTGAAACGTCAAAGATAAAAATACATACAAGAAAAATAGGTTAGAAAATTTTTCATAAAAACAAAAATAAAACAATTTTTAATTATTTTTAAACTTTAAATTGTTTTTCAGTGTATAATAAATTAATTTGAATGAAATACAATTATATATCAAAATAATTTTTCATAATGTCTGTCTCAAATGTTTCACAAAAGGCATTACATTTGCTAAAAAGTTTACCAAGAGTTAATTTAGGAAATATACGAGATAATCCTGGTTCTAGAAAAAATGTAATTATAGAATATAAATAGATATTATACAATTTTCATGAAATTCTATCAATAAATGTCTTGTTTTTTATAGACTAAACGAGGGCGTGCTCAGCATGGAGGTGATAAACATGGAGCAGGAAATAAAGGATCAGGACAACGACAAAATTACATGCGATTAGGATATGAAACTGGAAATCATCCTTTCTATTTAAGATTTTCGTATGAAAATTATTACAAAGGACATCAGTAAGTTTGACCTGATCCAATTATATGAGGAACTGTTAATATACGATTATTAGTGTGATCTATACAAGCTTTAGCTAAGTCATATTGACACTGTTTTCGAGGTGTTTATAAAAATAACGAAATGGTTGAATTTGTTGATTAAAATAAAATTTTGCGATAATTTGCTGTTTATTCATGTTCAAGTGTAAATAGCTTTATATAGAATATTGCGATTTGAAAAATGTTAAATCACTCTTGTAAGTAGATAGAATCGCATAATTGTGTAGCATTTAATGACAAAAATTAATGTGTTTTACAAAATAAAAAATTCTTCACTTATCAAATGACAGAAATTGGAATAGTCTCCAATCCCTTCGTTTTAATGCCATGATTGAATATTTAAAATTTAATAATATTTGGATATTGGGTACATGCAGATTAATTTCGATCGATCAGTGAACGATCTCTCATCGGCCATTATTCTGAATGTACTCATTATGAGTTATCTGCGGACGAAAATTGAATGAAATACATTGTATATTGCATTAAAGATAATCTTTAATATAGATTTCTCTTTCTAGTTCTAATTCTTAAAAATTTATATGCCGCTTTTAATACATACTTATTAATAAAATATAAAAAATTTTCGATTTTAGTTTAAGAAGACAATATCCTCCAATTACAATGCATCAATTACAAACACTTATTGATACGAATAGAATTGATACTTCAAAACCAATCGATCTGTGTTCACTAATGGGAACTGGTTTATTTAATTTACATCCAGATCAACATCATTTTGGATTCAATTTAACATCAGAAGGAGCTGATAATTTTAAAGCAAAAATTAATATTGAAGTTCAATATACCGACGATTTATCCATTGCAGCCATAGAACGGAATGGCGGATGTATCACAACGGCTTATTACGATGTTCATAGTTTATTTTGTATGTTAAATCCAAAAAAATTTTTCGAAAAAGGTGTTCCAATACCTAGACGAATGATACCACCACAAGACGCTATTGAATATTATACAGATCCTGAAAAACGTGGTTACTTAGTTGATCCAGAAAAGATTTCTCAAGAACGATATACTCTTTCGCAAAAGTTTGGATATATTTTACCAAAAATTGAAGACGATCCCGATTATGAAATGTTAATTCAACGGAAAGATCCACGTCAAATTTTTTATGGTTTACAACCTGGATGGGTGGTTAGTTTAAGAGATAAAGTAATTTTAAAATCTAAAGTTCCAGATTTGGAATCGTATTATGCAAATTAGTTCTGTAGTTTTGTTATATATTGTAATTGAATGTAAATAAAATTTTAAAGGCAGACAAATTGTTATGGTAATACACGCAAAATATTTCAAATACAGGGAAAAATCGAATTTTACAATATTAGTATGAATATTTGTAAATAGTTGCAGTACTAATTTTTGATATGCAATTATCACTTTTATTAACCTCTTCAGTACTTAATTAATTAAAAAAATTGACACTCATTGAGTACATTTGTACAATATATTGTACATCAACTTTATGATGATGAAAAATAATTGATTTCATTTCTTAACTTGTTGTAAATATATTGAACAGTTAATTTAATTATTTACGAACTGGAATAAAAACCATTTTTTTACATTTGTATTCATAAATACAGTTTTTTACCGTTTGGAACTTGTTAAATGTAGTATGTAAATGGTGTTTGCTAAACAAGTTTCGTTGTGGGCATTATTTTTTACGATTATCGAGAAAATTTTCAAATTTATTAGTAAAAATTTATAAATGAGGTTCTAATCTTGAATAAAAGTAGCAGGTAAGTTATAATTACAATTTAGTATTGCAAAATTTTTAACTGTAATTTCGTAGTACAATATTTTGTACATTGTTAATCAGTAGCTAGGATTAATGGATTACAGTTTGAGTTTAAATATTGACACAAAATCATTAGCCATTGTAAATTCTTGGATCGAACATCGCACATACGCAATAGAATTAAAAGTTCCCCAAAAAGAAATATTAGACCTACTTCATTTTAAAATGAGAGAGGCTGAATGTCTAGTAAAAGTCGATGCACCTGTTGGTCGTAAAGTGGGGAGACCAGCTTCGCAGGCATCCAACAGGTCCCGTTCTGAAACACCAGATATTGATTTAGCATCTCCTGAACCTTCAACATCGACGCCTAGAAAACGAAAATTCGAGGTTCGGCCCGTCGATGAGGTGCGCACAGATACGATTGATCATCTTTCTAAACATGATGGAAAAAATCAACTCACCAGGCAGCAAGTCGGAAAACTACTCAGGTAGAACATTTTTCCAATGCGTTAAAATACATTTGTGTATTACCAGGGAAAAAAACTGTTTCTATAATTTTCATTTAAAAAAAAGAAATATGTAGTAGGTCAATCAAGGTCCTAACTTGGATAAAATATACCAAAAAATGTAATTAGTTACTACAATTGTACTAAATGTAATTAGTTAGCTACCAATGTACAAAATATTATAAATTACAGAAAATAAAGAAAAAAACTAATTTTAAAAATTTTGTTTTATTTTAGTAAGTTAGGATGGTGGTTCATTGCCAAATTTAAGGCAAAATAATTTTTTCCTACTCTACATTAAAAGTGGTACTATACGTATGCTAAATTTGTACGTACAATATATTGTACAGCAGTAGTGAAGAGGTTAATGTATTTTGTGACAATTGTTTCGATTTTTAATTCATATTCATACAAATGTCATTTGTTTTGCAAATAATGGAATTCGACAAACTAAAGCTCTCAACAATCACTGATTATGAATACTTATTTAATACGCTCTGTAGCCCAAAATAGTCTCGTTGGATTTGTATTAATATCATAGAATTTTAATATTTTGAAAATGTATTTTTTATCATTATACTCAAATCTTTTTATTTATTTTTTCATTTATACCATACTTATTAATTAAACAAAAAACCTGATATAATTAAATACTTATTAACTTCTGATAGTTGTTATTAAATGATAACATATAGTCGAAGGATTTTCTAATCTTTGAAACTATATGATTTTTTTTTTTTGCAAGTTATAACTTGATTATTCAAAATATGTTTGGTAACTTTCTGTACGTATTGATAAGAATTAATGACTTTCATCGCAAAATGCGAAAATAGTGAGAGCTATATGAATCTTGATATCTGAATTAATTTGACATTATCAGATTTGTTGAACAACAGCATTCAGTACAATTCATTGATTGAATCTAAATATTTGTAATATAAACGTCAATGTTTAATTAGAAAAGATTCTTTCAGAGAAATAATAAAGATGGGAAATATGCAATGAATAAAAAAATTTATTAATTAAAAAATATATTTATAAGTAAAAGCTATACATAAAAATTAATGATCAATTATAATTAATTCATCGATACCCCAATCTTCATATGAGTTATCTGGTAAATATCGTCGAATTATAATAGGAATTTTACGTTGTTTTAATTCTTTCATAGCAATCTGTAAGGGATCTGTTTCACCTTCTAATTCCACCATTACCGGTGCACACATCGATATTTGTAATGCCCTGGTACCCAATACCCTGGCTCTTTCATACCTACAAATAAAGCATTATTTAAAAAAAAATTTTTTTAATATGAATATTTAAACAATCCTTTTTTATAATGAAATTCTTTAGAGGAGAAAACTAACCGAGAAAAATTATTCAAAATAATCTATCTTTGTTTAAAAGGGGAACCGTTTAAAATATTTTAAATTTGTTAGGTAATGAAAACAGCAAATTGAATATTTTTTGTATATATCTCGTGTCCGATTCAGTCATCAATAAATAATACGCTAAATATCAATCAGTATGATGATATGACTTAAGAAAATGTGAATAAATCTGTATTTAAATAGTTGTTCGCTATCAATATGCTTGGCACCGCGATTTGAAAACAGGAATTTTTATAAATACGTCGTAACCAAGTGAATAAATATTTAAAACTTACTTAGTCATGTATCTTGTAGTAATTCGTTTATGTTTTGGAACTCCACCCCCTCCTTGACCACGAGATATGATGTCAATATTATCACCTTCTTCTTCGGGTTGTTCTAATTCTTCGATATTGTCTTCCTCAACATCATCATCGAAATCGTCTTGAACACTTTAAATTTTAGGTTAGATTTTTATCTGATTATATATATATATAAATATAAAGTAATTTATAGATATCACTTACTCATCTCCATCGAATTCTTCATCGGCCATTTTATTTATTCGAAATTGACGAAAAGAGGAATAATATTTAATTTTAGGATGTAAAAAAAAATTCACTAAATTTTTTGTAATTCTGTGAAGTTCTTTGACAATGATGAAAGTGTTGCACTCTAGTGTGGTTTTATATATGCTGCAGTGGCTACGTTCAACTTCCAAGCAGCTGTGTAACCATGTGTAACTGTAATTATATAGCTTTTGGAGGAAGGGTAGATACACGTGATAAGATATTCTGGCTTTCTGATCAGAAACGCGGTTATATAAATAGGTTTGGAAAGTCAAAGTTAAAAAAATATTACCAAAAGTGTATAATTAATGGCTGCATAAGTTTCCGTGCATGCAAGTAGAGTACACTACCCACCACCACCAACAATTTACAGTACCAGTACTGATGCACACTTTTTAAAACACTCGCATTTCTATACATACACACAGGTTATATGCTCCACCATATTTTTTAAAAAATAGGTCAAAAGTTGTCCATTTAAGCTGTCAAGACCTATGTCTTATACATGATCAGCAAATCTGATGTAACATGTATTTCATATTCAACCCCGTACACGGTAATAATTCTACATAAAACATCAGATTTTCTGATTTGAAAATCTTCACGTATGCGCACACATACGATGCTGCCTGAAGTAGCTTGAGAATTTCTTATAAAATTTTCTTACGTTGTGGCTACGGCCATCTTTAGAAGTAGCTTTATTCCATCTTTAAGCCAAAGAAGTAATTAATAAATTTAAAATATTTGAAAGTTCATTGTTTCGTTACACGTATCCGATGAATTGTGCTTGCTTAAGATTTTTGTGTGATGCATGATCAGAATTTTTATACGAATTTCTTATAGGACTGGTTGCTAGTATGCGTTGACCATCAGTTTTTCTGTCCAGACAAAAATTATCGTGTGCACCCGTCCGAAATGTTAATTTGTCTTATGCATTCGTCTTTATTAATCTAGAGAAGTGAGACAAATTACGACCAATACCAACTTTATTAATAACCATATTAGTCACCGTAAACACTTCGTATATATGCCTAGCATATTCAACCGAAATTACGAAATTAGTTCGTACGATCGAAACCGAATTTTGGCTTAGGTCTCAGTTTTGGCTGAAACTTCTATATAAAATATCATTTTTATACACAATTTTATAACCAACAAACACAAACAAAATAAACAAAGCAAGTCATTACACGACTCACAATTGAGAGAGCTGACGTAGAAAAATTACACTTTGTCACAAGCTACTCAGGGCACCGAACATGCCCAATCACAGAATGAAACCTCGTAAAACCATTTTTTTTACCAAAACTTGGTTAAAACTGAAACCGAATCGCTCGCATACTACTTATATGTGTATACATACGTTTATTATTTCAAAAAGAATGTAATAATGAAACATATACAGATGTGTCTTGCATACAATAAAACTTAACATTTATTTATTTATTATGTATTTTATTAATTCGTATACGAAATGATTTATATTAATACAGGCTATATAGTCTCACTTCTTGGTTTAATCACTGTTCTCTTCACTTGCTACTTTATTGAATATAGTAGCTATGCCCGCGTCCTCGACAACCGAAACTATCACTGTGTCGAAGATTTTCATAACCCAGGGATTACTGTTAGGTCGCGATTTGATGAAAGTCTTCGAATCGAAGAATCTTCACGAATCTATTATTATCCATCATGAGAGGCTGTAACGTAACTAAAATGATCACCTTGGAAATATTTATTCTCTGCTTGGAACGCACCCCAAAAAATTTAAAGTACATATATTTTCTAGTTTATTGACATATTTTGTGTCAATCTGTATTTGTGTTTACATGTTTTCATGTTTAATGTCTAATTGGTTACATCATGTGTTATTAAATTTTCATTTAGTTTTCATTAGACGATAAATAATTCTAATATGGTTGTGTTCTTTTGTACTTAATATTTTTATATCAATTTTTTAATATGTAGATTCTAATCTATTAAATAGCTATTCGTAGCTACTGATAAGGGTAAATTTTTAGTAATCATAATGAATTGTTATCTAACACTTTATAAATTAATATGTTTTTTAGAAATATAATGGGACAGTCGTCGAGTTATTCGCGTGAACGAAGACGTTCCATACGTCCATTAAAACTATCTACAATATATCCAAAACAAAAAAAATCCTTAAGTGCAACTTTTGTGGTGTTTGATCGTGAATCCTACAATGATATGATAAATATAAATACAGCAAGTGAAGAACAATTGATGACACTTCCGTCCATAACAAGAGAAATCGCTCATAATATAATCGAACACAGGCGTATTATTGGTCGATTTAAACGGATAGATGATTTGGCCTTGGTATCGGGTATTGGTGCTGAAAAATTACATAAATTACGTAGTGAAATTTATGTAAAAGAAAATATTCCCAATGGAGATGTTTCTAATAGTTTAACGTCGTTAAGCAGCGATCGCACTCAAGAATATGTTGATTTGAATACAGCAAGTATTTTCGAGCTTCAAACAATTGTTGGTGTATCTCAGGAATTAGCTGCAAATATTATTTATTATCGTGATAAAAAAGGTCTATTCCATTCGGTCGAGGATTTAAAAAAAGTGAAAGGTATCGATCCAATTTTATTTAGCGTGTTAAAATCGTATTTTATTGCTAGTCCACTTACCGATTGTGTTTCAACGAATAACAATAGTATCGATAATCATGAATATTGTGAATTAAGTGATAAATATTTAAATTATAATAATGATAATAATTTTTTTCAAAATAAAAAATTGAATAGTTATAAAAGTACTGACTGCACATTATCGGCACCTTTAAATGATATTTTTGATTTGTTGTCGGCGTATTCACATCGGCCTGTTGTTGAAAAATTTAATTATTTGCGTGATAATAGAAAAGCTTTAAGAGTTGCTACATGGAATTTACAAGCATTGTCTAATGATAAAGCACAAAATCCCGGTTTTTTGGAAGTATTTTGTCGTACTGTTTTAGAAAATAGGTAAGTTTTCTTCCCATTTACACAAACATATCGTTTCAAAATCAAATTTTCCTGACTTTCAAGTACCTTTTAAAATGTATTCTATTCATAAATTAGAATATTGCTTCTTATAAGAAAGCCATAGTTACAGTTTTTTTTTAAATTAAATCGATTCACCAGAAATTATAATAAATGGAAAATTTATCCTTAAGAAATTAAGCATTTATGTTTTTGCATTTAAAGTATAAAAAGTAAGCGATGTTCAACAAGTTATAATTGATTGATTCAAGAGTAAAGAACCATGTAAAATACTTATGAAAAATGATTCCCGTAAAAATTTCTGAAAAATAGTATAATAAATGTTTCGATAGCTACAAAGTACAAATTATATTCGTTTTCGAAATATGGTGTTTATGTATACTCAAATAAAGAAAAGGACGCACCGACCATAACATGTTTATTTAAAATTATAAAATACACGATTTTTACAATTTATTTAGTTTAAATTGAAAGTTTCACTTATATAAACAAAATTAAATTTGATAAAAATCGTCAAACACCATAAAAATCATGTATTTTCTAATTTTATATTATATGAATTTGGAGCTAAAGTTTTGTATATATGTTAGACTCAAAACTAAAAAAATATCACAAAACGTTTTGTTTTTTGTTTTCAAATAAATCATAGTTTTTTATTTTTCGAAAGTAGTTGAGTTGTATTTTCACGGGTTGAGCTATATAAGGGTTGGCTTTTTTTAATAGCTTACTTAAAAATATGGCAAAACTATATCTGTTTAAAAAAAGTTGTGTAACTCTATTTAAGCGCTAACGGTATTCGAGTCTTAATAAGGTCGTAACAAGTTTCCCTTAGTTGTGTTACTTTTATGATATTTTTGTCTATTAATGATAAAATTTTTTCTTCTAATTCTAAAATTATATTTCTTACTTTACAGATTTTCAATAATTGCAATACAGGATATTATACACTGTTCTGCCTTGGAGACAATATGCAATGAATTAAATAATTCTAAATTACGCCGTGTTATCGAATGGCAACAAAAACATCATAAAAGCAAATATAATTTTAAATTCATATATCGTGATCAATTAGGTTTTATTTACATATCGCAAAATGATTGTATGCGTATTGATTTTTTATCATATGAAAAGATGGAGATAGAATCAGAAGATGCAATGGTATTAAATGCACGTATGTGTGTAGATGATGTTTGGTTTATAAATATTCTTAATATTGAAGTATACAATTACTCAGGGAAACTATTAAAAACTGTTGTTAACTTGTTGGATTCTGATGATGTTGTTATGTTAGGTGATTTTACTAGCTGCGTTAAATTCGAAGGTGAGTACATGTATAATAGTCAAATTATTTCTCATGTTGCTATAACTCTTAACAATTTTTTTGACACCCTTAACTTATTTCTGTTTTCCTATCTACAATTGTGCCAATTTCCTCATAATTTTTATTTTATTTGCGCACTCAAATAGTATTATTTTAGTTTATCGAAATATTACAAAAAGTTTCTTTTGGTTGTTGTTATAGACGTCGCTTGCAAATCCCAGTAATTGTTGCTATAAAAATATTTTTTTCGGGATTAATTTAATTTTGATTGAGAATTAACTACAATTCTTTCATTAATAACTTAACAGTCCCTGTAATAGAATTCATCATAAGAAATTGATCAGTCAAAAGATTTGTGGAACAGGGGGAGGGAGGCATGAATTTCGATATTGCCAAAACACACTGCAAGAAAAAAGTGCCAATCTGAGCTGGCTACTAGAATTTTGAAATTAAAAACATTAATTAGTGGTATTAGTTCACTATTAACTTATTAACAAAAACAATATTGGTAAAGTTTCTAATCGATGTTTATTTTCAGATAATATACTAAATTATACATCTGCCCTTCCACTTAACACGAAGACAAATAGTACGAAAACTGGAAGCAAATCAACATTCCTAGATAATATATTTATAAGCCGTAATCTTAGTCAATCGTATACAGGATTTAAAGGACTTGTTACCGAAGGATTATCACACTTAGCTATACCCCAGGGTTGGTCTTGGGGTGGTGTTGCTAGTGAACATTGTCCTGTGTGGTGTGAATTATATATTAAAACAGTTACCAATCAAATAAATCATATAATAACACAAGTATGATGACTTCAGTTCCTACTAATGTAGGAATTTTAAGATTATTTACAGATGTCTGTACCACGGAGGTTGGTAGAATAACGATGACCACTGGAAAATAATTTTTACTAATCGAAATTGATCGCCAAGATATTTTTAAGTTTACGAGAATTGTTTGGATATGTCTACTAGATTCTATATTTACGCATTTTTAACATTATATATGTTTGACAAAATCATTATCTATATTTCATTATATTCGATTGATCATAGTGTTATTAGATTTGACCGATTAGAGTGCCATTAAGTTATTATGAGTAAACTAAGACCAATGTCAGCGTTAAGTATCATTTCTCTTAGGTGTTATAATCTGTGATTTCATGATGTCATGCCTAATGAAGTAAACACGCCCATGTTTTGAAAAACGTCATTTTAAGGCTATAAGATATATAAACACAATTTATTAAAAGATGGTCATTTGTTTTTGTATCATTTTGTGTGTTTTTTTATAATATCATAAAACTATATATTTATAAGTAAAATATAATATATAGTTTTTTATCTCAATTTTAAATAGAATAACATGTTTTGTAAAATACACAATCACTCTTAATGAAACTGCTTAATTAAACTTGTTTTGTTAACTTTCGTGGTATTCTCTAAACATACATCGCATAATATTTTATGATATTGTAAAATACAACACTTGTTAAATTATTTTTATTTTCAACATTTTTAAAGCAAAGATTAAAAAACAAAAATTTACTCGCTAACAGCGCCAGATTTATTTTGGTGGCCTCGGTTTTTATAGTAAGATGTACTTTTCTTTCACTATTTGCAGGTAGATTACAAAGTGGTCACATACTGAAAAAAAATACAAGAAAAAAAAAATATTGAAATTCATTTTTTATTTATATTTTAGTGAAATATTGGTTTTCTGACATAATTCTATAAATTTTTTTTACTGAAATTTAATAAATAAAATAGTTTAAACTAGAAAAACAAAAATAAATCCCTTTTTGGTGACATTCCTTCATGCATATTCAAAGGTTTGTGTAATGTGTGCCTTATTATAAATTCATCATTTCTAATCTACATGAAAGCTTTAAAAATAATAATTTAAACAATATATAAAATATATATGCATAAAATGATGTATTATTTTTTTGTACTTATTGCATATGAATTTCTAATGAAAAGGATTTACAATTTCCTAAATATAAAATTTTTGAATATATCATATTTAGGTGTAGATTTTGAAATTTGTGTAGCAGTATACATTATATATGTATTGTAAGATAAGAAAGTCAAGATAGTATTTATTAGTATTATTAAGCACTGAATAAAAATAAAGACTTTCTACGAGTGAAAATTTTTGTTCGATACTTATCAGGAATATATTCTACTGGTGGTGTATGGATTTATAAATAAAATCGGCAGTGAAAAGATCGTTAGTGTTAAGGAGGTCTAATCAACACTGTTCAGTTTCTAGACAACGAATACTTTAAAAATCAACTATACAGTGACGTTACTGAATGTGATAAAATTTTTTTCCAAGTTCCATCAAAATCGAACGCGTTCGAAAGTTACAGCGGAACAAACATACATACAAACAAAATTTTTAATTGTTTCGTTAAAAAATGTACGTCACTTCGTTCGGTCAACAAAAGCCTATATATTCTACGACGTTGCTCTAACACTCCGTTCAATGTAAATGACCTAATAAAAAACTAGTTTTTGATGTTTCTTTTAAAAATTATTCAAAAAAATATATTGTTTTAAGTTATCATTACCAAAAAAGTATACATAGTTCTATGAACAGTAGACCTTACTCACGGTGACATTCCATTATTATAGAAAAATATCACATGTTATTATTATCAGTTTAGTCAAGACATCTGTATGATCATTATACTGTTTTTAATTTGTTATTATAAACTGTTATTGATCTTATATATTTTATAAAAATATCACTTTTTTAAAATATGGAAAATAAATAATTTTTAAGAGTCATTGAATACATATGTTAGGAACAATTTGGTCTCATATTTTGTAGGTATCAATTTTTAAAAGACAGTAATTTTATTAAAAAATATTATATTTGTTATTCATTAAATTATTTTGTTTTTGATACAGTCGAGTTTTTCTTTTTAACCTAAATATTTAAGTACTGAGTACTACATTTTGATGATTTTGCTTTCATGGCGGACATCAGCTTATTATAATATAATAGTTTAATCTTTTGAGAATAAATTACTCATTATAATTTATTCTCAAGAAACGCTGTACACAGATATATGTTGTACTAAGAGGTTCATACCATTAAACTTCGTTTTTTGTGTGTTTCGTTCGTATCTTATTAATTTTTACAGTCATATCAGCTGTAATCTTTTATTAGAGTGACTAAAATTTACGAGAGATTTATAGTCAGAAAACAAGTATACACAGTCGACTCTCATTAATTCAAACCTCTCTATAATTCAAAGTTATCGCGAGTTCCCTACAAAATCTCTTTATATTTCGAATTAAATCAATAAATTTTTATGCACTTGGTAATTGGAACGAAAACATCATTGCTACGTAACAAAACGACGCGTTAATTCGAACTCATTGGCGTAAAACACTCGACAATTCAAAATTGCAGAGAGAAAGATTGTAAGTAAATTTTGAGGCAAGTTCAAAATTGTACCATCGTATAAAAAAACTAGAAAAATTCAGCCAGATGAGTCATATGTAAATGAAAGAATACCTTTTTCTGGACAAGAAAATTTTCGCACAAATATTAATATCCTATTAATTGGCCGGGCGTAAAAGTGCATATGAAAGGCTTTACGAAAATTTCAATTTCTTCGATAATTTATATGAAATAGATACAAATGAATTGAAAAATCTTGCCAATAAACTAGTCGACAAGTATACTGATGACTTAGAAGAGACATTAGGAAACGAATGTATTCATTTACATTATCAACTCGAAGATTCTTCAGCAAATACGGAAGATCGTACGCTCTGTACAAAATATATGCAATTTATTACATTCACGTAGTCTTTGAGATGTTTACCTAAATGTTGATATTGCTTTACATATTTTTTGAGTATTTCGGCTACAAATTGTTCAGGAGAAAGATCTTTTTCTACTTTGAAAAGAGTAAAAACCTATTTACGAGCAAGTATGGGTCATGATAGACAATGCTCTTGCATTACTGTCTATTGAATCTCATCTAGTCCAAGAAATTGATTATGATGATATAATTGATATTTTTGCGCGGACCAAAACCAGGAAAAAGAAATTTTTTAATTGATTAATATTAAAAAAAAAAACATATTTATTTATTTGTCTAACGTTTAATACTAATGTATCTGTAATATTTATTAGTTATAATTAAAAATTATATTCTAATGAAATAAAGTTATATGAAATTTAAAATGAATATATTGCAATATATATTATAATAAATAAAATTTATTCTAACATTAAGGGCGTCGCGATAAACAGGGTCTAGGGCGGCATCGAGCCTAAATCCGTCACTGAATGTAGCCAAGTTATTATATTTATGATTATTATGAACTTATTAACTTAACCTAAAATTAATAAACTGACATTTATTAAGCTAAAGTGACTGACAGTAATATTAATACAACCGTTATCTAGACATATATTTTTTAGATTATTCATTAATTATTATGAAAAGTAGTTAATAAATATATCGCAAAATGGCAAAAAGTCTTGGTCGTTTTAATTTGAATATTTTACCGGTTTCAAATTTTCATTACCACTTTATAAAATCTTATGCTTCAACTTCAGCACAAACTAAAACAAAACAAACTACTGCCGAATATTGTTTAGAATCTGTAAGGTAATACTCAAATTGAAACTATGTAAAATTATTTTGTTTTAAATGTGTATTCTTTTAGGCGTTATGACAAAGAAAATTATTTATGCACATTGTTACTCGATAATTCCTTACGAAATTGCTCTCTAGCAGTAAGAGCATTTAATATCGAAGTAGCTCGTATTCAAGATTTAGTGTCAGATCCAAAAATAGGCTTAATGCGTTTTCAATTTTGGGATGATGCTGTTACAGCTCTTTTTGATAAAAATGGCACCAAGAAAATACCAAATCATCCTGTGATAAACGAACTACGTAAAGTAAAAAGTATTTTTTTTTTAAATTCTCCATAATGAACATTAAAATTTTCTGTTTTTTTTTTTTTTTTTTTTTTGTATATTTAATTGAATATATTAATTTTAGATTACCCAACGACATAAATTAAGTAAAAGATATTTTCAACGTTTAATAACAAGTCGACGAGATCGACTCACATCTCCAATATTTTTATCATTGGAAAATTTAGAAACTTATGTGGAAAATAGTGTATCAAGTATTTACTATTTATTGTTAGAGGGTAATGGTATTCAAAATATTCATGCCGATCATGTTGCATCACATTTAGGAAAAGCACAAGGCTTAGTCAATAATTTAAGGTCGATACAACATGGAGCTGAGCAAGGTCAAATATTTATTCCCCGCGACTTATTAATTCATTATAATATAAGTGAAGAACAGATCTTACGAAAAAGAATATCGAAAGAATTAAAAGATGCTGTTTTTGATATTGCAACTAAAGCAAATCAACATTTAGACAAGGTAAAGAAATTTGTTTGAAATTTTAAATAACAAATTCATTGGTTGTTTTGCAAAACTAAGTTTTTTTTCGAACAACTTTTTATATTCTATTTTCGGATTTTCTAATATAACTAAAAATACAAAAGAACCAAAAATAACCGATTGAATGAATAGTGCCTGAGATATCACTTAAAGCGGCTCTAAGTTATAGTTATATGATTAGAATTTTAAGCGATAGATCAACAACTAACATAATAGGAAAACTTAATATCATATCTTCAAATAGATCCAATTTTTGTACTTTATGGGTCAATACATTAATAAAAGAGTTTTATCCAATTCTGAAATACAAAGTTGAGAGATTTATGTTTTAATTTTTCTAAGAAAAATATCCAATATTCGACAATTTGAAGCTTTCGAGCGCAATGGGAAATTTTACGGGCTCCTATAAAGATAACAGCTCACTTTTTAAAATTCGATGAGGAGAAAGTCATTAAATTAATCATAATTAAGTCACGTATAAATTTTTAGCTAGATGCTTATCATCCCGAAAAAAACCCGCTGTTCTTACAGGTTAACTTGATTGCATTATGTATTGTTATTTTAGGCACGATCTTTAAAAGAAAATTTACCGTCGGGCGCAACACCAATATTTTTACCCGGCATTGCAGTGAATTTGTATCTAAAACAATTACGACAACATGATTTTGATGTGTTCTCATCAAATTTAAGAAAAACGAATCCAATTTTACCATTTATATTGTGGTGGAATTTAAAACGTTCAAAATACTAATTTTTATATAAAATTGTATTCAAATGTAGAAAAGTTTTAAATTTTGTTTATTTATATATTGTTTTCGTAAATAAATTATCTAATATTATTGTTTTTATTAAGAACAAACGTTTTCTATTTCCATTATAAAAAGCCCATGAACAGAATATATGACACAGATTTTATATTTTTGTTTACCTATTTGTATGTATGGTGACAGATTTTTCTATTGCGATTTACCAAAGCGACAATCGATTTGCGAATCGAATAGTTTTCCGAATGATACATCATCTAATGATATTTTTGCAAATTTTAAATTAATTTGTTATTAATATTATATAATAATAGAAGTTTATCTTTGAATCATTGAGCATGTATTCTCAGATAAGTATACAACATAAAAATATTTTACAGAAATGTATACTATATGTGTGTGACAGTTTAATATGTTTTACATTATGTGTAATATTTTTAAAAATGCCAATTTATATTATATTTAGAACTGTTTTTTATAGCCTTTCAACATGCCCTTCGTTTTTATGTCAAGATTATGCATACAAAATTTCATTCCATTTGGATAGTTACTTTTTGAAATATTTATGCTCGAAATTTACGAAAATATTTGTATATTTTTCGAAATTTTTTAACGTTTTGTATTTTAAAATTTTCCTGTCAGATGTCACTATGTATTCAGATTCAGTTATAGCCCATAAGTTTTATATTTTTGATTTTATTTTACTAGGTTACAAGTTTTATGTATGGTGCTTAAATATTGATAATTCTTAATTATACCGGTAGTTAGTCTTCGTTTGCATAAATGTCGAATAACTTTCAAATTTATACATATAAAGTCGAATCGTTTTTGTTAGTCAGATGATCACGCATTCTCTACATGATCAGATTAAGGCTTGTTTTATCGATTCTATTTTTTTGTTAATACATATTATATTATAAATAATATTTACTGTACCGTATTACATACTATAAATAAGACTGAACAAATAGTTATAAATGATAACCTTCAAACAATCAATCAAATTGTAGAATACAAATGTTCACTTGAAACTTTTGTAAACAAACAATGGACTTACGAAAACGATTTAACTATATACATCTATAACACATATACCATGAAACTAAATTACTTTTAATTTATTATTAAACGTTTAAAACAGTAGTTCCAAATTTATTATATACAAATGGCAAACATGAGTATTACATTCATGTTAATTACAGTGCATATTTTTATATAGTATGGATAATCTGCATGACTTGGCCATCTGCATTTAAATAGATCTAGTATGTAGTGGTTTAAACTTTGAATAAAATATATAACTAGTTTGGTTTCGTGATGTGATAAAGGTGTCTATGTACGGTATATCTATTGAAGCTATACATTCATGCTAACGATGACTCTAATCACCGGTATAATTAAAAACTATTTAGAACTATCAATATTTAAACACCATAGGTTTGTGATAAATTGTGTGTTTCATAATAATGTATAGTGTTTAATATATTATAATAACTAATCACATTTTGGAGTCAATCAGCTGAGTGTGTTAGTAGTTATTATTTGTGTTACTCTGGCGCTGAGATCTTAGCGTGAATGTCTAATACACACACTTTGGCTTACACTTATACTTAAATGCACCATATAATTGAAATTATTATATCTACAGAAATCTGACGTAAAATTTTGCCATACCAATTAGAGTTTGAAAAATATACAATTATCGTAGCAATTTTCGCGCCCAAAAATAATCCAAAAAATATATATCCAAATGTAATAAAATTTAGTTTGCACAATCTTGACATGAAAACGGAGGGTATGCCGAGGAATTTTTTGCGAAAAAACAATCTGAATAAAATATCAAATTTGGATTTTTGCTTAAAAAATTTGTTTTCGAGGAAAACATATCAAGATTGTGCGTGCATATGACATTTCATTTCATTAATTATTATAAGTATTGAACAAACAAATTGGTTGTAAAATGTGTATATTATAAATGCTATTGTCAAAAACATAACATTCAAAAAATTTTATTTTAGTTTAGTCAATTTTCATAAAAAGGAAAGGAATATTACTTTACTTGGAAAATTACTAAGTAATAAATAATAAATTTTTATGTGTTTTCATATATTTATTTGTGTGATATAATTGGAATTAACATCTTGTGTGAATATGATTCACACAACAACCACGACTCGACGAAGTTAAAAATAAATTTACTAACGTTTATCGTTTACGTTAAGTTTTTTTTATTCTCATTCAACTAACTTGACCCGATTCTATCCGGTTTCAATATATAAAAACTATATTCTGAAAAATCATCGTCATAAATTGCTATTCGCTAATAAATTTTTTATTTGCTGACTACGTGAATATATTCGTCATTATATGATTTTGTAACAAAAAATATTACAAAATCATTTTCATAATGAAACTATTTTATATTAAAACATGTTAATTTCTATTCGATATGCATCTTCTTGGCAAAAAAAAAAACTTATTGTTTTAGTAAATTTTCTAGGACGGGGAGAGGGGTTCAAAAGTCCTAAAATTTGTGTGACGTAATTTGTATTTGGTCTCTAACAATCGTGTTGGTTTTAATTTTAAATGTGCCAAATTTATTATAAGAAATTTTCTCCTACTTAATGTTTTTGATACTTAAAGAATTTTTAAGAGACATGTTGTTATTTTATTAATGAATAAATATCGCAATATTGATTTTTGACGACGATAAACCTATTTTATTTTTATATAAATGCATACATATCTCATCTAATCATTCATACGGAAAAACCAGTTATACAAATCATCATGTATACAGAATATAATCAAAGTTACGGAATTATAACGAAGCTAACTTGTATGGATTTCTAACAAGTTTATAAATTAATTTTTATGAAAGAAAATTTTTTTAATATAGTTTATTCATTTTATCAACTACAGAATGAAGTTATAAATATTTTTTTTTATATTGTTACCTCCGTATACTATGGAAGAAAACTTTTTGGAACAAATTAAAGATTAAAAATATTTACGTGTAATAAAACGATGCAAAAATAATAATCCCCTTTAGTTAATGGCTGTATAGCTGAAAGTAGCTGAAGCCAGAAATTAAAAAAAAAAAAAATAAAACGATGCGATCAACTGCCTAAAGCGGATCAAGATTCAAGATTAAATGTATTATTAATATAAGACGAATATGTTTAAATTAAAGTAAAATGGGCTTAAATTGTTCGAAAAATAATCTCAATAATGTGTAAACAAAAAATTTGTTACATCCATTTCATAGTCTCATTAGGGGCCCTAAAATAGATTATATTTTAATTATTTATGGATTTATTTAGGAAATTTCTATCCCTTGAATTCGATTTTAAGAGATGAACCTTTAAGAGCCATGTAATGGCCTAAGACCTCGTGACTCCCAGACTGCCAGTGAATGTTTCTAACATAGGTAAAATCAACGAACCAATATGGAGTTAAAAATAATATGGGCAATCAAGTCATGCATTGTCAGAGAATTGTTGTAGTGACAACCCCTTGCAAGACACGCCTAAATTTTGTATATTTTATTTGGGTTACTATTAAAAGTTATTTCCCCAACAGCAAGACAGTTTCGACAGTTCTAGCAGCTTTCCTGGCAAAGGTATACGTATCTTTAATGGACAGTGAACATTCTAACAGTGAAGGTCCGTTGTACTTACGTCATAGTATAAAAGCTCAAATTGTTTCTCTGCATTCTCAATAGTGTAGAGAACAATGGGTGTTATAAAATCCAGTCCTGATGGCTTAGGGAGAGAGGAGTTAAAAATTTAAAATACTGTGCGAGTCGGACTGGCACACGAAGTTTTTTAGTATTTGTTGTTATAGCTGCTACAGAAATACATTATCTGTGAAAATTTCAACTGTCACGGTTCATGAGAAACAGCCTGGTAACAGACAGGCAGATAGACATCGGAGTCTTTGTAATAGGGCCCGGTTTTACCATTTGTGTACAGAACACTAAAAAGGTAGGAGTTAGGAAAAAAATGTTTCAAATGAAAACTGCAAAACAAAAACTGTAAATAACAATCGTTCTTTGTGATTTTTTGTATTGAAAATAACAGACATAGAGCGTTTAAGAGTTTACACACATTTGTTACCTGTTACCTGTCCAAACCACCATGGTCTGTACTTCATACTGGTCCATCGTTTTTACGTGTGTTAGGGACATCCACTGAGAAATTTTTATCTTTTATAAAATAAGCACAGTCACTCTTAATCTGTTATATACGAAATTTCAAATAATAATTATGAGATATTCTATCGCGAAAATCACCTGTTTCACTACATGCTTTAGTAAAATTTTTCTCTTTAAAATAATTGCAAGGATTAAAATTGTTTCTTCATATTTTAGTTATATCTAAATTTAATTCTTCGAGTCATATTAATTCAAATAATTAAAGCTCATTTTTGGTAAAATATTTTTCTTGGTTCTTCGATATAACGTTGCATACCAGTTTTTATGACTTTTCAAGAAATGCATCTTTGAAATTCGAATTTGAAAGCAAAATATATAGCATAAGTGGAAATCCCTTTGGTACCAGGGACCTAAGTCGGTATATATATAGTAATAACTTAATAGAATAAATAGTATTTAAATAAAATTTCTAAGTTATTTGTAACATAAATTTCTGATTGTACATGCACACTGAAGTTTGTAAATTTTTCTTGCTATAGCTATGTAATAACATTCAAAACAAGTGGACAAAAATCGGTTACATCTATATCTCTATGGTTTAAGGTTACATCATAAAATTTTATGAAACTGACGGGAAGTTATTTAGTATAAAATTTGTTTAATACAGTTTCCATTATTTACTTTTGCTTTTTAACCTTGAATACATCAAGTAGTTTTAATTATGTTATCTAGAAATATTATATATGTTTGAGATAGGGTCATTTACCTATATACCTATTAATATTTATCCATATCTTTAAATAATTTATGTGTATATTGAAGTCTAATATAACTTAAGCATAAAACGAAGTTGTTAAAAGTATTTAAGCATATACTTACTATACTTTTAAAAGTATACAGATGTCATAATTAAAATATATATTTGGCATGTCCTTGTATTTTCACAATTTTTCATAGGATAGGGACTATCTTAAAGCCGACGTAATTGGCAATTAATTTCATTTTATAAAAACTAGCCATTTTCTTCTTAAAATTTAGTGGTAGGCTTTATTTTAGCATTTAAGAATAAAGCCAAACTTATAGAAAAAAAATACAAGTGTGCTTTAGACTACACGACTTAAGTAAAACTTCTTTAGTTCCTTCTATATGTATGTTTATACTCTCTCTCTCTCTCTCTCTCTCTCTCTCTCTCTCTCTTTCTACCTTAACTAACTTATATCTCTCTCTCAACTTCCGTTCATCTCGCCCGATCACTCTTAACGCTCACGTCTCTCATTCATCAGCTTACTACCCAAGTTAAGCGTCTACAAAAATTTCTTTACAAACAATAGTTTTCAATTAATGTATAAGTCACAACCACCAAACTACTGGGCGAGCTTATGCTTGAGCAAGCTGTACAGAAAATATGACCGACTAATTGTAAAATTTATGACTCTACGATTATACAAATTTGAACAAGCCGCCCATCGATTTCTTTTAGCAATTTGGTCTTGGATTCAATTTGAATTTATTTTGATGTTATGTTCGATGAGATAATTAATATCAAGTTTAGTTTTTCAAAAATGTATGAATACGAACTGGCGCATGATTATAAAATCTTCGTCTGAATAAGACTTATCCACCGATTTCAGTAGAGAACCAATTTTTTTCGTAAACAGAAGATCTTTGCTTTAATTTGGTCGTTAAATGAAGCACACATATTCGATGGGTTTATTAGTTTCTAAAAATCGAAGCGGATGTTAATATTTTGTACTTTGGCACCACTTCCACTCGGCAACCACCAACAGTTCTACTTAACTGTTACTGGAGTCTTAAAATATAAATCACTAACAAAAATATAAAAAAAAAATTCGCACAAATATAAAATAAATACGAAACATGAAAAGCGTTTATTAACATTTTTCTTTGCGAATTTCGTTTACAACGGTGTTGGCAACTAAATTGATAAAATATTTGATAACGTGTGTGTTTGTAATTTAAAAAAAAAGTAAAACCTCGCCTTTTATGTTTGTAGCTTCAAATTATTTTATAGAATTAAAAAAAACATTATTATAATGCATCCCCGAAGACCAAATATTCGCCTTTCACTGCAATTGGTAAGTATCGTAAACGTGTGCCAAATGTTTAACGAACGTAATACTTATATACTGCATTTTACCAGTTGATTCGAAGATTTTCCTGAATAATCATACAGTCTGACTCCCGCCTCACATGGATTCCATTATGCAAAGCTTAATATCATTATGTATGTGTAGGCATGCGCTCATATTTATATTATCGATGGAGAACGTCGCTCTCTGGATTCTGGTTGTTAGATTGTTAGACAATAATATTAGTAAAGGCTAGGTTCAAAGTGGAATAGAGTATGAAAAATACAAATATTACATTCCTTGTTTATGTGAATTTAGCCTAGAAGTCTGTCAACACAAAAAACAGATTTCAAGCATATGGGAAGTGCCGGATTAAGACACCGCTGGGCCGATAGCAAATGTGAATAGCGAAGCTTTTGAATGGCATTACCTTTTAAAATTTGGTATGTAAATGTTACATAATATTTTACAAAACCACTTTTTGTTATTAATTGGGAGCCAATTTTGAAATTACACTCGTGCATCAATGTTGTTAAGTAAATCCGGTTCCATATTCGTTACAGCTAAATCATTCAAGTGTGCTTGTCCCATTATGATTCTAAATGTAGCTTTTGGGACTCAAGCATGGGGTACGTAGCATTCTTCCATGTGGCTAATCCGGCAATGTATTGGAGGTTATTTTATATAAGCCACAAATTCTGTGCCACGGGCTAATTTGAAAACCGAACTGTTTGTAGTAAACAGTAAATCATGACTACAGAAATTCAAAGAAATTACGAAGAAGTAACGGGTGATCGCGCAGTTCGGTCTTCGTAGCCTCATTATATACAAAAAGAAGCAACACGTAAAGGTCGTGGTTTTCAAGCAATATATACTGTAATACACATGCATAGAAATCCTTGCATATTTTTTCTTTTAGTTAAATTTGGAACTCGAATTATGATTTGGTCTTTGTATTGAAATTTAATATCATTACTCCTCTGAAGAATTTTTACTTTAAGTGTGGCAAATTGAGATAGTAAAAAGGAAAAATCAGTATTTTTTAAAATAACTCGAAAGAACCTACAATTTTTCGAAATTAGTGCTTTTTCTCGAAACTAAAATGTGCATAATCGTGTTTGTTACAATTTTCGTATCAAGTTAGTGACATTAAACTTTTTTCAATTTACGCGAAGTTTTCAAGTTGCTTTTGGAAAATTCAGTTTTAATTTCATTTACTAATTTTTCGCACACTTCACCTAGAAATTTTGATATGATTTATTTCCTATTAATTACCAGTAGCCAAATTTTGAGCGATTCCCTAACATTTTTAAGACCAGGGAGAATTTTTATATATTTTCTCATTTTTATTTGCATTTAGAAAATTTCCAGTAACCCAAAAAGAAGTAATAGTATTTGAAGTTCAATACGAGTAAGACAAAGGAGCTTACACACTTTGGAAAAAAATGTGATGAATACAGACATATTTTTTTAAAAAAAACTTACAATTACGGATTCAATTTAAATTTGCACACTGAACACCGTTTAGAGGCCATACTACTTATAAACGTGTTTCTAAGTAGTATATTTTTTTTCCTTTTGATAAGCATATTTTATTGGTCAATCTGGATATTTGTGCGTAGGTTCAAACACTTTTGTCTGTGTATAATAAAAAACTTTGTACGGAATCCATATTCATTACTCCAGCAATCAAATTTGTTTATTTTTTTCCATGAATCATTTTAATAAAATAAATATTAATATTATATTTATAGTACAATGATGAAGAAACGTCGTTGATAGAAGTTTTTTAACGCACAGCAACAAAATCGAGATCAATGGTATATTCATCGTAAATTTCTAAATATAAAAAAAAAAAAGATTGTATTTTCTTACGAATTTTTCTGTAGGTACTATGCCACCACCTCCCTAAGAACTGTAACATTATCCTTAGATTTGTAATAGATATTGTAAAATTTTAATAAATATTAATTAATTAGGTGTATTTTAATATAAAAAATTGTTTATAGATCCTAATATTCATTAAAATGTAATTAGAGCAGGATCTGAAGGTACATGAGTTTGCAAAAATCGAGCATGTTATTCTGTCAAAGGAATTGTGTAAAAAATAATTTAAATATTCAGAAGCCGATTGTCTCTGGACTAATTTTTTTGCCATCTATACAAGTGAATCGAAAAACTGTCAAAATACGACAATTTTTAAATATGGTTAAATCTCTACTTCTAATGAATATTTTATATTTTATTTTTTGAAAATATATTTCCATGTTAAATATGTTTCATTTTCGCACAAAACTTGTTTTTTTTCTCATAGAATTTTCGTTTATGGGTGACTTTATTTTAATTTTAAATCGCTTGTATAAAACGAACTCTTTTTAACTCGTCTCATCATTTCCAGAAAGCTTCGTTTTCTCATTAATAAGTTCAAAGCCTTGTCACCAAATATAAAAAATTCGATCAGGACATAAAAATTTTGTGAGATTAATTTTTTTTAGTACATACGCTATGTTATCCGTAATAACGATTGACACCCCATTCATCAAAATCGGTTAGTAGTTTAGCCGCTGCGGTGTAACATACATATATAAAAACATATATACATAGTACATAGATATGTAGACTAAATCATGATTTTTCCTTTTTAAAATTTACCATATTTACCATTTCATTAAATTTTGCATAACATATTTTGTTTTCTAAAAATTATGTTTTTATGTATCTACACATTTGTAAAACACAAATGAGAACAAATTTTTGTGGTTTATTTGATAATTATTTGAAAAACAATTGATTAGCGCTATAGAATATTGAGGCCACATAAAAAATTTTTATATGGGTGTTCATAGAAACATTGAATTAGTACATTTCCACATGTTCGGTCGCCCGCCTGTCTGTTCGTCATCAACATAACTCAATGAAAAGAAATATTGACGTTTTTTAGATTTCAAAAATCAGTTTAATTTCGTGAATGAGCAAAATTGGTCCATTAGATATTTACTTTTTTTTTTTTTGGAAACGACTTTTGTTTGAAATATTTTTTCGTAAATTGTTTAGATTCGCCAAAATTTCAGGCTAATAAACGTATATATTTGCATTACATATTATTATTATTCATGTGTAATTAGTATATATGTATTTATAAGAACTGTAACATTATCCTTAGATTTGTAATAGATATTGTAAAATTTTAATAAATATTAATTAATTAGGTGTATTTTAATATAAAAAATTGTTTATAGATCGTGTTTAAAATATTTTTAGAATTTTAATGATTGAAAATAGTTCATATATTTGTACTGAACCATTACTCGAGTATTTACACAATTAATAATGTTGATTGTTCTTTTCACATGTTAAAAATAAAATTACGTTTTATATCTTTTAATTACACATTGTATTGTGATTTGAAAAACATTATGCAGGCTTCCTCGTGATGAATTATCCTACTACAGAGATAAATCGTTGATAAAAATTGGTGAGATAATTTTGTTTTGTAAAATGATAATTTAACGCTTACATATTTTTATGGTTATTATTAATAGATAAAAAAAAGATTATTAGTAACATGATTTTCTTATCTTTTTCTTAATTAATTGGTTTAATCACAACGTACACTGAATAACACAAAAAGTAAATTAACAAAATAGCAAGTAGACTTCTGTGAGCTATAGATCTGACTCTAAAACGAAACTAAAAACCGCATATTTTATTATTGCAAAAAACAGAGGGAGAGAATCAAAAGAAAATTTAAATTTTCCGATTTTTCTTGATAATTTTATTTCACATCGATTTTAAAAAATTTGGTATTTTTAAGGATTTTCCAAAATGATAGACAAGTTAAAAAATGATTGTTTTCCAATGTTCATCAATTCACATCGATTGCCTAAAACCGCATCATTCTAACTTCCGTAGAAAAATTGTTGGTATTTTTAGAAATTTTTCCATAAAGGGGGTGGGGTGCAATTCAAAATTAGAGTTTTCCAGTTTCTTCCTGATTATTTTACATTAGATTGAAAAAACCGCATTTTCTTAGCTAGCATAGAACAAAATTGATATTTTTGGAAATTTTGCGTAAATGGGAGGAAGATGCAAAATTATAGCTTACTTACTTTCCCTCCCTTTATTATTTTATTTTGCACTAATTGCAAAAAATCCCATCTTTATGTTAGTTTTAAGACCTAAAGTTTTGAAAATGGATTTAGAAAAATATTTGTCCAAATTGGGTAAAAAAAGTACAATAAAATAATTGAACATAACAACTAACAGAGTTAATTGATTAGATACACAACATATTTTTAATTAGCATTCATAAAATACTATAAACATTCAGTCTATACATTTATAAATACATGTATAATAATATGTGTTTATTATCTAAATTTGACCTAAAATTGTGGTGAATACAAACATCTTACGGAAAAATGTTTCAAACAAGATTTGTTTGTTTAAAATTTTTTTGTGTTTAAATTTTTCTTCTATCTCTTATGATTAAAAAGTAGGCTCATAGAACGAATTGATTTAATGGACCGACTTTGATCATTCAAGAACTGAATCTTACTATTTAGGTCTAGAATTCACCAAAATTTCAGCTCATTATATTCTGACATATTACATTATATAAGTCGAGTATAAAACCTTACTTAAGATTATTTTGTAAAAAAAATGTATTTAAATTTTGAAGTTATATACAATTCTTGGAGAAGTGTATTTAAAATTATGATAAATCGAGGAAATTTCGAAAAATCCGATCCAGAGGTCAAAGAATGCTATTATTATCGAATTCTGGAGTAAGTAGACGAATGTTCAATCATTTTTTTTTGTCGGTTAGTATAAATTTTCGGTTTAGTATATTATTTTTTATTACTGGTGCATACATCATAATACACGAATAACCCTGTACATATTAACCTATACATAATATTTTTTATATTAAGAAATTTATCAAATGTTTGTTGATGTTATTATCGTATTTTTAGAAATAAATTTAAAAATAATCACAACATAAAAATTAAACATAAAAATTAAAAATATGAAAAATAACTATCAATAATACAAATATAATAAATTCTATACAAAATCAATTTTTATATTCATTATTCACCTTGGTAAAATTATTTAACTGGTTATCCAATAAAAATAATATAAAATATATAGAAAAAAAAAACGTTTTTGTTTTAAAATTGTATGGAGTAGTAGGGATTTTGATGAGAACTCATCGACATAGCTTTATTCATGTGATAAAAAATTAACATAGTTGCGTGGAAGAGCGTGTAGTGTGCCTCTCTCAAGACTATGTTTTAAATTAATTGTTGTTACCTACACTTCTATTTATAAGATCTGTGTGTGCGTTCAAGAACTGATTATGAATTGATTTGTGGATTCTTTTTCCCTAATTTATTTTAATAAAATTTGTTTTTATTTTGTTTTGAATTTAACGTTGTGTTTTTAAATTAGTTTATTGTTTGTTATTTCGAAGAAAAAAAAATGTCGATACCTGGAAAACATACTGAAAATGGTGTTTATGAATTTGATTATATGAGAAAACCAGATCCAACAAAAGGTTGGGAAAAATTTCGTAAAGGAATATGGAATCCAGAAACACATCAGTTTTTAGGGCGAAATGCTAAAAGTTGGGGTAGGTTTTAATTTATGTTTGGATTAGTTTTTATTTATTCTGCGTTTAGTATTTTTATTTAGCTAAGTGTGTTCTGTAAAGCGAGATTTAAGTGAACAAGTTTAGGTGTCAAATTTTAGACCGGTCTGCTTTTAAACGAAATATTTAATTCTTCCTTTCTGTCTTGTAAAACAAACAGCGCTTCGTCATTTATTTAAAAATTGGATCTATAAATTAATTATGTAAATCTATTTCCTTAACTACACATGTCAAAATTTTCACATGTCAAAATTTTCCTTTTGTATTGGTCAATTCGTACTATAAATAGTAAACAATTTTACCGCTAAACATTTGAATTCCAAATTTGGAGAAGATTAAGATATCCATGGCGACATGAGTTTTTTTGATAAAAATAAGCCAAAAATAGATGAAAAGAAAAATGCTAATTTTCGAATTTTGGTTTTTTTTGAGTTATCGACAATTTTTGTCCCTACGTTCTACTTGTTATTATTCTACCCATGTGATTTCTGGGGTGTAATTTGTAAGGGTAGGATTGGCTTTCGCCCCTACGTTTAACCTGAGATTAAACTAGCCATGAATTTTTTGTCACGAAGTTGTTTATGATTTGTACACTATTGTTCTAATTACACAATCTTTTTCCCGTAATTAGTATGATTGTGAACTAGATGTGTCAATTCTTAGTTTTGTTTTACAACCCAACGATTTAATTAAGAGGAATTGGTACAAAAACTGAGACCTCTATAATAATGACAATTTCTAATGTAATATACATTGCATTATTTTCGTATAAAATAATTATTAAAATGTTTTGAAACTTGGTTAGTACAATGAATGTGTTCCACCGAACTCAGTCCTGAGTAATCTTAGTAAGTTAGTCAGAGTAAATAAAATTTCATTCTTAGCATTTGAGTTCTGTCGGTTTCGGCCTGATCACATTTACTTTTTGTATCTGGCAAAACGTATCTTGTAAATAAGATTATTGTATTTATAATATGCTATACGAAAGAAGTTGATTGATTCGTTTTTTATCAGAAATTTCCCATATAATAAAAATTCACTTTCAATTTCGAAATTTCTTCGTTGTTTACTTCGTTAAGATTATTACATGCTACAATGACAATGGTGTACTAAGTAAAATAGAATATAGGCATAGGAAAAGTTTCTACATCATCATAATGACACTACAGTCCGGAGTGGGCCTTGGCCTACTCAAGTGTCCACAGCCCTTCCTTTCTATATTTGACTTTTTCTCACTATCCTCTATATGCGTTGTACCTAAATCACTCATTATATCATCTGTCCATCTGAGTCGTGCCTTCCTTTACTTCTGGTTATGTAGACTTTTCCCAAAATTTGCCTGTTGTCCAATATTCAAGTCTATATATTGTGTCCGATTTCTTCGCCAGTACAACAAACCATTTCCTTTCCGAGGTTTCTCAACTGTTTAAAATTTTACAATATAGGGAAGTTAACCCTATAATCAACCCCAATGGGGTTTTTTGACTTCAACTCACTTCATCAGTCCCATCCTTACCGAAGAAGAGGTCGTGCACTGTATATGGAAGTACCAGAAAACGTTTCTTATTATTTAAAAAGTATCCCGGCTGACAACTGAGCTCAGTAGTCTGACTAGCTTACTAAGATTACGCAGATATGAAAACGGAGGACGTAAGGGTATTTTCCAAAAAAAGTAATGAAGTAAAAATGCAAATTTTATTTATCGCGAAAAACTCTGCAACACGTCATTTGTTTTCATGTCAAAATTGTGCATACAAAATTGTATAATTTTTGAGTAATTATTTTTTGAGTTATTTGTGCACGAAAATTGAAAAAAACAACACAATGTATTAAATTAGAGATGGTTTTAACTATAGAGGCCTCAGTTTCTGGATTACAATAGTTTTTAGGTATATTTGTGAGCTAATAAAAATTTAGTCATGGAATCCTAAATTCAAACTCTTTTTGTGATTTTTGTAAGACATAAAAAATTCTGTCCCGAAATTTGCCACCACTAAAATTTGTCACCATAGGACTCATCCTACTGGTAAATCCGCTACTGCTTTCAGAAGTTATATTGCTATCTGGCAACTTTGTTAACAAAAGTTGTAAATAACAACATCAGTGTCTTACCTATTTATCTGACTTCGTATTATTTGTGTGAACACAATACTTTTATACAAAGGAAGTACATTCATAGACGTGATTTTGATAGATTGATCAACTTCATCAATGGAGGTACTTTTTTAAAGGTAAATCTATCAATAGATTAACCTTGAGGAAAACCGGCAAAAAATTTTGAATAATGAATATTATATATATATAGCAAGTAGGGGATACTGGGGCTAGTTGTAACAGTTTTAAAAAATATTTTAATTTTATACCTGTACAGGATTCATTTATACTAAACGGGATCATCTGTTCAAAATTTCAAGCTTTTTGGCTCAGCGGTTTGGCCTATATCTTGATATAAAAATTTCAAAATTTGAACTCTCTTTTCACGGTTTTAGAGGTTGAATTGAAAGGATATTTTGTTACAAATTTTCCGATCTTTAGTTTGGACTGTACTTTGATCGAAATTTGAAATCCCTCTACCCCTTTTTGGAGTTTAATTTCAAAAAATCGTTTCTTTGGATTTGTCTACGTTATAATAGGACTTTCTAGTCTTAATTCCAATCCTTTAAACTTGTGCAATACGTTGATCGATATATCAAAATATGAATCCCGTCTTCAACACCTTAGGGAACAAAAATCTAAAAATTTCTTTTTATTGCTAGCTTACGTCATACAAGACATTCTCATGCAAAATTTCAAACTTCTAGGCTAAACGGTTTCAGCTATGCGTTGATATCTCAACTAGACACATATCCTTTTATCCATTGAGATTAAATATAGGAGGGTTTATTAAATTCAGTCTTTAGTATGTAACCAATAACATTGAATGCAGTAGCAAAATTTGGATATATCTATTCTTAAAATCAAAGTTAATTCATCGATTTGTATATGTTCGTTTGTCCATCATTACGATAATTTAAAAACGAAATAAGACTGCTAACTTTTGTATTTCTAACATAAAAATACGGAAATTATTAAAATTGTACAATTAGGTCCCGTCAATCCATGACCCATATTTTAAACCGAAAGTAATTTTTATCTCAAAATCGTCTCTTTATATTACAATGCATAATTATATTTTAATGCATACTATACAAAAATATACATCTTTGATGGCGCCATTATATCAGTTAATATTTGAATAAATCAGTCATAAATTATTAATAAAATGAAACATTTTTTGAACAATTTTTCTGGAAATAGTATTTAGCGATGTCAAAAAAATTTAATCAAAATCGAAAAAAAAATTTTTTTTCAAAGCCGATATTTTTATTTGTATGCTCAAATCCAAAATAAATACACGTACCTGAAAATAGTTCATATTTATTTAAAATTACAAAATACACGATTTTTATGGCATATTAAAAAATTAAAATTTTTCAAATTTAAATTTGAAACTGAATTTTTTTTATTCGTTTATTCGTTTTAATTCGTATATTTTTTTATTATTTTTATTTTAATAGCATGAAAGATTCAGAGCGGTACATTTTTTTTTTTGGATTTGAGTTTGCATCAAAATTCTGGATTATTTGAAAAAAAGGAAAGATAAAATTCTTATTCTGCTTAATAACTGATTTGTGGTGCAAAAAACTTAAATAGTAACATTATAAACATTACGAATTTCCAGCTAAGCAAATTTTTCAAATCTTTGTCTGATATAAAAGCACAACCCGTAATGCAAATTTTTATCAAAACTTTTATAAACTTCGAAAAATATTTAAAAAAAAACTATTTTCAATTTTTTTTATTTCTAGAAGAAACTCAAAAAGTGTGTAAGTGCCGAAGTTTTCAAAAACCAAATGTCATTAGTTTTTTTATTGTTCCAAAAGATAGCTGATGATAATGTTTTGAAACTAGACTTTGTCTATCATAAAATTTTGTCATTCACTAGTTACGTATCAGATTGGCTGTGAAAATTCAATATTAAAATTTTTCCCATATTCCCTTACATAAATGTATTCACCAACAAGCCAAAGACAATATTTTCGCCTCTCACCTACCTATCAATAAATAAGTAAAATCGCCCTTGAAGAGTAAGCTAATTATAAATGAATATTTACTTAAACTGTTTTTATTTCTTATGATTAATAATTAATACAAGGCCCGAGTGTTGTATTATTGTACGCAATATGTGGCCATAATATTTTAACGACCATGTGTTTTTTTATAATCTTTAGTTTTTTTTTTGTGGTTAGAACATCATATGATTTACAAGGATTTTTTTTCCAAGATATGTTTTATAATATCTATATCTATCATCATGCAATGATGGGATAATATCTTTTCTCTGATAACACTTATTAAATTACATTCTGTAAATTCGAAATTTTATTTATATTTTATCTTTCTGATAGGCAGTTATTGTTTACACCACGCAAACGAAAATTGAAAACTTTATGTGTAGGTACCTTAAATACGTTTTACTGTTATGCGATAACTTATCTGAAAATTTAATTAGATTTAACATAAGCGTTTCCACGAATGAAGGATAAACTTAAAAATGAACCACAGTGATTGGATTTCCGCTTAGGTCGGGGGCTAGAGCGGCACTATTTTAGAGACGGTAAAATTTTGAAATTTTAGAAAACCACAAAAAAAATACCACGAAGAATTAAAATTTAAAGTTTTTTTTTGTAAATATAAGAATATTTACAAAACATTTTAATACGAAAACATGTTCATAAAATTTTTTGTTTTACCTTCAATTAGCCATATAGGGGAGATTACGATATCCGTTGCGCCTCGATTTTTCGATGAATTTTGGCAAAACTAACCAAATTAAGACGAAAAAAAAAACCTAAAGATAAATTTCAATCAATTGTATTGTATTTTTTCGTCCGACTCAAAACCGAAATATTTAAATATAATAAAATTAAAATTAATAATGTTTACATTTTTTCTTTGCAAATGTTGCGTTATTGAGTCCATACTCTAAATTTACCTACAAATTGCGGGACGCGGTATAATATCGTCGAGTATCAACTTAAGTTACACGTCGGTGTTACGCGTTCATGTCCACATAAAGGCGTCAAAGTTACGCGTCAAAGTTGCATTGGAGGGATCAATTTTGCTCATTCACGAACTTCAATTTAGGTTTAGCATACGCTATCAAAATTTCATCTCTTTATCTCTTTTCGTTTTGGAATTCTCTTGATGGCGGATAAATGGAAATAGGCTAATTAATTGATTCTGAATATGAACTCATATACCACAATTTATTTAGTATCTTCAATATTTTCTAGCGTTAAAAACTTTAGATTAAAATTAATATACCCTGACATATTGTATATATGTCGAGTATAATATATTTTTTATATTTTATTGATTATCATTCATGAAATTAGGCCATAATGAACCAATGATATACTCTGTTCTATCTGTGGGAACCAATTATAGGTAACCTATTCTATTTCATCATATGGTCAAATTTGGTACTAAACATCTATGATACTTCCTCAAAAAGAAATGCTGCAAATTTAATTTATTCATTTTTGTTTAATAATTGCATAAAAATCGTAGATATATTAATTATTATACATATTATTAAAACGTATTAATTATTAAATAAATATAATTGTTAGATACTTTTAAATAAATATATTTTTATTAAATATTTATTTTATTTTAGAGCTTATTATTTATTTAAACTTATTAACATGGATTTTATAAAATTTGTCACGAGTATTAATAAAAGTCGTCAAATAAATTTCTAGATAATTAAATATTTCTAGTCTGAAAGTCGTACGCAATCGTATTGGAAACATTTCTGATATATGTGGGCATGCATGTTTAAAATAGCTTGCAATACGCTTGCGTACGACTATCTGACAACCGATTACCGTCTATTTAAGCCCGTTCTACATAGTCATGTGTCGCTTGTCGTAGTCATGTGCGTAGTATTAATTCAGTCGGTAGATTAAAAAATGTGAGACGAAATTATATTTATTATTTTACGACAGAATAAATGCATTTACTACAAATGTGATATAAATTATAAAATTTCAACAAGAAAAAAAAGCAATTTTTTAATAATCTCTGCGAACGGTAGTTGATAATTCTTTTTAAGAAGTCTTGTATTTAATAAATGCCAAATTCATCAAATTGTTTAATTGACATTCTTTTTGATAGGCATCTAACTTCTGCCTCATATATTATGCCAAATAAGATTTTACCCCCATCGCCGTTTATTGAATTCTAGCCAAATTTTTTCTAGTTTAAATTTTATTTTTTTAATAAAATTTTTAAATCATTTATATCGTATACGACTTCTTACATTCCTTACGACTCTTTACGGCATGACTTTTTAAACGTCATATCAATTGCGATGATTACGACTACTGTTTGGGAGGGAGTGATTTGGAATAACCCTTTTTTTCTTATTTTATAACAAATTTTAATATGAGTACCTATTTATAAATGATATTATCTGCTTATGGGCACCCGGACTATGTGGTTTTTCGGAGTATTGATTTGAGAATTTAAAATTTGACGGATGTTTATGACGATTTAGATATTCGTTACTGTTACGTGTGATTATTATGTTTAATACTTGATAAGAATGTAATATTATATCTGTAAACATAAAATTATTCGTGGTAAGTAAATAATATAATGCGTATTATCGTCAATTACAGGGAAATAAACTCGAAATAAACGTAATTTAAACAACTAGAAAGAAACAAGATAAATGTGTGATTTTGTTCTTGGAACAAATTTAAAACTTTATAAACCTCGAAATGTTTAAAAATTTAAAGATTTATTTTAATGATTTTCAGAGAATTCCGCGGTTATTTAGCATGTGTTTATGATATTGGAACTATTTTTAGGGAGTAAAAGAAACACAACTAATGTTATCATTCTTTAATTTAATTTATCTGACCAAAATATTAACAAAATAATCTCTGTACAATTAACTTAAATCGAAATTCTAAGAATTAGATATTTTAAATAATATATAATTTTAAATAATTTTAAATAGTATTTTTTAAAATTTTGTTATAGATGTTCATAGCATCACCTAATTAGCCCATTTCCGTTTGTCCGCCATTAAGATAACTCAAAAAAGAAAAGAGATAGCGAGCTAAAATTGTGGTGGTGTATTTTAGACTTAAAAAGTAATATCAAGTTCGTGAGTTAGCAAAATCGAACAATCTTATCCATGACCCGTCTTTTGAGCCATAAAAGAAAAATTCAAAAACAAAAAATAATTGTTTTTACAAAACAAACAACTTTTGTTCGTAAAATGTCAATGGATTCTATACAATATTTGCTCATATTTAGCTGATATATTAACTTAAATAATTAAAATACGTACTAATATATAATACAGTTATAAATACATATATATGTATTTATAAACTATAAATGCTAGGTATTTAGAGTATTGTATGAATGCTATATAATGAAAAATAGTTTAAACATCCATAATCAACCATATGGCCTTTTGGTCCTCTGTACCCACTATTAGAATACTCCATCACCTGAAGGCAAAGATGTCTTCTTGATCAAAGTGCCAGTTGTTTTGTTTTTGTTATTATGTTGTTGGTGGAGCCGGTTACTTCGTTCTTATCCAAGCGACGAATGTGTGATCAATTAACGGCCCCCTTCTTTTTGTATTATCAAATTTCCGCTGCCTGGATTAAAACCAGTGTAAGTATTCAAATGGGTAAAGGTGTTAGTGCCTAAATCCACTTGGCAACAAAGCCGGATAATCTAAACAATTAAATCGGTTAGTTGCTATCACTTGTTTAAAAATTGATTCTTCTATTTGTATAAAATATTTTTTCTTTGCATTTTAGTTTTTTAACCTAGTATTGAACTACTAAAAATTTGATTATTGGGTAATATATAATTACCAAAATATCGTCGCTCCATTCTCTTCAAGACAATATAATAATCATCTAAATCACATTATTCTGTAAAAAGTTATGTAGATACTTTAGCGTCCATATCTTGGAAATTATTGAACTGATTCTCATGAAATTGCACTGTTTTCTAGATTTTAGGATTCTTGTATATTTGTTAAGAAGTTCATATAGTTCATATGAAAATTGGGCAATTCTAACATCACAAGTTGACAGAAAGGATATTATTTGTTGTTGTTGAAGTCGTTAAAAATATAAATAAATTTATTTTGATACACTCATGTGTCGTATGATATTCCTTAATTACCCTGATTATTATTATCACTACGTTTAAAAATTATAGTTATTTTCCAATTAACAAACTTAATTTTCCATATACATCAAATAATAACTATTTAATATTTAAAAAATAAATATTACATATTATTATGATAATATATTATAATGTAATCACAAATATTAAATGTACATATAATACATGATTTTTGTAATTTAATTTACAGAATTATAATAAGTTCAGAATTATAATAGGAAAAGCTTGTTGAATAAATAACTATGCATTGTAATCAAAATATTTATACTTAACATATGACAGTTGTAGTAGTAGTATCGTTCGGCAGGCGGAATCTTGGCAAGTAGATCTTCCTTTGGGCTTTTACCATTTTCTTCTAACTTTCTTCCACCTTCTACCGTTCCTAGTAAATTCCCTCCAGCTCTGTGTTCACTAGTTAACTTACCCATATTTTTATACAAAAGGCAGGGTAGAAATTCATTTAAGTTGCAATGTTGTTATCTATGTTACTTCCGCCGAAATGAATGATAAATATGCCAATCTAAACATGCTGGGGCATCTCACAAGGAGGTGAAAGGGCATCTCATCCGCCCAGGCCGTATTATCCTCTAGACAGATGAGAGCTGTATGTATCTTAAGTCTGCAGTAACCCGTAAGAAACCCAGATATGAGGCTTATATCTTTCTGAGAAGCCAGGCTGTCTTTACAGCAGTATACTAAGCTATTACCTAACAAAATCTATTTTCTGTTTATAATCTCCTCTATCCAATCGGTGGCCTGTTTCCTGGTTTTTCACTCGAGTGAGTTCATCTACCGTTTCTATATCACTCATCTTGAAACATCAGCGTAACTCCTTTCGTTCTTTCCAAATTCTCAAGTGATTCCGCGAATTCTAGAACCAAAGGAAAAATTATTTTAACTGCAAAAATAGCCTAAAGAACGGCTTGAGTATATAATAACAACCTCTTCACGTTTCGGACTGAAATAATAGCATAAACCTTGGTTTGAAAAATAGTAGTGTATAGACTCAACGGAAAGCTGGCTGTACACCACTTCTTTCAACGTATACTCCTGCCCTCGATTGATCTCTTTAAACCTTAATGCCACCCGTGTAACACATAAGAAGTCTTGTGGGAAATTTTCTTCAGCTCATTTTTCTGTATTCAGAGAATATTTAGACAGAGATATTTAATTTTCTTTAAAGTCGTAATTGACCATTTGTTTTATTAATTTTTAATGATAAAAGGGCGATTGAACACACAACCTTTAACAGACAACGACCTTTTTTCAATATAACTTGTAATATTTCCCAGGATTTGGCTGGCCAATATTCTGTCTGAGCCAGGGCTGCTTGAATTTTTAGCTTAAATATTGGATTTGATAAATTTGAAAATAATTAATGTGAATTAGTTAATTAAACAATAGAAAACCCTAAACTCTAAAGGCATCTATTTTCCGTGGGTTTGGTAGTGCGGTTTGCCAGATGATTATAGGGTAGATAGAAGTAGGGTCATGTAGTTTCATCGTCTGGTAGAATGTATTCGGAAAGCTAGAATGAGATTCTTTGTAGTTAAAAGAATATATTAAAGGCATCGGTATAGGGAATAATTGTCTAGAACGACTTGCATTTTTTCGGATGTGAAATTTTTTTAATTCGTTTGGCAATTATCGCTTCAAGAACTCAGTTAGACATAATGGAATACAAGATACATAGAAATATAATTTCTTCTACAAATTCTCGGATATCAGATGATTTTGTACAGCAATTAGATACTAATAGAGATGTTTCTGAAATAAATGGGTAAACCCTTGAATAAAAGTTTTAGCCAAAACTTTGGTTATGAATTTTTGGCTCTTATCAATTTATGGTAATATTTGAATTATCCAAGTTTTTATAGTCAAAACTAGATGGAATTCACTCCAAATTTACTTGAAACGGATTTAAAATGAACATAGTTTCAAATCACAATATCCATGGAGAACACTGAACATAGGACAGAGTACATTTAAGATTTATAATAATTACCATGTATTAACTATTAATTATACATATGTTTCTTGTAATTTTGTTTACAAAATTATAACAATAATATTTGTCTGCTTATAATTTTAACACCATTTCAAGGTGCATCTTACGTATTGTGATAATAACATTTTTTTATTTCCTACGAATGACGTAAAAAGAGAGCATCGATAGTCCCGTAAAAAAATGGTATACAAATACTTTTTATATGTATCATTTAAATAGAAAAATCAAACTTTCACATATAGGCCAGGGTAGAAAGCTTTTATAAATGAAAAAAAAATTATAGTAGGATGAAACCCATTGGAAACGGAAGAGAATATAACAAAAATGAAAGGAAAAATAATTTACGGGCGATATGTGGTCGGGAAGTGGAAGGGGATGAGTTTTTAAGAGTAAAACACGCTTTATCTTGATTTCTGACAAAACTACAAGTTCTGTGGTAAAATGTTAAATGGCAAAGTTGTAGATAATAAAACGATATTCAACTTTTGTATTTACACTTTTTTCGCACCTCAAAATTTATGTGAAAAATAGAAATTATCAAGTTTTTGGTTTTTTATTTCTATCTTTTACAAAAAAATTTTTTTGTACGAAATTTAGTGAAAACTTTTTTATGTTTCAAATACACTATAATTTTTTTGATTTAAAATATTTATTTTTTCACCTTATTTTGAATAAATATCGAAAAAGCACCCTAATTTTTTTGTTTTAAGTGTAAACACAATAGTTGTAGATTATTTTATTACCTACAACTTTGCCATTTAACATATTTCCATATGACTTCTAGTTTTGCCGGAATACACCGTGTTTTACTCTTAAAAACTCACCCCCTTCCATTCCCGACCTCAGGTCGCCCGTAAATTATGTTTCCTTTCATTTTTGTTATATTCTCTTACTTTTGTAAATGGCGTGTCATCCTACTATAATTTTTTTGATTTCAAAAACTATCGATCTTGGTCTAATACTGAATTGATTTTGTCTAGAACATACAATGAAAACAATTTTCAGTAAACACTCGTGATAATAATATATATGTTATCAAGTTTTTAGAAAAAAAACTATTCTAAGCACATATGTTTAATGAACGAGAGATTATTATTTAACTTGGCCTCCAAATTTGAATGTTAATTTGTGTCTAATTTTATTCTTAACATTAATTTTAATGATTTAAAACAAATGGTAGTAATTAAAGATATAGTCGTTCTCTTCTTTATCTTAAATTTTAAACTTTGTTAATCGCATAGCATTTTGTATAATAAAACTATTATAATATAATATGATAGTACATGTATTATGAGAATTATACGACTCAAAATAGGTATTTGATTGGTAGAATTCACGAGTAAAATTGTTTTTTTGCTTTAATTGGCGGGTGATTTTTATTTTTAGGCCCAGCGCACACTGTCAGATTTTCTGATGTAACTTAATAATATGTATTTTATATAACTAAATAACATGTATAGACCCCGCACACGGTAAGATTTCTACATAAGACATCAGAAAAGCTGATGGTGTGCGTGTACTTATGCTTAATGCTGTCTGAAGTAGCATCGGAATTTCGGATCAGAAAATCTTACGATGTTATCTGAAGTAGGCCATCTGTTAGTCAAAAAAGTAATTTATAAAATTAAAATATTTGAAAGTTCATTGTTGTTCGTTGTACGTATCCAATGATATCCGATGATATGTGTATGCTTAATATTTTTGTCTGAGGCATGATCAGATTTTCTTATAAGAATTTTCTTATAGGACTGTCGGATGGTGTGCACTGGGCCTTAACGAGGAGAATGTTTTTGATAGAAACATCTATAATAAACACAAACTCGCGCACAAATAACTTATTCAAAGGGTATGAAATTTGTCTATACAAAATCTTGACAGTTATCATTGTTGACATTGTTTATTTTGGACTTGTGTTGGGACATTTTGAGGGGATAGTAAAAGCATCTCTTTCTATTAATCTATTAATCTTATTTTTATTTTGATTACAATACTATATTGATTATAAATACAACTAGACCCATTAGGAAAGTGTCTAAATTCATCCTTAACCGAATGATTTATTTTATTAATTAAATTCCGATAATTACTGATAATGCATTTAAACTGATGACTGTAAGTCATCATTATTTTTTGTTTATTTATTTTCTTCAGAGTGGATGCAAGGTATTCATTTTTTAAATGTTGAAACCGGTGCTTTTAAATGTATTAGTTTATACTGGATTACACTGGATTTTCTACAACATCTAACAACATACCTGTAGATTGATGGAAATAGTATAGCAGTTTTGTTTATTTTTATTATAAATATCGTGCAGCATTAAAAATGCATGAATATATTATTACATAGTTAAGTGGAATTGTACACAGCTGTTAGAAGCTCTATTTCTTTTAATTTTCGCGCATAAATATCGCAAAAAATATTTATCAAAATGTTATGTATAATATTTACATGAAAACAGAGAGCTTGCCAAAGAGTTTTTCCCGAAAAAAATGTCTAAGGTAAAAATTAATTTGACTTTATGTTTGAATTTCGAGAAATTCTCTTCGACAAGCCCTCCGTTTTCAATATTATACATACCAAATTTCAAATTGATTTGGATCAGTATTTTTTTAGTTATTTATGCACGAAAATTATCCTTGTATCTTGAGTATCCTTGTGTATTATATTTCAATCCCCCCTAAACGTATATAAACTGTTATTCTATACTCCTAAAGATTTATTCTTTACAAACTGCGACCGGAGCTTCACCCATGAATAACTCTTTTATTTTAAATGATATATATATAACCCTATACTAAATATTTGATTATTCGAGCATTATCTAAGCGTACCTTTCCGAAGGCAAGGTCGTTACAGATAAAAATCTCCTTTTCTTTTAGTTTGATAATTCTTTATTAGCATCGTAATATAAATTCAAGTCGGCTTACAACTATAGCTACTAGCCTAAGCTTTATCTATAATATATCATCTTATATACTAGTTTTAGTATATAAGATGATATTATAGTATATACAATTAAGATTACCCCGGAATTAGGTGCAATCGACATCGTGTGGCATCGGAAATCTTTTCCTGAAGAGCAGCGTACGTGGGTCAATTTGACCCAGTTTGCTGATTTCCGGGAAAGGATTATTACGGGAAGGTTGGAAAAAGGATTTTGAGGTTGATGGGATAAAGTTGTGAATAGTTGAGTGTCCAGTTTTGCGGTAGAGAGCTGCGGGCGGAAATAAACTCCTTTTTTTAGTTTAATAATTCTTTATTTGCATCAAAAATATAAAATACAAATCGGCTTATAACTAAAGCACCTAGCCTAAGTTTTATCTATAATACATCATCTTATATACTAGTTACATCGAGATTACAATTTTTCATTATATCGTTTTAATAAAAATGGAAAATTAAAAAAAAAAAAACCATTTGAAAATACTTAACCTATGTGGATGGATAGGCCATCCCTATAACTAGCTTAACCTATAAATTAAAGAAAAAGAAAAAAGATACTATATACAATTAAGATTAAACCGGAACTAGGTGCAATCGACATCGTGTGGCATGGGAAATCTTTTCCTAAAAAGCAGCATCCTTGGGTCAAATTAACCCAGTTTGCTGATTTCTGGGAAGGGATTGTTGCGGGAAGATTTGAAAAAGGATTTTGATGTGGAAAGGATAAAGTTTGGAATAGTTGGGTGTCCAGTTCTGCGGTGGAGAGCTTCGGACGGAAATCTTAGGGTTATTTTCGAGATGACTCGAAGGCAACTATTTTGGAATTGCTACATCTTCGTGATGAGCGAATATGCAACGTTAGTCCAAATAGGGGCTGCGTACGTGAGTACTGGGCGGATACATGACTTGTAGAGTCGATGCTTTAAACGTTCGTCCAGTTTACTCCTGGGGCTGAGTAGTGGGTTACAATCCTGCAAAGGATGCGTTTCCCAGGGCCAGGCGCCTTTTGGCGTTCTGTGTCCAGTTCAACTGCCTTTGGAGGATTACACCCAGATAGACAACACCATGAGTTTGCTGGATTTGCGTGTCAAACATCTTCAATCCAAGCGCGTATGCTGAAAATTTATTCTTTCGAGTGAAGAGAATAGATTGGGTCTTTGTAGGGTTAATTTTGATTTTCCATGACTTGAAATAGCTTTCAAGGATGGTCATTCGGAATTGAAGGCAACTCGAAACTTGTTTCGGTTGCCATGAAGAACAATAGATGGCCGTGTCGTCGGCGAAGAGAGCTGTTTCGGTAGCTCGATCCCTCGGGATATCGTTGATGTAATATAAAAATAGGCGGGGTCCAAGCAAGGAGCCTTGAGGTACACCAGCTTCCACACAGTATTGGTTCGATGTACTTTGTTGGATGTGCATTTGGGATTTTCGGTTGGACAAATAGGAAGAAATAAACTCCATTTAAATATTCCATGTAGAATTGAAGTCAAACTACCATGTAGAAAACACTATATAATACTATTCTCCATTTAAATGGCCGTCAAAAAAAACATGATAAAAATGAATATTACTTTTATTTTACCATAGGTACAATAAAAAGGAAGTAATGTTTTTGGGTCAAATTTTCGATATCCAGCTTGTATTGAAAATATACGTTGTAAGTCCATAAAAATGGTTTTAGAAATTGATCTATCTGTCTGTAGTCAAGATATCTTTTCCAACCAAAATAGTTACAATCAACGATTATATATTTAAGCATCAGATGATTCCAGGACGAGACAGACAGGCGAGAATTCATCTGAAGATAATTTGATTTTTCGTGAATTACTGAAAAATGGCTCTAACGATTTTCAGTTCTTTGAATAAGAAATGAAAATTTTTCTCATATTAGTTTCGTTATTTTGTTTAAAAATAATTTTCCTAGGAATAAAAAAATAGTAAAGAAAGTTTAGTGACGCGTAGCTTCAGATTTTTTTTTTCATTTTCTTTAAAATGTAGATTAAAAAATTAAATTTGAAGATTTTAATTCTGCCAATAGTCCTTAATGATTCTCCTATTTTTTTAAACAAAGAATGCAAGTCTAGACAGAAAGTGAAATATTTTCTGGACAAATAGACTGTCAAAATATTTTTGAATTATTTTCTTGAATAACTTGCCAAGTGGTCAGCCGTGTTAACAGTCACCTACTAGCGTGATATTTGAGTCGGTAAACTAGACATTGAAACACATTTTTATCACTATAAAAAAAAAAAAACATTTTTATCGCTTCTTATCGCTTAATACAGGCAAAACAATATAGGATAGAATGAAAGTGCTGACCCTGAAAGTGCGTTAGACAGGGGACAAGTATATTGTATGTATATAGAAAAACGTTCCAATAGCAGACGGAAAAGTTTGATTATTATAAATTATTGTATACTCACTTAAATATTTATTACTATTTAATTTTAATTATACTGTGAAGTAGATGGGTCGGGTCATATCCTAGCTCCTGTATAATTTTAAACAGTTACCAAGAGCTATTATTTAATAATTTACACAATCGATTATTATTATTATATTTTGTTATTACAAAGAAATAATTAAAATTGAATTTGAAGATATTTCACAATATAAAAGTACAATTCATTCATTTTATCAGTTCATTGAGCTGATTAGGCGTAACAAATAATTATTCAATAAGTTTTACATTGATTTTAAAATAAATCTATACTAATATTACAAAGAGGAAATATTTGTATGTAAAGAATAAATTACTAAACCGATTTGAAAAATTCTTACACCGTTAGGAATCCGCAACCTTCCTGATTTTCATCACTGTATTCCCATGGGAACGGGAACTACGCGGGATAAAAGGAAATATTTGTATTTTTGTATGTATCGAATAAATTTAAGGGATCATAAAAAATTGTCTAATGAGGTACCAGGTACCGGATGTTTCAGAAACTGGGTATTTCAGTGACACAAAATATATAAAAATTTTGTGTCACGGGTTTCGTACAATTTTTCTGCGACGCGGAACCGACGCCGAAGGCCGACCCTGAGGTACAGTGTATCCCCCATACCAAATATAGGGTGTATGTGTAAAAATTTCCTGTCACGGGCTTCCAATTTTAAGTACCACAGCAAATTTTGTCACAGCAATTTTAAATAAAAAAATAAGTTTAGAAGAACTAAAACCCTCTCCAATGGTAGTAATTGCTCTTAGAAGTAATGTGGTTTTAAAAGTACGAAAAAATAAAAAATTCTTATCTGAAATTTGATAATCTGATGCCCAGAAGATAGCCAACAATACCTATTACGGCCACGGCTATCCTCTGGGCAACGCATTTTTAAATTTCGGATAAGAATATTTTTTTATTTCGTACTTTTAAGATATTGCCGTACGAGATTTTAGTTCTTTTAAACTTATTTTTTTTAAATCCATAATATACTGAGTCTAAATAGAAATTATATTTAATAACCATTAACTTTAAAACAATAGTTTTTTTATAATGTTTTTTTTTTTTTTTTAATTTCAGGTCAATTATTAATATTCTATGCAATATTCTACACAGTTCTTGCTGCATTATTTGCAATTTGTATGTATGGATGGATGTCAACACTCGATGACAATGAACCAAAATGGAAATTAGATGAGAGTCGAATAGGCAATAATCCAGGTTTAGGTTTTCGACCAATACCATTAAATTTCGAACAAGAATCATTGATTTGGTATGAATCAACAAATGAAACAAGTATAAAAGAATGGACAGAAATTTTAGATGACTTTTTAGAATGTAAGAAATTTAAAAATATGTATTTTTATCAAATTGTAAAATAATATTTATATATAATCTTACTTGTTTATACCAACTGCAAAATAACATAAATCGTAGAGACCAAACAATCGTGGGGCCAATAATTGTCCTTTTCTATTCCTATGCTATAAACTTACGAAAAATAATCGGATATTGTCCGCACAATCGCACTTTTTTTAAGAGGGTAATCAATTCCATGATGATATTGCTTAATTCATTCTGTATGTCTATGGTTTATTTAAATCGTGTAAATAGATGATACAAATAAAAATATGAGTGATAGATTTTTATGCACAAATATCTCCTGAACTATAAGTATTTAAGAAATTTTAATAAAAACTTCGTTAATAGATTAATAGTTAATAGATTACGATATCCGTGGCTCCTCGAGTTGACTAATTTTGGTAAAACAAGGCAAACTAAGACAAAAATGAATACCAATTTTCGAGTTTTCGTGTATTTTTCGAGTTATCGACACTTTTTTTTTTTGAAATTATCGTGTTTATGTCACATAAATACCACAATTTAAAGCATGTGGCAAGATTTAATTATTATTTTTTGTTAAATGACTATCATTTAAACACAATTCAAGCAATAACCGAAATTTAATTCGTTTTAAAGAAATTAGGACTTTTATATTTAATACAACAATTAAAAATATATGTACGCCATTTTCGACTGTTTCGACTGTAACCCATGGATTTGTGGGTTGTAGTTTGCACGAATCGGGTTGATTTTTGGTCCCTACGTTCAATCTGTGATTAAACTACCCATGGATTTGTAGGTTTAGTTTGCACGGGTTGGGTTTGGGTCCTACGTTCAACCTGTGATTAAACTACCCATAGATAACTCGAAAAATAGGCGAAAATTCGAAAATTGGTACTCTTTATTTTCGTCTTATTTTGGCTTGTTTTGCCAAAACTCATTAAAAAATTAATTTTTTCAGAAGAGGCTCCTTTGTCTATTTAATTTCTTTTGGAATGTATCGATTGTTTATCAAATATATGTATTCATTAATAGTAGAAAAACAAACAACTTTTTTACTGATAACTATAAATTTACAGTGTACACAAACAATTCCAAGCTTCCTGGTGGAGGCAAAAATCAACAAATTTGTGATTTTGACAAACCACCTGCTCCTGGAAAAGTTTGTGCTGTAAATACTGAAAATTTTGGTCAATGCTCACCACAAAATGGTTACAGTTTTAATAAATCATCGCCTTGTATATTTATAAAGTTGAATAAGGTAAGTTAGAAAGTAAACTTAAATTTAAATTTAACTTTGAGCAGAGTGAAATATCAGATATAAAAATCACTTTTGTTTTCTTTACTGAAATGATAAAGTTTCTTTTAAAAATAGATAAAATTGAAAATATCATTTTTGGGACATAGCAATAAAATATTATTAACAATCTCGTTAACATAGTGGCCACATTTCTGGAAAGTCTTGAAAACCACAAAATGTCAGAGAAATGCTACTATTCGTTTTTAACCGAGAAAAAATTACTAATCTTCGTCAGGGAATTTTTGAATTATCACACTAGAAAAAATGGAAAAGTCAGAGAATTTCATTTAAAATGGTCAGATGATGTAAGATAATTGAACAACAGCTAATTTCTAAGATAAAACTTAGACTTTGACTGATCATGTCGTAGAAAACACAGGTATAGTTTGGCTCAACCCAAAATGAGACCGGTCAAGAGAGATAATGGATATGAGTATATATATAATACACCTTTGAGTATTTACCTTCTTGCATAAATGGTCTCATTTTAGTATCTATTAAATGTTCCATATCTATTTAGTTTTCTCGATAATAATTAAGGCAGACACTAAATTGTATTTTCTTTTTTGCAGATATATGGTTGGAAACCAGAGTTTTATAATGATCCAAATGATTTACCAGCAGCTATGCCAGAGGATTTGAAAGATCATATTAAAAGTTTACCACCAATACAGGTACATATAATAAATTCCTGGTTTATAGGCTTTGTATTTCAAATAAAATATTCAAAGTAGACACAAGTATTGAAGGCATTATCAAAATTTTTGTTTACATGTATAACTGTATGGACTTCATATTTAGGGTATTTTATGACTGCTTATCATTAAAAATAGTTTAAATATTGACACTGAATCATATCTCGGATGTTTAAATTCAACATAGCATAAGTGAGAGGATGCAGTAAATTGAGTTAAATGTGATAAAGTAGTGGACTAAATTTAATCAAAATTGCACAACACATTCGAAAACTACATACATTCGGAACAAATAGATGAATGCATAAATAGATAGATACAAATGAAATGCAAAATCGCCTAGCTAGATCAATTATATTTTACATTATATATTTTTAATACAAAACATTATTTTATTTTTAGAGAAATCAAATATGGATATCGTGTGAAGGACAAGATCCAGGTGATCGTGAGAATGTTGGTCCAATTGAATACATAAATCGAGGATTTCCATCATATTATTATCCATTTACAAATACCCCAGGATATTTAAATCCCTTAGTAGTTGTGCGATTAGAGAGGCCTGCATGTAAGTAATTAATTTTAATTCAATGAAATTTGCAGGACTTACATTACTGTTTTTCTCTATCATATCTTTCCGTTGTATCATAATCAAGACTGATAATATAAGTTAAATTCTATAATATTTTTGGTTAGCTTTATAACGTCTGGCAAAGGCTACCGCCGACAGGAAATGTCTGGCAATATGGATTATCAATTTTTACAATATTCTTTGAAACGTACCTAAAAATCAGCCCTGAGACTAAGAAAGGTGACTTGTATTCTTACCTACCTTTAGCACCTGGTACCTGTAAATTGACCTTCGCCGCAAATTTATAAGTATGCATATTGAGAAAGATACATATTTACACTATCTTGTCCCACACATTTTATATTTTGGGGGCCCTGGAATCTTGAAGTATAACTCTTACACTTTTCACTCAAATTAACTCTTGTTCTGATTCCTGCCAGAAAATGGTAGTTACCACATAACCGTACTTAGCATTCCTATGACGTATCATTGAAAAAATTGACAGCCTTAGAGAAAGACCGTCAGTCAAACGTCCACGAGCTCTGAGCTTTTATCTAATTTCTTTAATATACAACATTCAAATCAACTTAAATAAAGCTTGATGAATAAAAATAATAATTTAATCTTTCTTTTTTTAGTACGTATGATAATAAGTGTAGAATGCCGTGCCTGGGCTAAAAATATTTATTACCATGGTGGAGAGCTACAAAGACAGGGGTCTACGCATTTTGAAATATTGATTGACTAACGATTGTGGATAATTAGTGTATTTATTTAATTATAGTAGGTATACATTTCAATTTTTATTCTACAGCTTACCTATATTGACTATAATTAAGTGTTATTGTATTCTTTTAAATATCAATTATGTATTCAAAAAATATATATTATATGTCAATGCAATAATTTTTAACCTTAAAAAAAATTATTTAGTGCCATAAAAATATGATTTAATAATTATTGTATCATCTGTTATTTTTTAAGTCATTGTACTTAATTATCCTATTAATTTTAGGCTTTCAAATTCGTTGTAACTTTCTTAGTATAGTTGTTTTTTGCGTATACGTACACTTGAGCTGATCAATAATTATTTTAATAGGTCGCGTCGTGTGGTAAAGTGTCGATATATCAAGTGGTAAAACTAAAATACTAAACTAAAAAGAATAACATAAAGAATCTACAAGGCTTAGGTTCCAATCATAGAAATCACATATAATGTGAACAGTACTAAGTGCGCCAACTTTAATGTATTGTTTTTTCTTGCGATAATCCCTGCTTCACTACACGACGCTTTCCTAATATCTTAAAAGTTCAAATCTACACTTGTTTAAAAATAATATCAGTAAACCAATAAGGTCATTATTTATATGAAAATTTATTATAAAATTAGTTTTGCTAATATTATTTTTCAAAAATTTTATTGTACTATATTTTATATAAAATAGAAAGTATTTTCGTTTTAAAGTATTTTTTAACTTAAATTTCATTTCATATTTATAGCAAATGTTATTTTAATAGATCTTAATAAATATTATTTATTAATTAACTATTGTCTTGTTTAAAGTATTACCGAATTCATATATTATTGTCATTCGTAATTTTTCCAATATGAACTATTAAATGAGTACACGATCTCAAGTTGTGGTAATTATATTACACTAGCAACCCAGCTTCGCACTGTTGGCACTCATTATCTATAACCAGATGATATCTTGAAAAATATGACTCAAAATTGCCAGGGCCAAAAAATATGTTGAATTATACGTATACATAATTACACAGGCAGTATAATACCAAAACCCTGATACCATAATACTATCTCAGTCTGCTCTATAAATTGATTTCCAATCCATTTAGTATATATACAACATATCAATAAATCTAACAGGTTTTAATAATAAAAACTCATCTACAAGTTTACATTTTGTCGTTCAAATAAAGTATGGAGAATTTATTTTGGTTCTACGTGTATCTACGTTATATGACTTAGCGTATCAACACCATACGAGATATAAATAGAGCTTAATTACAAGGCATAGTAGTTGTTTAAACTACATATTGTAAGGCATACATAATGACATAATAAAAATAAAAACATTTACAAAGAAAATATTATATATTAAAATAAAAAATAAATTATAAAGTATCATATTATCATATATAATATTATATTCAATTCACAGAATTTGTATCTTACAATTATTAAAAGTATAAAATAAATAAATACTAAAAATGTAATAATTTATCGAAAAATACATTTACGGTAACAATTACCAAAACACATTGTTGACTTTTTATTTACACAAATAAATACAATTATTAAAATGAAAATATTGAATGATTCTGTAGTCTGACTTACGGAACCCTGCTGGTGTTAGTGGCCAGTAAGTTATGATGTCATCTGATATGATATTTAACATTGCTAATATACAATATTGATGACATTATACCCTACTTTAAAATACCTGGTTACAACATTGATGATATTATTATACCTTACTTTAAAGTACCTGTAATATATATACACGACTTTTATCGAGGATGGGGATTTTTTCTTTGGCATTAAAATTGATTTACCTAAATTACCATTATTATTATCAACCCGTTGTATATTATGTTTCCGAATGATGTTTCCAATTTGTTGTGAGATGTTGGTCTACATGTGAGAGAGATACATAAGAATTTTTTGTTTTGGAATAAAAATGTGGGAATATTTGATTCTGAATGGCTCGTTTTATTTTTAATGTCATCGAAAAAACCCCCATCCTTAATAAAAGTGGTGCATACAGATTATTATTAATTATATCTTACAATTTTCGAAACATACACATAGTAAATAATTATTTTATACAAAGTGTACTTTCAAACAAAATAATAAAAATGATAATCGTAAAAAAACAATTCAATGTTATCATCATTAATACTTTTCGTCCTTAGGAACGTTTAGAAAATTTAGGAACGTTTCATGAACAACCTATTCTTAGTAGATATATATTGAGAAAAAAAATTTGGTAATTTTTATATAGATTGCATAAATCGCAAAGTTATATGGGGAAAAAAATTCAATATATTCAAATTACATTTTATTTGGTCCACTGATAAAGCGTATATTTGTAATTTTTCGGACATAAAAATTTAAAATAAGGCAAAAATCTTATGTTTTGCGCTGAGTTGTAACAACTGTACACTATTGTACGAAAATTTACCAGTAATAATAATTTGTCGAAAGAAAATTTTGTTATAATATATCGAGATAAAAACGCTAAGTTTCCTATTTTTTCGAAGCTATAAATTAAATAAAATTTTAAAGCTAAAACTTGAAACATGAAACGAATGATTTAATTACATAAATAAAAATAACAATTATTAATAAATATTGAATGTATCACGAAATTTTGAGAATACATACTATCCTTAATTTATATTCAAATATAAAATACACGTTAAAGGCTTAATTATTTTGAGCTTTGTTTATGACAGCCATATTATTTACTCTATTGAATTAATATAAACTATTTACAGAAAAAAAAAATTAAAATACTTTGCAATAACTTATATAACTTACTTAAACAGTTTAATTCGTAATTTTTATTCTAACTAAAAATAAATTGGTAGAATTTTGTTATTATTAGTCAAAATTAGTTATAACTGGAATATAAAAAAAAATTATACCATTCTTTAATTCAACCTTATCTGCTATTTTTTATATATATAAAAAAAAATCGAAGTTCATCTATTAAAATTCGCTATTCGTTTGTCTTACTCTTATAGTATTTTTAAAAATCTTGAAAGCAGGGTGTATTACTTCACAAGCTCAAATAGTCTTTAAAGAAATAAACAAATGAAAGCATAGTCGAATTTTCAGTTATTTTATGAGAATCTTTTTGGTTTATTAATATCTATGTATGAATCACAAAAATATATTTACTCATTCAGCGGCCGATAACGCCATTTTATAGTTCACGTCGATACATAACAAGCCTTATGTACTTATTTGTTCTGCTTTCCAATCTTCTACATTCTTTTATTAGAAAAACGAAGAACTAGCATAATATAATTATTGTTTTTGTAAGTTGTGAATAAAAAAAAATTAATTATTTATGGGCTCGCATAAAATATTTTGATTCGTATTTAAATGGAAAAAAAAAACATTACGAAATTAATTGAAGTAAAAAACTTTTAATACAAAATCATACTTTGGAAAATAATTGTTAATCTGTTTACAAATGGTTTTTTTTTTCGATTTCAATTATTTTTTCAAATTATTAATTATTATATTCCTCTTTCAAAGATATATTTGTCAACCGATTGTTATAATTTATATAACCCAAAATTTAATGACATGAAACTTATTTAAAACTATTTTATTTTAGTAAAACGTTAACACGATCAATTAATGTTGTACGGTCATAATGTATTTTTTATGAAAAAGTGTTAATAATTTTTGAATTAATATGTAAAATAAAATATATTTAAGTCATATCCTAAGCCACGGTCCTGTGATACTTTTTAATATATATAATACATTTAGTTCATAATCGATTGATGCGCCAAGAGTAGCTAAAATTTTAATAATACATTCACATTCTAGAAAATATAATTATTTGTTCAATTGTTGGAATACAAAATGTATAGCAAAAGTGAAACAAAAATTATTGAATAATTACAAAAACTGATATTTAATTTGGTTGAAAAGTGTAAAAATGATCGAAGAAATTACGTAAGTAATTATTTTTAATTGCATATATAAATAATTATTCATTTAAAATTATTAATAAATTTTATATCATTCACAGACTTATATATCATTTGATTGATAGTAGTATTTCATAGCCATAGAAAAGAAAAAAATTTGATGCACGATCACATAGTTTTCACGATACCCTCCGAAAATCTATTTAGAAGCATTAAATATACGATTTCTATTTAGTATTCAGTTATTGATCAGAATTAATTTTGTTTATGAAACTAAAAAATTCATTAAAATTAGAGTAAGCATTAAAAATTCAGATAGTCGCGTGTTTTTGTTGTCGAGCATACATCTAATTAGATAGAATTCATTCTGATTTTTGAATTTGTACTCAGAAAAAATTTTGAAAAATTTTCGAGAATAAAAATTTCGTCAAAATCCCTATTCTCATTAATTATCATATGATAATATAACATTTAAGAACATCGATGTTCATTACCCATACATCGTGAAATATCGAAGCAATATTACAATTTTTTATGTCGATAAAATAATCGATATTTTTTCGTAACATGCTTGGCTACCTTGGCTTCTTGCCTAAATAACTTAACCATCATGATCAAATAACCTTAACTTATTAATTATAATAATTGACTGAATCAATTGACTGGAACACGGTGAATAACATTAGCTATAATAATTGAATTGATTTAAATATTCGACCCTGTATTATTGTCAAATTTATAGTTATTGTGGTAAATCTCACCATGATTTATTTTCTGGCATACATACAAAGAATTTTGCACATGTTGTATTAATAACATTTGATATTTTTAATAAATATTTATTTGGCCATAAAATTGTGAACATATAAACGGGTATGCCAGAAATAATAAATACAATACCAACACCCACCTCCCATGGTTTAACAACGCATGGGAATGTTACTAAAAATGCACATATTATAAAAAATATGATGGGTAATGATATATGAACTTTTATTGGTCGTTGTTTATTTGGTGACTTATATCGCATCCATAACAATCCAGTAACGGACATTGTTGTAAATAAGGCTTCCACGAATGATACGTAGTATATTAATGAGTAGACATCTTTGATTAATAATAATATCAATGAAATTAAGCACTAAAATAAATAATATATTAAATCAGTAATTTTAGAACAAAATTTAAAAAATATTTCTCCATTATTGATTCCAAATATACTTAAAAAGCTCATTATTCGAATAATTTCTATTAATTTAATGTTATAAGCGGCCCTTTGGCAAACTTGGATAATCACTGTCATTATCAGTATCCTCGTTTCAAGAATCGATGTAAATGAAACAGATGATGAATTATCCAAATAAGATACATACAAGTGGTCCAATAACCCAAAACTTTATAGGCGATTTAAAAAGTATACCGTTTGTTTGTTTACATGACAATTTCTGCTTGATTAAATGAACATAGAATTATACTAAAAAAAATTTGCCAAAAGGTAAGTAATTAAATTACCAAATTAATTAAACAAAACACTAGAAAATTCTCACATTTTTATAATTGTTGGTGTCTTGAAAATATACGAGTCAGGGAGATACTACTACACGAGTAACATTTTTTTACCCAAATAATTCAAAAAGTACCAATTGAAAAAAAATCTGAAAATATACTGAATGCCATATATCTAACTATAAAAGATTAAATTGGAAGGATATACAAAATACTCAGACATTAAACCTTATCAGCGAACATTCGCTTAACTTGAAAGACCCCTGATCTCGCTCATAATTTTTGGTGTTTATAAATATTTAAAACTCTTCACATATATTTAGAATCAATTGTAAAATATAATTTTAACTTACCATAAACACTAACGATGGAACAGGTGTCATACGTTTGACATCAATTAAAGCGATTGCTTTAGGTAAATGTCCTTGACGGGCACCAACAAAAAATAAACGTGCTGATGCAAAAATAGCTCCATTTAATGAGCCGAAAGTTGAGCATGCCACAAATATTGGCATTAAAAATGACATAAATCCTAAAACTTTATTAGCGAATGTAACAGCCACTGCTTGTGATGCTAAAATATCATCCGAGGGTAACACAATGAAATATGCTATGTTTGTGATTGTATAAATTAGTGTTACTAATGGTAATGAAATGCAAATTGCTTTTGGAAGATTCCTAAAAAAAATAAATTACAATTTATTAATTATGGCAAAGATAGTTTGGGATACAAATTTCTTCGAAGCTTTAGCTTATTTTTATTGGAAACCAATTAAAAAATTTTTTTTGTGATACTCTCTACTTAATGAAATATATATCCATTATTTGGATAAAACTATAATAATTTACTATTATTAATATCACATCAAAAATTTACTTACTTGTAAGGGTCTTTAATCTCTTCGGTAACAAAATTTAAATAATTCCATCCCGAATATGAAAACAATCCCGAATAAAATGCTAAAGCTATATGTCCTGGATGTACATTTGTATTTTGCATGGGATTTTGAAAATTCTCTGTATGGCCTGAACCAAGATACCAAAAACCAGCAAAAACAATAATTAATAATGCAAATATTTTTGTTGCTGTAAATATATCTTGAACTCGTGTCACCCATTTCACATTAAAACAATTAATTGCAGTTAGAAGACCTAGAAAATAAATAATAAGCATATTTGAAAAATGCTAATAGTTGTCAAATGTACATGATTGGCTTCTATTTCAGGGTCCAGATTCTAATTTTAATGGGTTTCAATAGACTCTCCGATTATTGAACCATGTAAAGTAAAATGGAAAATTATTCATTACGAGTGTTGAAATAGATTTCGATTTAATTGATAGGTTCTAGAATAGAAGGCATATCTTCAAGCAATTTCAGGCTATTTAAAGAATAACAATCTTTAATTTCAACTCAAAAAATTACCTCCTAAAAGCAATGATTGGTTTAACTGCTTACCGAGCATCTCAAACGAAACTGCCACTCAAAAAAAATATGTAGAAAATAGAGATATTTTTACGTGTTTTGAGAAGCTCTTGATATAATTTTCAATATAAAGCTATGGATTTTATTCATTTTCATTAATAATTGTCAATTTATTTACATTTGTATACTTACACATAATTACAGCAGCAATTAATCGTACTGCTTCATATGGTGGTTCACATGTTGGCCAAACAGGTTGTAAAATGTATTGTGCAAATGTTAAGGCAGTAATAGCATTACCAGTTGGCACTAAGATGAATAAGGCTACCCAAAGGTATAAAAATGCAGGCAATGATCCAAATGCTTCACTAATATATGCATAATCGCCACCAGACTTCGGTATCATTGTACCTATAAAGAAAAAAAAATTGTTTTAAAATATTTGACTTAATTACGCGCCTCAATTAGCGTGAAGAGATAATTAATTTTATGAATTAAAATATATTTTCGAGTTTATTGAACTTTTAGGCAACAAAAAATTTTGCATATAAGATTTTTTTTACAGTATACATTCATTAAAGTTGCGATGGAATTCCAAGAAAAATAAATTTTATTTCTCACTAATTGAAATCCGATGTACATTAGACAGAGAAGAGCGGGCTCTGGATGATTCAGATTAACAGAATACATTTTATTTTTTTATAATTTGAATTTCTTGTTTCATATGTGGAATACTGTTTAAAAAAGAGTAGTTATCAGCAAAAGCAAGGAAACGTTTGTAGAACCTGGTAGAATAAGTAATACAATAATATTAAACAACAAGTAGACCTGGTCTGTTGTAAGTCACCCGGTATTTGGTGTAAGAAACCCGTGACACGAAACTTTTATATTTCACCCGGTATTTGGTATGGGCACCTGGCACACCCGGACCGGACTTCGGCCTTATCTCTACGTCAGAAAAATGTACGAAACCCTTGACACGAAATTTATATATATACACCTGGTATTTGAATTGAGACACCCGGTATTTATTTTAGGGCACCGTGTACCTCGCCCCCTTTACCTACGGGGTGGACTTCGACCTTGTCTCCGCATCATAGAAATTTTGTTCATACAAACGTCTAATACACATTCCGGTAAAGTTTGTAAAAACTTATTTTAGAATGATTAAAGTTTGTTAACCTTCGGTGAACTGTGAATCCACCGTCGAATTGGCTAAACAGTATTCGAAACTAAGGCAGGAGTATAACGCATATTTAAAAAAAAAATTGCTGGATTGGATCAACCGTTCCCGATTTTTACGCTTAGCAAAGTTTTTGGCGATTTATTTTTATACAATAGATAACGTCACTTAATTGTTTTGCCTTCCCGGAACCTCTCCTCTAACACTTAAACTTTATGGTATGGTATTAAAGTTCTAAAATCTTAGTTTACTGTTGTTGTAATTTAATATGAACTTCATTGGAAGGTTCAAATTGACTCTACATTTTAGTTAGAAAACGTTTGTATGGGAAAAAGAAAAGGGCTGTTTTTAGGGTTTTCCCGGCAGTTATTCGAATTTTTCTCGCCGTAAAAACCATCCTTGGACTTTAACGAACATTTAAAAAAAAAGAATTGACCAAATTGGTCCAGGTGTTGTTGGAGTATGCGCTTACCAACACATTTTGCGAATCATTTTTATATTATAGACATCAAAAGATGAGAAAGAGATCCAAAAACGATAAGACACGCTCTGAAATATAATTCAATCGAACCGCTTTGAAGATAGATAATACTTTTTCTGTAGAATTTTTAAACCGGAATATAGAAAATTAAATTTCATGATTTCTTGTATTTTCTTATCGCTCATTCAGTACAGTTTTACACATAGTAAACTGCCTGTGGGAACGCATGTTAACGAATAATTTATATATATTATTAGTTAGTTATATTTGAATGTGCGAGTGGACAGGACCTCTATGAGTATGAATGTGAAGTGAGATATGGAAAGTAATGTAGAGAACTCTGAAAGCACACACATCCGGCACGATAGATAGAATGATAGATAGATACAAAAAGATGTATGATTTGTATTTCTTGTGTTAGTATTTTTGTTAATGATAAAATTTAAATAAATTATTATTTAAAAACAAATGTACAGTGACAATATATTGTTTGCCATCTGAACCATACCCATATGCCCAACAAACACAGCGTTTCATTGTTAAAAATTAGCGTAGATGAAAAATCTATCTTTCTGTAGAGTTTTTTTTGCTCATTTAGAGCAGTTTCACATACTGCTATTATTGATGAGAAATCTAATACACAAACTATTGAAGGAACAAGGATAGGACAAATACTGAACAAAGAATGAATTAACACGCGAAAGACATTTATAGATGGGCCGGTTATTTCTGACTGCGACTGACCGATGACTAAACTGTGACGTGACTAAAATATATGATTAGACCTTTAGAGAATTAATTCCAGCTCAGATGCAACTCCAAGAAGAACAGTATATTATGATTAGAATACATGATAGACGGTATCTTTTGAATGTATCTTCAGTTTGACGGTATCTTCAGTAGACAATTTATAAGAGATTCTTTAAATATGTAGCATTCAAATAATTGAGACGGTATGCTAAATTATTAGCCAAACATAAATGAACCTTTAAACTATTAATACATACATGAGATGTAAATTTACAGATTAACACCCTTTTGAAAGTTTTAACAAGGACAAATTATTAATAATAATATAATTCAGTACATCAAAATATAAAATCTAATGTTTAAGCATACTTAACTTCCATATACACATATTTTTTATATATGTAAAAGGTGTTAAGATTAAAATGTTTAGTGAATATACTAAGTTAGAAGAAAATCGTTGGAAAAAAATTGTAACTATACTATTGATGAGCTTTGAAAAATTATATCAAACAAAAGTTGTTTGCATTGAAAAAAATAAACATGTATTAACATGCTTTTGATATCTCTCACTGTTTAAAAGTTGTATTTTTTAAAATAAGGGTTACTTGGACATGGATGTGACAATAAAAAATTTACTATTTTTAAAATTTTACAGCCTATAACCTTTTAGTCATAATTTGAATCGGGATGGAACGAATGGAAAAAATTGGAATCAATAATTATTTTCAACTAAAATTAATTCATTCCGATTTTGAATAGGTTCAATCGGAAATTATTTCAATTTAAAACCGATTCAAAAAATTTTAATAGGTTTTAATCGGAATAAATAAGAAATAAAAACATTTCTATAAGGGATATACCTGTATTATTTTGGGAAAAATTAATTTATACCCTCAGCATCGCTAATGTAATCGTATCTCTTTGTCAGCTAGGTAAATTACATCCACATGGACGTAAAAATTTACTAATAAAATGTTATATAAATAGGTTTATACAAGAAATTCAATGTGTTCTTTTCATTAATATTTTACGCAGTTAAATCATTTTAGTATTATTTTTGAGACCATAAACAAAAACTTCAGACTGCAAAATATAAGCATACGAATTGTTGAAGAGGAAAATTTTTTATGCATATTCACGCAACTTTTCACAAAGTAGTCCGATATCGATGTTTCTTTTTTTTTATTTCTATTTAAGTTCGAAGAAAATATTATAAATATATCCATTTCTTCTGTTCGTGTATATGTGACTGAAATCTTCCTATTGACCAATTTTGATGAAATTTTTGGTGTATATTCGTGTAGGCCCCAGTGGATGGTTAAGAGACACAATTGAATCCGGTAAGGTCGCTCTGCTATCTGCTTCTAGGAAATCTTTATCAAGGTTACTCTTATCTCTCTTCCGATCGAAGCGAGCATTGAGGCCCGTAGGCATAAAACAAGGCCAAAGGTATTTTTGCGTTGCGAATGAAACGAATTCTTAGAGCTAAAGGATTACCTTAATTCCCATGCGGGCGTAGCGTGCACTGAGATCGAATCCAAGCCGAAGTCTGGTACATCTTTATCTGAAAGCCAAAGATTCCATGTCCCCTCTTTATACTCTGTGTAAGCGTTCAAAGAAAAAGCAACAAAAGCATAACATTTGGTCTGAATGAGTCTACAGAGAATCCAAAAGTATGCCTTAAAAATTTGCTTTCGACTGTTCAACCAGATCTTCGGTTTTGTAAAAATAACAGATTTTTACTTTCAAAACAAAATACTTATTTTAACCACAGACTGTTGCAATTTTGGATCAAGGCCTATTGTAAGTGATGAGTAAATTATTATTTATTATATTTGTATAATATTTGGAATTATTTTATTTATCTACACTTAGCTAGATTATTTTATCTTCATTGACGAAGCGTTGTGAGGTCTATGGTATAACTAGACGATGGTTATTGAGCGTCGTTAGCTCAATCATATTCATTATTTTCGTCCAGTATAATTTCTAACAAAATGACCTTTTCGTGGGCAATGATCAAAAATTACACATAATATATATAAAACTTAAGCCGGCCTTGTGTGAATAAATAAAAATATTTACATACAATTTTTGTTTTAATACTTGTTAATTAACGTGTTTTAATCGCACATACTTTGGAACACGTTGAATATACAAATTTAAAGTGGGCGTCATATGAAATATTCGTCAAAATATATGCCTGGCAAAATACTTAAACAGATTTAGGCAGCCAAAATGAATGAAATTATATTGAAAATCCAAAATTTCCAGTGCTCTTAACAGTTTAAAAATATCTGGTGCGACGCGTTCTTGCTTATTTGAACTTTCCCAGAAAAATGTTTCATATAAAAGTTTTGTTTTGTGAAGATACTAAGTTTGAAAAATAATTGTTGATTAAAAACGTAAAAAATCAAATCATTAGAATAAACTGGGACACCCGGTAGTACGAGTTTAACCAAAAGCTTCGCAGTACAACTAGAGGTAATATGAAGATAAAATACCAAGTTTGGCGAATTTTCTGAAAACCACTTTTTTAGATTAGGAGCCCTCAAAACGTATTTCCGGTGAAAACAGGATACTGAAATTTCGACTGAAATACTGCCTTTACTATAGTAGTAAAATAGAGTAAAACATTATGTATATACGTCCTTAAATCCATCCAAAGAACCTCGCAAAAAAATAACTCGAAATTTTATCTCGAATTAAGAACAATGATTTTCTAAAAGGTTATAAAATTTTATCGCCAATGGAAATTTCCATATCAGTAAAGAAATATGTTTAACATGTTTATTTATTTTAAAGTCTCTGGTAATGCATTACATAGAAAAAGCATTAAATTTGTGCGTAACTGGTTTTCCGACGCGGCGTACAGAAAATTTATTGGAATTAAAAGAAAATTGTATTTTTAGGTAATTTAAGCCTATTTAAAAAATTCATGAATTATTTCTGCCGAAACCATTCAAAGAAATTAATGGAAGCTCAATACTAATATCTATGGAAACTCATTACATAAGGCAATCAAATAAGTAATTGAAAGCTGAAATCTTAAATATTAGGCATTATCATTTTTGGCTGAAATGCTAATGAAGGAATAAAATTTAAAAAAAAAGTTCAAGGCTCACTTAACAAGGAAACTAAAAATGTCCATAGTTTTGACCAAGATAGGTACCCTGGCTCCCGAACTAAATTCAAACGCAAAGTTATTAAGAACAAAATTCAAAGATAAAAGTAATTTCTTTTATATGTTTAACTATGTGTTTATATGTTAGAATTTGACTCTTTGTATATCTGCAATGCATATATGTAAACAATACATACTCAAGTAATCAATAAACGCATCGACCTGAATTTTCTACACTTACTTAAAATCATAAAATACACTAATTTTATGATATATTTTATAATTTTTTCAGATTAAAATGAATATTTTATATAGGTAAACAAAATGAATTATTGTGAACATTTTTTTGAGTAGGTATACATATCTTAGGCGATAAAGCAGGGCTTAACTTTTCAACTCTATCAATCCTTATAATTTTTTTGGATTTCCTTAAAATAAGGGTTTAAATATTATATTTTTGCCAAGTAGATATAAAAACTATTTTAATGAAATTTAACAGTATTTTAATTCTAAATTTACTTATAAATTAACAAGCATAACATCTGAAACTTAATAATGCTAAGATCTCCGTTTAAGATCCGCTGAAAAAGAAACGGATATGGATTTTTTTTTGCGTATATTCGCGGATACGGATATGGATATCCGGCACATTTCTGCTATAGAGATATAAACTCTTTGATACATAAGACGTATTAGCCACGGTATGGCCATCTATACTATATCCAAATAGACAGTATAAAATAAATACATATACGAACCAGTAAGTAATTATCACACTTTGAATTTGTTTTACATTTATTGTTACAAACGAAATTTTTTACTTTATACTAAAGATATATATATTTAGTTTTAAGCTATGCTTCTGTAAAATTTTCTAAAAGGAATTTTCGGAAAATAAAATTTAGCTAAATTATGTAAAAGTGCATTTAGTATTTAAAACAACTGAAAAAACTATTTAGAAATGGTAATTAGCTTTGCAAATGCAATAATTATTCGACAATAAACCTACAAAGCTATTTTTCAAAATATGAAACCAAATGATAAACGTAACGATGGCGTTTGAGTCAAGACTTTGTGGATCACATTTTCGTTTCAAAAATTATTACTAATCGTACGTAAATTTGTAAACAATTTAATTATTTTTTGTGGGAATATTTACAAAAAAAAAAAAAAAAATTTGGATATAGTTTGAATATAAAGGCCTAAATAAAGGAATGCACAAATTCGGCTTCAATTCTTTTTGTAGCACTTGGAACCTTTTTCTAGCACTAAATTATTGCCGAATTATATCCACGTAGCAGAAGTAGCAAATACTACGTATTGGGGCAAGAACTTGAATGATCTAGTTATAATAGTGAATATAATATATTCACTATGGAATATGGTTTACTTAAAATATTGATTTGACGTGTTATTTCGCAATTTTCCCACATTTAATCACGAAAAGTAGTTTCATAAAATGTTCTGTTTGATTTACATCCGAAATAGATAATACACATTCAAAGGCCCAGCAGTTCACATTCGCGACTCACGGTGGTTTAATCCAATACTGTCCTAAATACAGTAGGTTTTAAAATAATTCTATTAAATTGAGACAAAACACTGCTAAATTATATAAAATTTACTGATCTATAAACTCGTTTCCCTTGAAAATCAAAACAAATCTTACTTTCTTCAAATTTAATTTTTTGAAATTTGTAATTGTATTTTGGCTAAACATATGGTAGATTTGAGAATGTATTTTAACATAGAGCTGCTGAAATGTTTGATTGAACTTATTTTTGAGGTAAAAACGAATTAATACTTGAATGTGAAATAGGTAAGTTCATATTTTTTAATAAAAAATAAATTTATAATTCGTACCATTTGACCTTTTATGATTTTACATTTGACCGCGTTTTTTTCCCTTTAAATAATTACAGAACCCTAATAGAAAATGATCAATACAATACAACAAAAATAGGGTGAATACACCTTCAGTTATAGTAGTACTACACAAGGCAGGTAAAATTACTGACTGTTACAAGATGATGTAATAATATAATTTAAATATATCATACTTCCAAACGTGCACTATGTTAAAACATTTAAGACAAATTTTTTTAATGAATAGCATATTTTAATTTAAAAAAATATTTTTTTAATACTAATCGTTATTTTAATTATTGAAAAAACTCACCTAATTCTGCATAACAGAGGGCACCAATCATTGATAACATTCCCGATAAAATCCATACAATTATCGCTTGTCCAATAGATCCCGAAGACATTAACACACCTTTCGGTGATACAAAAATACCGGCTCCAATAATAACACCAACAATAATTGCAACACCATCCCATAATCCTAATTCTTTTCGTAATTTAACACCAGAATCATCCGATTCATTTAACGCATTATTTTGTTCATTTTCATTACTGCTACACATACGTAGCGGTTCCAGTTGTTCAGATGCACGAATTTTCGCCATATTTCTTACACAAATTTTAGCACGTGGTTTTTAAACGACAGAATAAATAAAATAAATAAAAAGTTTTGATTTTATAAAAATCACTTAAATTGAAAATTATTTTTCCTTTTAATTTAAAAGAATTTTAAATTTATGTAAAAAATAAATTTTTATGAATTGCATCACTAAATTTTTTGCACAGGTATTGTAAAAACGTAAACATAGAAACAATATTGAATTCTTGTTGATGTTATCGAGCACATGTCCACATGTTAAATAAATATAAAATAAACCTATTCCAAACCTTTGAAAATGTTATTCATACTATTCAATTTTTTTAACACTGCCAACATGTGGTTGAACAACCAAGGTTGTCCATTCTGGTTAACATTTCCATACATAATGTGACGCAGTATATACTATGATGGACAAACCTGTTAGTCAAAGTACAGTGTGTATATTTTTTACTGCCATTATTCAAAGGTGTATTGTTTCTTTTCCCGCCATCATTTCTTACATACGCATACGTTACGCTAGTGGTATATTCTTTATATAGTAGATTTGACCCTTTTTTTTGTTGAAAACTTAAATTATACTAAACTAATTGTTGTTAAATATTTTATAAACTGTAAACAAAACTTAAATGACAAAATAATCTTTTTTCGGACAGAAAAAAATTAAAAGCTAAACCAAGGCTTTCAAAAAATTGAGGAGAAACGAAAAGTATTTTTTTTTTATTCACACTCAAACAAGCCTGTAAGACTTTGAGTAAAGAATTTAAAGGCCATCTTATTATAAACATTTGATGATTAGGACCAGTAATCATTTAATAGTAATTAAATTAAAAATATCTATATATTCCGAGACGAACAAAACCGATTTAATCTGGACCAAGAATATATTGTAATTTTGTATTTGATCTAGCGTGAAACTTTATAAATACTACCCAAATATGTAGGATATTCAAACGGTTTTTGCCTCCACTTGTTATAATATATTTCGTCGTTTTGTAAAAATATAGCATTGTTCGTGATTTAGTCCAGCCTATAGATAAAAAATTTTTAAATCAAGCACTGCCCAGAATTTTATCAAAGTTCTCATAAACGGCATTTTACAAGCATATTTTATGTATTTTTAAAAGTATAATAGAAATTGAACTTTTATTGTAAACAATCTATATATTTTGATAATACTAATCCGTATAATCTAATTTCCATTTGTTTTATATTATTTTAGTATATAAAGAATTAATTATGCATAAATTAATATTTTACAAATAATTATTTTTATGAAAATTTGTGCAAATTATAAAAGTTAATAATTGCAATATTAAAAAAAAAATGATACAATTTTTATGAGATAAATAATATATTTTTAATTTGATTGCGTACACAACACAAACATCTGATTGTAATCTATATAAATGTAATTATCTGGGGTTCCCTACTGCGTCCGGCTTAATACTCTCCTGAAATTTATCAGGTCTGGAATAAAGAAATAATCTATTTATTATACGTTCAATATTCTATACTTTAATATTGATGTAAAAAAAATGAATGGATAGGTTTGATTTTTAAAAACTTGAAAGAAAATTTGTGTGTAAAATGATAACAATTTTGTTAACTTCCATATACAAAATAAAAAAATTTTATGTTATCTTTCTGTTTTAAGATTTAAAAAAATAATATTCAAACAAGAACGAACGGGAAAAAAATATTTTTTAAAACAAGCTTTTTTACTGAAAAAGGATTTTAATTTTAACCATTAAACTGGAAAACGTATTTATCAAAATGTGAATGTCTATTAATTATTTGATATATTCAAAATGAAGAATTTTTCTTGTTAACAATGGGTTTGTATTTTGATGGATTTGAAGTCTTTAGTACGAATGTTGTTATAAATGTTCATAGAATCACTTAATTAGCTCATTTCCGACAATCCGTCTGTCATCAAGACAACTCAAAAACGAAAAGAGATAGCGAGCTTGGAGGTACATTCTAAACCTAAAAAGTACGATCAAGTGAGATGACTAAAATCGGTCCATTGAATTCAATAAATCCATGATAAAATTTTTGAAGCATAAAAGATAGAAGAAAAATTTAATAGCGAAAAATATTTATCAAAACAAACAACTTTTTTTGAAACATTTTTCGTAAAATGTTTGAATTCGCCACAATTTTAGCTCAAATTTTAGCTAATAAACTGTAAATATCTCTAATGTAAAATATATTGTAATTCTTTCAATTTTCGCAGACTCAAAACATTATATGCAAAAACTTGACATAAAAAGGGAGTGCCAAATAGCTTTTCCCAAAAAAAAGTTCCTAAATAAAAATTTCAATTTTAGTTTTTACTAGTTTGATGTCAAGATTGTGCAAACCAAATTTCATAACATTTAGTGAACTGTTTTTGGAGTTATTTATGCGCGGAAATTAATAGAAATACAATGTACATTGCATTAAAGATTGCCTTTATTATAGAGATCTCATTTTGTGTGCCAATTTACCTGCAGAATAAAATATTACACTGGGTACACAAATGTATGGTTTTGTTTTGTTATATAAAACCGTTATTCAAATTCGTCTGTAACGTACAACGTCATATACTCGATACCTACGCGAGGCGACCGTGACGGTTCTTATTATGAGTATTATATTTAGTATTGCATCATATTTATATAACATATATCGAACATATTTTTCGTTTGTGGTATACTTTTACCGTGAAAACATGTTGTTGTATTTTAGAAAGAAAACGATACTATTGCATCATCAAAGCCTTGTAAATCGTAAATAAATGTATTTTTCTTAAGGATGCCCGAGCGAATACAAGCGGCGAAAAAAGTGTATGGAATGAAATTATTTTGTTTTCAACGCCTTTTTAACTAAAATTATCAATATTTTAAAACTTTTATAAAAAACTTTTATCTCAGCATGTAGATTTGACGACAGCTTCAAGCAGAAAAATATTTTAGAATTTTTTAATCTGCGATTAAATTATTTTAGAATATATTACGATGCTTTATTATTTTTTTTACAAATTTAATTTATTGTTTATACATTAAACAAAATCTTATATTATTTCATCGTATGAAATTTAGTCAACACCATAAAATATTTATATAATTATGATGTTGGTACAATCGTCAAAGATTGCGCTGGCTTTAATACATAGTGCTTGTGATGACACACGTTCTCTAGGCTGTAAGCTGTCAAACAAAAAAATTATATAATACAAAAATCTTAATATTCAGATAAAAAAAATATGACACAAAGTTTATTTAAACGAATGAAAACGATTTCAAAATGAGTTAAAATAGTGACTATAGATCTCAGCTGAAGACAGTGTTGCCGTATTTTCAAATGCACTAATTAATTGTTCAATTAAAAACGACATTATCAGCCAGTTTTCAATTTTTTTTCTTGGAAACCCTTTCATTGAATTTTAATAAATAAATACTCAGTTAGTTTTCTAGAGTATAACTTACTTATTATACAAGTTTTATAATTATTGCTAGCTTTGTTTCAGTTAAGAAAAATAATATTAATCACTTTGGCGATCGAATTCACATAATTCGTCAACATAATAAATAATATGTTAAATTACAGATTTTTAAAATTGAAAGAATTTTTTAACAGTTTAGTGAATCGATTTGTAATTTATGCAGGTGATTTTGAATGAAATGATTAACGTTTAATTAAATTTAGATTCGTCTCGTAGAATTTGTATATACATCCCAAACATCCTTAATTTAATTTTTATAGTTAAAAAAAAAAAAATTCTTTTGACTTTTAAACAAAAACGTTTTTGTCATTATTCATTGAACGTCTTAATTGAACGTCTAGTCATTCATTACAAATGTTGTAAAAAACTACTAACTGGGAATAATCTAAGAGTACCGTAAATTTGTATTCCTAAGCAGGACAGGTTTATAGAAGCCAGAGAGATTGATTGTAAATATAGTTTTAACAAAGTTTAATAAATACAGTGATTTTTAGGTTTTTAGCTGTATCTCACGAATCAGTATTTTTCATAGATACTGTTTTATGTAGCAATAAAATATGTTTATGTATTCAAAGATATGTATATATGAGTGTACATTTCAAAAATGTTTAAAAATCTATTAAATTAAAAATATTTCTCAGAAAATTTTTTCGTACTTCAAAAATTCGAAAATTTTTTCGTAAATTCAGTAGTAAATTATTTTTATACTTGACATATATAATTATCAATGTCAGAGTATATCAGTTTTATTATACTCGACATATGTATATAATATATAAGAGTTTATTAGCTCTAGTTTACAGATTGTAAACCTAACAAATATTAACCGCACAAACAAAATTTTAGTATAAGGGTTTAGTAGAATCACCTAATTAGTCAATTTCCGTTTGTCCGCCCGTCCATACGCCATAAAGATAATTTATAAAGGAACAAATGTACCAAACTTTGGTGGTAGCATTTTTCAACTCAATTATTTTGACAAATAATGATGTCGACATTGAACAAACTTTCAATCGATGTGTAACTACATAACTTAGAAATGAATGACCAGGTATTCCGTAAGTTTATGCCGATCTTGTATACATCTTCAACAACCTCGAAAACCTCCGTATAACGAGTTTAGACCAATTATATGATAAACTCATATAATACCTCAGAAGAAGACGTTAAAACATCCGCTGCAGTCACCAGGTACACTGCAGGCTTTCGCCGATCTGTTCGCGTTCAGCGACCCAGCAAACCTTCGAGTAACAAAATTAGAGTCAATTTTATGATTATTTACCAAGTAAACGATTTTTAATAATTGTCTACTTCAAATTAATCATAAGACTAGGTCACTAAGTTTCTACAGTTTCTCACGAATACAACGCATCAAAACCGCATTAAAATTCGTCTTACATTGCTTTGTGTTTTATTTCTTCGACTACAAATAAAAGGATAACTGACTGACTGACATACCAACACAAAATCGGAACCGCTTGATATAGAAGCTTGAAATTTTACATAAAGGTTTCTTATATAGCCTTTATAAACACTAATAGGTTTTTCGGAAATTCTTCTCCTAATAGGGGGTAACGGGACTCAAATTATGATTTATTTTCAATGTGCTGTCCAAACCAAGAAATTAAAAAGTTTGAAATTAAGACCAAAGATTCGTTTTATATCGTAGACGAGACTAAAGAATGGTTTTTTAAAATTCAACTGCAAATGAGGGGCAGAAGGCTTTCGATTTTTTAATCTCGATCAAGGTACACTCCAAACTCCAAAGTGAGAAAGATTTAAATTTTGAACAGCATGTCTTCTTATAACGTAGGTGAGGAGTATGAAAGCAATTTTGTTTTAACTCAACCAAGGCTTGAAGAGGGAGTTGAATTTTTTTTACCAAAGTACAGCTCAATGCGCTAAATCAGAAAGTTTGATATTTTGAAAAGATAATCCTAAATTATAATGTAACTGAAAACTAAAATATAATTTTAAAAAATTCAATCTCCAAAGAGTTAACCAGGTGATTCAAATTTTGATCTATCGATCAGGATACAGCCCAAACCAGAAAGTAGTATCCTAAACAAGAAGAGAAGAAAACAACGTTTAAACTTTGTTACAACCAATTTATGTTTGTAGGTGGGTAATCCTTAGAAATACTAAACTTTATAATTTTAATATTTCTAAACTAATTATAAATCGGAAAAAACACGGCTTGGACTTTTCATCGGCGTATGCTGTTTGAATGCTTTTAGATACGTTAAAAAATCTTACGCCTTAGATATAATAGAAAGCCAAATTTGAGTATTTTATCTTAATAATTCGTTAAAAATTATAAGGTTAGGATGAAAACATACTCATTTAGGCAAAATACATTATTCAATATACAATATCAAAATAAATAAGTTCATATCTATAATAAATATTGTTTTTAAGTTCATTTGTTCGTAATTTGCAACTGTATAAACTGGATATTTAAAGTATTTTATGAATGCTTATGATGCAAACAGTTCAAACATTGATACTCAACTATAAGTCGAGTATATAAACAATTTACTCTGTTAGATGTTATCTTCCCTTGTCTTTTCAAGAAGTAATTATCAATCAATTCAATCGATATATTGACATTAAATACCTAATAGACAATATAATGTTTAGATAACGAATTATTGGAAAAATAATTATTATTTATGCATAAATTATTTGACCACCCAAGAAGCAATGGTATTCAATTTACCTGATAAAATTCAATAATGCATTTTATTTACTAAATAATATATAAAATAACATATAAAATTATTTATTATATAATTTTATACTCTGATAATGTAATATAAAACATGTTAACGGAATTGTGGTGAAATTTATTAATTTATCATAATATAAACTTGATAATGCAAAACTTCAAAGATAAAAGTATTATAATTATTACAACGTTATAAAATTACATTTTGAAATACTTTTATACGCGTATAAATGGTTATTATTTTTTATGCGTCGAAACCAACTGTAAAAATTAGTCTATCAGATTATTATGTACAAAATCAGAGTGTATAAATTACATAAATAAAGCCCTACATAATTTTTTCATATTCGAAAAGTAAACAGATGTTGGGCTATGGTGCATATATTTACCTTCCGCGCAAATACAATCAGATATCTAAAACAGTTGTGTCGCGAGTCTATAATCCATTTATCAGACATTCACTCACGTAGGTTTTCAGAAAAATTATTTAAGAATAAAAATCAATGTTTACTGTCGAATTTCCAAGTTGATTGTATAAAATATAATAAATTTTTAGTCATGATAACTATCTCAACAAGTTTAATATTAATTAAGCTATAAATAATTTTGTTTGAAATTTTTTTTCGTAAAATGTTAGGATTCGCCACAATTTAAGCTCAAAATTAGCTAATTATCACATATTGGTAATTACAATATATGTTATTATAACTGTATAGACTGGATATTTATAGTATTTTATGAATGCTAATTAAAAATAGTCCAAATAATGGTATTCAATCATATGTTGAGTATCTAAACAATTAAGTCTGTTAGTTATTTTAACTTGCTTTTAATTAAAAACTCGCTTCTTCAAAACTATTCATTGAAATTAAAGTAAAGAACATGGATATACAAAACTGTGCTATTTATAAACTTATCCATCTGTCCCCGACACTCTAAATACTACCCGCTTTATCTCTTCCAAATACTTTAGCTCATCTATTTCCACAATATTCGTAGAGCACACTTTTTTCACAATATACAACCGGTATTAATAGGGTAAGTTGAATCACAATAAGTAATTTTAATTATTTCTACTCCGAAAGTAGAATCAACAAGCAGAAAAAAGTTTTAATTTTCCAACTTTCTATCCAATTCCTCAATTTTTTACTGTAAGCTTTTCCCAAAGCAAATAAAAGATATGGTATGGGAACCCAAACGGGTATTTCGGCAAGCAAACAAAAGAAATGGTAGGGGAACCCAAACGGGGATTTTTGCCCAAAGAGGATGCCCAAAATAATTAGAGAAGAGTGTGTGATCATTCTAAGTTCCGGGAAGATTTGAAAAAAGTATTTATTGCAACTGGTACCGTATTCAATAAATGATTTGTTGTAGATATTGAATATTGATGAGTATTGTCATGTAATTAAAATGTAAGATTTTTTGTACATCATCAATGTATGATCATTAAAAAATATTTAATATTATTATTATGTTGTTTCTCTCACTGAACGTTGCTACAAATGTGTAAAATTGTTTACATTGTGGTTTAGCCTCTCATGTCACCCCAATTTTCAATTCACCATTGCTTTTACACATAATAACACTGGTCATACAAGGTTTACCATTTCTATATAGGCAATGCTCACAACAGTTTATTATAAAATTGCATATAGATTATTGTACCTACCACCCCAAATATATTTCGCTCCAATAAAAACGTACGCACTACATTTCATTTAATCATCATCCTAGATAAACTACTATTTATTGGCCTTAAAAATTAATTTAAAACAAAAAAAATTTCGTAAACTTTAATATTTGTTTTTGTATTAAAATAATCAATTATTCAATATGTACAAAATTAAAGTGTGTAAACAATGCACTGAAACCAACACTGACTCAATGAATATTTCCTGTTATTAAAGAGCCGCGGCTACATTATTAATATTTAGTTGATTTGAAACAAACGTTATAACAGCCTTTGTTATATTCATCAGTAGATATCTTTTACTAAATACTAAATGTACACAATATTGTAACAGTTTTTTTTTTATGTTTTTATTTTAAAGTATATAGATATTTATATTTATCTTTATTATTTATGTATTCATTCGTGTGCCATTGTATATCAATTGCGTTTATAAAGTATAATGAACAGAAATTTTGTGTAAAATACTCATGTAACCGTCATACCGACATGAGCACAACACTGAGGTTGATAAGCTGATGTTAAAGCCAATGCCTTGAAAAAAGCTGAATGTAAAAATTAAAGTATTTATTGTCAAAATTGTTTAAAGTATTAACATTTTCTCGTAGACTAAGATAAATAAACACATCCAAATATGAGGCAGAATCGACATTTGTAGAAGAGTAGTTCCGGAGGTCAATTTTCATACCCCTTTTAGATTCCGTTACTCATGATTTAGTGCTCAGACACTCTTCGAAGGTACCCCACTTATTTCATTTCGAAATTTTTCTACCTATAGAATGAAGTGGTTAAAATGTTTCACCCATTTATTAAATATAGTGAATCAAATGTAATAAACGATCATGATTTTCTACCTGTATATTCTTAGAAATACTAGTGACGGCCAGCGTAGATATAGCGAAAAGTAGCTTCCTCCACTTCGTCAAGTAAAATTCCAGTTGCAAGTCTCAATGGCAAAGTAAAGATTACCCGGGCTAGCTATCCTAAATGTACACTAATGGGAGTCTGGATATCGACAAAATTATCAATAATGTAAGGTTCAAAAAAACACAAAATTTACTAATATTTACTCATTCCGATTTAGCTCACCTAAACTTATAAAAAGTGCAATATCTTGGCCAGAGCGCCATACATTTAACAAATGTCTGCTTTGTAGAAATGAAATGAATCGACTGTAGGCCAGTTTGTCATTTCACTCGTATTTGGACAATTTTTGAATAGCCGTTTCCACAACTCTTATAGGGGAACGCCTCAACGCCTGATAACAGCAGAGTCTATCATTATCTAGTTTTCCCGCGCCTTTAAATTAACTTCCATCTATGATAGCATATCTTTTCCCAGAGTTGTAATACGAAACGGGAGGATCACATTTCTGGTTTTATTCAGGGGTATACAGAAAAATGTATTCTGATTTTCTGGCTTACTCCCAACGTAAATTTAGGGTTGCCTTTTTTACTTGTATAGAATGGAATTATGATACACCAAAATGAAGACGCTCTACTGAAGTGCTCATTTTTATAACGCGGAATGTTCTAGTAGGAAGCATATCAGCCTTTTTCATTGTGAACAAATTCTGGGCCTTTAAGAATACGACAATTCTATCGAATAGTCTCAATTCGAAAGTATGTAAGAAATGTGGAAGTTTTGTATAGCCCCCAAATTGGCTATTTTAATGTGTTTGCTTAAAACTAACTTAAAAACAACATGAGAAAGATAACGGCCGTGAATCTTTTGAAAGGAAATTTTCAGTTTTACTACCATTTTTACAATTTGACGTGTAAGATGCATCCTTGATCATTTTCCTTTATATCTTGATTCGAATGTATTCATTTTCTATAAAATCTTCAATATTAAACCAACAACTGCTGTACTCATACCTACCACGTATGTACTCTTACCTACCACAATATCCCGATTTTTAGATGAAAATCGTGAAATATTCCAGTATAAAAATGATCTCTCCACTTTACAAGATTACAAAGATATCAATATTCTGATCATTTTCATAATTTGACTGATAATTAAAATAATTTACATGGAAACTCGTATCCAGAAATTTTTTTAATAGGTCTGTTACACATCCTAAAAATTTTTTATACTCTAAAAGCAGAGAATCACTCCCAGTAAGTTCTTTGCTTTTTAAGGCGTTTTGTATCAAATCTGCTTTTGGTATTTGTTAGATTTCCAACAACAATACAAGTAGATAAGAAAAACTATTAAAAAAAATTTTCTTTTTCATTTAAACTGCTTCCCAAGTAGGTACTCTTCGGCCTATATGGTAATTATTTTGTGTAGATTTATCGTACACTTTATTTAAGTCTTGACCTAAATACAAAAATTTTTATATTTGAATTAAAACACTCACATGTTTTATTCTAAAAACACATTGAAGCAAAATCAACAAATGCTATGAACATGAAAGTAAATAAATATAATTATAAATGATATTGTAAACAGTTTAAGAAGAACTATTTTATAAAGAAAGTTAACTAAACCACATATCAATAACAATATTAAGGGGGATTGTTACCTCTGAAATAAGCAAACTCCTTAATGTAAAATCTTTAAATTTTCGATCATAAATAACTCTAAAATAATTATCCTAATGTTAGGAAATTTCGTATGGTCAATATTGTGCATATCAAATTTCATAATATTAGTATAATTCTTTTTTGGGTTATTATTTCGGCGCGAAAATTGAAATATAATACATTAAAGAGTGTGCTTATTACAGAAGTAAAAATCCCCCTAAATAAATGTACATTAATATCCTGAGTTGCCTATACCATCTCATATAGTTGGATATAGTTGTGAAAAATCAGTGAAATTTGGTTAAGTTGTGAATATTATTTTTTAAATTTTAGGCAAACTTAGGAAAAACCTTATCTAGAAAAATGTTAATTTATTGTAGGTCCCAATCTCCGTACATTCTATATTTCCATGGACACTTTTACTAAATTATTTCACAGAAAATTTACAATTAATATTCTTTTATTATAATTTTATAAATAACCCTATATATATTTCAAATAACATTTCCAAAATGTCAAAATATTTTCATTTTTAAATTATTTATCGCTAAATTTGATGATGTATTCAATTAAATCTTGGAAAAATATCAAAAAATTCACTTCAATTAATTAATATAAAAATTCTATTTTGATCTCTTGTAAATTTATGAAGATTTAGATTATAAATAAATGAATTGAAAGATTAAATACCTCTAAAGTTTTATAAAATAGTATAATAAATTTATGAAAACATAGAAAATAAAAATATTTAATTTAACTATAACAAACATTTACCCACGCAAAAATTTACTCCAAATTTTCACGGTGTAAATTTTATTGCATTTGTCTTTATTTAATAGGCTAGGCATACATTTCTATTTCACTAAAAATACTTTTAAATATATTCTAATAATTTCCTTATTTGACTGATTCTAAATTTGCTTTATTTCACATCAAAATGTGAAACTAGACTCAATATCATAACAAAATTTGAAATTTAAATTAAAATTGATTAAAAAATAAAGAAGATGTAAGCTATTAAGAGATTATGTTCCATCTCTTATTTGAAAACGATATTTTATATGTAATTTATATGGAGATTCTATCAAGTGACGACACAAGCAAGTATTTTCCTCTTTAGTTAATCAGGAAATTTAAATGCTCACATCTTACTAATTTTTAAAAAATAACTTCAGATCATTGTTTGTGAAATAAAGCTTCAATTGAAGTAATCAACAAAAAAAATATCAAATGTCTTATTTATATATTTTTCGAATATTTTCTTTTCAAATTAACGTTTGTTTTTTAATAAAGAATAAGAAAAAATTTCGGAGTTAAAATGATTTTAATATTTTGTATACTTTTTTCACCTCTATGATAAGTTATAAAATTTGGAAATTGCATTCTATAATACTTTTATGCAAAAATACTTAACGCATAGATTATTAATCTTTTATAGGGTTTACTTAAAATAATTAGATAAAAAATGTATCAAAAATTAAAAGGCAATTGTTAGCTTGAATTTGATTAAATATTAAATTATCAAATAATAATTAATGAAAACTCTAGGTTTTTGAAATAAAATTTCAAGTGCACCCCAAGACATAGACCTAGATTTTTTTTGTATTATAAATACGTATTTCGACTACAAAGTGTATGTTTCAAGCATGATAGTGTTATTGGGCAGTAACGTATGACGTCATCAATATTGTATTTTAGAATTGTTAAATATCATATTTGTGACAAACAAATAAAAAAATAAACGATAAAAAATTAAGCAATTCAAATGAAAAAATTTCATTAAATTTATTCAAAATATTCATCGCGGATTTGGTGACATTTTCACCTTCCCGTCCGTTCATCTGTGCGTTATCAACGTAACTTCGTCGATAAGATAAAGCGAGCTGAAATTTTAATAGCGTATTCTACACATAAAAACTGAGTTAAACTTTATGAAATGAGAAAAATCGATCAATTGGACTCAATCCATGACCCATCTTGTAAACCATAAAAGAAAAAAGTAAAGTAAAAACAACCTTTTTGTAAACAGATTTTCATATACTGTTTACAGTTGCCAGATTTTAGCTCAAATTTACTTTAATGTCTACTAGTAAATTATTGAATTTTTTTGTATTTAATTTGAATTAACCTCAAAAACGCTTCTGGTTATAATGGCGTCGATCTTGTAACGTAAAATTACATCAAGGATAGTGATTATAATCGAGTGCAATGAAGTTTTTTTAGGTGGTTGGGACGGTTTTTTGAATTTTGATATTAATTAAAAAGTTTCAACTTTTCATTTTTTTCTCCAATGGTTTGATACTCCATAAAAACTTTATTTCATTATTTTCCTTTTACAACTAAATTTGATTGGTTTTTCAACGAAAACTTTCTTAATCTTTAAGCTATCTAATCGATTTAAAAATCATTTTGCAGAAAATTTTAAAAAAGAGCTATAAAAACGTCTAAAAAAATCCTTACTTGTTTTCAATATTGTGCATACCAAAATTCATAAAATTTGGATAATTATTTTTATATTTATTTAGACGTGAAAATTGAATGATTTTTACATAAAGTGAGTGGGTGCTTCTGTATTACGTTTCAATCCCCTTAAATTTAAGTGTTGACATATAGTACACAAAAAATTTATTATAATCTTTAATATTAACTATACAAATTTATCCAAATACTGCTCTGTTTTTTGTTTGTTTTATTATTGTTTTTTTTTGTTAGGGATATTTGGTTCACTCTTGTAATAATTCCTTGTTTATTATTTACATATATTGAAATTTTTATTTAAGATTTAAACCACGAGACATTTTTCAATAGTAAACTTAATTAAATGGGCGAAGCAATTCCTATATCTCAGGAGTTAACTAGTTCTGTGAAGTTAGAGAACAAAATTTTACTTTCTTATTTTTTTGAGCTTGATTATCTCGCGATTTAGACGAACTTTTGGATTGCACAGATACTTTAGTGCAAAAAAAAAATATAATTTTAAAATTTATTATAAAAGTATTTATTCTTAAATATTTAAAATTAATTCACAATTTTTTTAAGTTATTAAAAAAAACATAAAAATGGAAGTATTAAGTATCCATTGTGTTACTATTTGAGTCTGCATTTATTGATATATCATAAACTTTAACGGTACCATCATCCGATGTACTCATTAAAAGTTGATTATCATTCGATAAACATATATCAAGGACCGAATCATTATGTTCTTTAAATAATGTGACCACTTCAGCACTTCGACCATCAATACCATAGACTTTATTTTTATGGACACCAGCCACATATAAAATACCATTTTTACTCCATTGTATTCTTGCCGGATGTTCATTTGGTAATTTGACTGATTTACGTAATGTTTGTCGTGCAAAATCCCAAAAATTTATTTCATCACCATTGGCTAGAAAGAGATGATCATTATAAATATACATATTTATTCATAAAAAAACAGATGCAAGACGAAACAGATACACACTTTTTAATATCATATTTTACACCATAAAAATAATGTATTTTAATATTAAATTTACATGACAGATACAATTCATCGTAATTTTTGTTGCTGTGTAATACATAATATATTGTCAATAAAACATTGGAAAACAAATTTGCGAAAATAAGAAATGTTACGAAACGTTCAAGATATCACTAAATAGCACAGAAAATATTTAAGAAAAAGTCAAGAAACATGCTTCACTCCAGTATATTAATAATGACATCAGAGATATATAACCTGATATTTTGGCTAGTAAAATAAAAGTTTTTTACACAAATTTTGACGAAACTTTTATAAACTTAGTATACTTTGCTGAAGGAATTCTTCAAATCCAAAGTTTTTACATATGTCCAACCTTTTTGAACAAGATCTCGAAGTTTATAATTTAGGATAGAAGAATTAAGACGCTTGGAACTTACCTGCTGCCAATATATTACTAGCAGGACCTATTCCAAACTTAACAGCTTCAGTATAATTAGATGTATTAGCTTCTTCTTTCTTCAATACTGCAACTTCATTTCCATTTGTAGATTTAATGATTACAATACCTTCATCTTCGTAGCCAATGGCAATTAAATTATTATCGCTATAACAGTCAATCGCTGTTACTGATACTCCTTGTCGTTTTCTATAACTACAAATTTCTTTTGAAGTTTTTAAATCAAATACTGTCACTGTTCCATCTTTGTAACCAACAGCAAGTCGTTTACCATCTGGAAGTAATGCGCCACAAACATTTTCACTTCCTCGTCCAAATAATATTTTAAATTCAGTCATTGGAAGTCGCCACATGTACGAATCACCCGATTTAAATCCTGAAATGGAAACTATTCATTTTTATTCTGAAATTAAAACTTAGGACGAGAGAATATTCCCAGAATAATTTATAAAATATGACAGTGGAGGGGAACCACAGTGGAATGATCGTGCGCAGGATTGCTTCCAAAAGAGGAAGGGGATTACAAACTATAAAAAAAATAGCACAAATATCTCAAAATTAGCATGCCTATTTTTTTTAATATCCGAAGTTTTATCTCTCTATGTTCTAAATATTTTTTCGACTGTTTCAAAATCCCATGTGGAAAATTAAAAAATAAAATGAGGGAGAGTGATTACTGGAAATATATATATAACAAATTAAATATTATAATAATATAAAAATTAAAGTTATACAAACTGCATGTAAAATAAAAATCCATATTCAAATTTCAACTCCTATGAAAATACAAAACGATAATGGTAATAGTTAATTCTGACCAGAAAATTTTATCGTTGATTTTAAATTGATTATCGAATGTAAAATTGCAAAACTACACTAGCTTATTAGACAGTACTTAGAAACGCATTTCGATAAAAGATTCGAACCTTTTAGTGAAGGAACAAATATTTAAGAATTTTTAAATAGTTTGACATTTAAAAATGTACCTGCAAACAAAACATTGGTAACAGGATGCCAAAATAACCAGGATACTTCATCACTCATTGCATTATTTTCATCATGTAATGTTTTTGTTTCAACTTTCCAAACTTTCACGCTACCATTCATATCACCAGTGGCAACGTACGTTCCCGAATTGTTAAATTTGGCTTCAATCACAGAATCGTCATATCCTGAACATTCAAAAACTAATTCACCGGTATTTGCATTCCAAATAAAAGCTTTATCTTCTTGCGATGCAGTAACAATTAATTCATTATTTGGACTAAAATGACCTGAAAAAACTGATTCTTTGTGAGTTAATGTAAGTTTTGAAGATATTACAGGGCATGTAAATTCATTGTCTGATTCTGAATCGTCATTTCCAAACATTGATTCCGCTTCTTCTTCATTTAGTGTTTGAACTTCTACAATTTCAAATGTAGGATCATCGAAAACGTCATCTTCATCCGCTGGATTTACATCGTCGTCGTCCCTTGGTGGTGTGTCATTTGTCATTTTTATTATTTAAAATTAACGTGCTTTTTCGAGTTAGATTTGAACGATTTGACGTAAATAATCACATGTGGTTTGAGATATCATGGACATGGTAAAATAGCGACTGATTCTTGGTTAGTAAAGAACATAATAAGCAGACATTGGACTGTTGACTGAATTATTGACCATTCCACGGCCCTATTTTTATCAATTTATTCACAATACTAATGACCTAAATAGTAAAGAAGGGGCGTAAAGGGTATAAAACAGTAGTTATAATCATTTAAATTTTTAGATATAATAATTTTTGTAGGACATTTTGGAAAAAAATTTTCTGTTTATAATTTATATTGAAATTGAACGCTCTGGAACGCACCCAATTAACTATGACCACGATATTTGGTACATGTTGTGACAGTAATTTGTTCATTGTTGGCACGTGGTTTTCGAGATGGAAGAATACGAACAAACAAATATAAATATTATTCCTTGCTTAAAATGGGTTAAACAAGGAGTAGCAAAATGTCAACCAGATAAAGTATGTGTGTTATGATCATAAGGAAATTTTATATTTATTATGAATACTTATTACGTATTTTTATCTTTTAGATAGAATTTACCCCTAAAGAGGTAAAGGAGATTATAAAGAAAATTAGAGAAGATACAGAGTAAGATATTTTCCCTACGCTTATGTAAAGCTTGAAATATTCATTTCTACGAGTATTGTTACAGTCATAGAAACTATTTTAGAACTCAAGTGTAGAATTCGAAGGGATTATTAAATTCATGACTTATAACATTTTTTCAGTAATATAACAGAAGAAGAAAATCAGGCAATTGATGAAACACTTCAAGATGAGACAGAATCTGAATCCCAAGCTGAACCAGATGAAAATGAACGAAGAAATGAATCAACTGATCAAAATGATGAATTTAATTTTGCTTCATATGAAACTGAAGTTGAAAAACCAAATACATTTTTATTGTTTGATCGAATTGTTGAATGTGATGATGATAATGATACGGATGAAGATGATGATGATAGTGAAAAAGAGGATGATATTATCAAACCCAATGATAATCTGTTATTAGTTGGACATGTTGAAGGAGATGCCAGTATATTAGAAGTTTATGGTGAGTGAAAGTCAGAATTTATATCTCGTTCGATGTAGGAGTATATTTAACATTTTACAGAAGAGGTTTAGAATCTGATTAAAATATAATTAATTTGTTCGAATACCACAAATTTTTTTATGGGGAGATTACGATATTCTTTTACTTTAATAAATTCGAAATATTTTATTGTTAATTTCAGTTTATAATGAAGAAGACGATTGCCTATATTGTCATCACGATTTCTTGCTTCCCAACTTCCCATTATGTATTGAATGGTTAAATTTTGACCCATCGGATCCGAAACCAGGTAATATATGATTATTAATTTTATAGGCTTATATTATAAGAAAAATTATTATTTATAGGTAATTTATGTGCTGTTGGTACTATGGATCCTGTAATAGAAGTATGGGATTTGGATGTTATGAATGGTTTAGAATCTGCTTATATTCTTGGTCAGAAAAAATCTAAAAAGAAATCAAAATTAAAAGCGAAAGATACTCTTCGTAAAGGTTAGGAAGTTTATTCTATAAACGGTTTCAACTTTATATTATTAATTTTATGAAATAATTCATTCAGATTTTATTTTAAATTTGATAAATTTAAGTTTGTATAGTAAAAAATAGAATTTTATAATGTTTTAAAAAATTGGTTTATAGGTCATACGGATGCAGTTTTAGCCTTAGCCTGGAATGAAAATTATCACCATGTGCTAGGCAGTGGCTCAGTAGATGAATCTGTTTTATTGTGGGATTTAAATATAGGCAAACCTAGTGAAGATATCAGAGTATTTAAAGAAAAGGTAAAGTAAAGGCAATTAATTCGTGCCTTAGAGTATTATTGCTTATATTTTAAATGATCATTCTTAAAACACCCAAAAATATACCAAACAGCAGAAGACTGAGTGTAAAAATTTCATTTGCTAGTTTTATTTACAAGATCAAACACCCCCTTGTATTTCAAATTTTGATCTATTCATCTAGAACTATTGAGTTCATAATTCCGAAAATTATTAGAAAAATCTGATTTAGACACTAACTGATATTCTTTTTGTCAGCGTTTAGACCAATTGATGATTGGCATTTTAAAATTGTCACCCAACTCAACCAATTTCGCAGTAATTGAACAGAAATTATTTTTGTTTTAATAGGTTCAAAGTATCCAGTGGCATCCATTTGAATCACATTCATTGTTGACAGGTAGTTGTGACAAAAAAACACGAGTATTTGACTGCCGAGATAATCCAAAACAAAATTGTTTAGAATGGGAACATTCGGGGGAAATAGAAACTGTCACTTGGAATACTTTCGAACCATTCTGTTATTTAACTGGTACGAGTGATGGACATTTATCGTACATTGATTGTAGAAATAAAATACCTCTATGGAACTTTCAAGCTCATGAAAAAGAAATAACAGGTAAATACAAAATCGTATGTAAATTACAAGTTTAATTTTTAATATATTCAAAATCTTTTTTCTTAAATGAAAAAAAGGTCATCAATTTTTATCATAACTGTAGAGCTCTAAAAATTTTCCCGTTAAATAAGGATACGTCTCTATAATCTCGAAACTAATTTTATTTGGTCAATTTTTCATTTTTTATTAAAGGTATATATGTGAGTTCTAAATGTCCAGGATTAGTTGTAACATCCTCGCATGATGGGAATATTTCAACATGGGATTTATATAACAGTAATGTTACCGATGACTATAAATGTGAAACACAACCAACAAAAATAAATGAAAAACATATAAATATAGGACAAATACAATGCTTTGGATCATGTCCAAACAATCCATTTGTTGTAGCTGCTGGTTCAGATAATAAGAATAAAAATTTAAAAGTGATTAATTTATTAAACGACGATTTAGGTAAGTTTATTTCGGTCTGCCTCTACTAATGGGAATTAGTTCATACTAAACTGTCCCAAGTATATTTTTTTTGAACATTCAAATTAGATATAAATAGGATAAATGTAGTGATAAATATATTTTCAAAAAGATACATATTTTCCTCCTATTTTTGTCCACTTATCTATGATTTTTAAAACATTGACTAATTAAGAAGTTTCCAATTTCTGAAAATTTTAGTTTTAATATCACAATTTGATGAAAGAATCGAAAAATCAAAAACAAAAAATGAGTGTGTGTGTACCTATGTACACGCGTTAGAAGTTATACTTCTTTGGCGTCTGAAAAAAAAATTTCAAAAAACAAAACTGCAGTAAAATTTGAAGAAAAATATTAAAATTAATCAAAAAGGTTTTATTTCAGTAAAAATAGATATACAATCAAAATAAACAATCAATAATTATCATGTGAACGAGTCAAATATATTTTTTAAATATTTAAAAAACACTAAGTTATATCCATAGGTTCTTCTGATAATGATTGAATAGGCATGTGAGTGACAAGTATATAAGTTAACTTAGTCATTTAAAGAAATAAGAAATATACATTATAAATTCTATTCTGTAGCCAACTTCATCATGTCGTTTTTATAGGATCGTGGGCGCGCAGCTCACAAATTCACTCTCATCCAAATAGGTATAACTTCAAAAATGTGAAATCATTATCATAGCTTTAAATTTATAAAATAAACACTGGAATACAGAACAGGTTGATTTATTACAATACAACATCATTACTACCTGTTGTTATTTGTTTATATACATTACTAACGATAAAATGTATATTATACTCTATTTAGTGGGATAAGTATTATGAGAAAGAAAAATATTTGTTGATATTTTGAAAATATTTACTTTGTAATATAAGTTAAAAATGTATGTTTCCATGGCAAACTCTATACTACCACATTCTGGTGTACTAAAAAAGTTAAAATTTCAGAAGTGATTGTTATTTATAATGGTAGTAATTATGGAAAAATGCAAAATTCGAATTTTAAAGCCAAATAAAATTGATATTTCCCAATTTTTAGGGTCACACACATGTAAGGGCTATAAGTAACAAAAATGGAAACTTCTTCATTGGTATATAAAATTACGATGATCTTATCGCTTAAAGTAAAAAAATCCTGTTATCCATGCAATTTATTCAATAAGCAATACCGACACGTGGTTCACTTACATGCATAAAAGTTTACCACTGTTTACTTTACACTTCATAGTAAAGTCTCCGATCGAAATTAGATCTGCTCGTTTCGTAAATTAAATTCGGTGGGGTATTGCGAAAAATCCCTGTGATCATGGATAAACAGAATACTAATAATTATAAACAATTTTTCCCAGGCTATGTTTTTCCAGTTAGCACATTTATAAAATTTAAATGTTTCTAAAATTTTCTTTGTTTTTATAAATTTAGTGAATGCAAGATTCTCAAAACGAAAATTAATTGAAATGAAGGTGGAAAATGAATCGTCAGAAATTGGTGATACATTAAATGAAATGAATAATTTATCAATTAAAATGGACCAAGATAATTAATATATTATTTAATAAATTTATTTACTAAAAACTTGTATATTATTTTTTGTTCTGTGTGAGGGTTATTTAAACTGTTTTTTTGTAAATCCCATGCATGATTTTAAATTAATTGAAAAATACAAAGAAATAATAGTTTATAAATTTTTTTTTTATTAATTGTCAATCAATTTCCATAATATTTGACATATTTTTTAAACAATTTTCTAACGAATCAAAATCTGCATGGTTTGTATAATGATCACAATACGAATCAAAATTTAAATTGAATTCTTTTTTTCGTTCTAATGTACATACTAAAAGTGCATCATTAGGATTCCAATCATTATATTTTTGATTTTCAATAACTCTTAATAACCAGCTCACTTTAACAATATCACGCTTATTTAAATTTATTTCAGTTTGCATTCGAAAATTCTTTTTTTCACCAATCAATAAACAGTCTTCATGATTCTTATAATTATTTATTACAATACCCCCATTTTCGATAATTAACTTTTCTATATCACTTTCAGTTAAATTTTGAGTACCGGATAAAACAGAGAATTTTCGATCACCCAGTAATCGATTTAATGGCACAATTGGTTCGATTTTAACATTCTGAATTGTATCTTTGTTACTCGTAATAAGCAAATCATCTATTGTTGGTAACCGTGCTAATTTAACAACTGGCTTATCGTGCTTATTTGAAACAAGTTCGTGATATTCACTCAATTTCAAACATTGATCAAATGGTTTATCATATCGAACACGAACAATACGTGGAAATCGTAAAGTATATTTAGTTAGAAAATTATCAGAACGATGCAATTCTGAGGCTTTTATTTCTAACACAATCGAATGTTTTGGTTCAATCCAAACATGTGGTTTCTCTTTACCCCATTTTACTATTTTAGGCATTTCATCATTTTTTCCTACTTTTTGCCAATGTGGTCCTAATTTTATCTGTAATTTTATTAAATCATTTTTTGTTAAACCTAGCCCCGATTGTCCTATAGATATATAATTATTTTGTGTTTCATCGAATATACCTAGTAAAAATGTAGCAATTTGACCACTTTGGTGACCATCTCCATAGTATCCTCCAACAACTAATAAATCTAAATCTGTTATTAATCCTTCAAAGTAGTCTGGTTTTATTTTAATCCAATTTAATGTACGTTTATTTGATAAATAAAATGAAGTAGGATCCTTAATAACAATCCCTTCTAAATCGTTACTTATGGCTTTGGTTAAATATGTAAGAACATCGTTGTAATTCTTTAAATAATTTACAATACTAATTTTAATAAAATCATTTTCATATTTTAATAAATAAGTCTCTAGTAATTTTCTCCGTTCTTGCAATGGAACTTCAAATAAATTTCGATTATTTAAACACATAATATCGAAAATAATAAACGATGCTTGATAACTACTCGTATCCTTTACTTTTTTAATATCATAATTAAAACCTTTGGTTCCATATTTCCTTGTTTTCAAATTAAATCCAACCATTTCTCCATCTAGAATAACATTTTCAACAGTTGATTTTAAAATTGAAGGAATTTCATTAGTTAAACTTTCGAATGGATAATTATGTCCATTTCGTGAAAACCATTTACATTCGTTTTCATTACGATTAAAATGTAATTGAAATCTTTCACCGTCGAACTTTTCCTCTACAAAATAATTCATTAAAGCTGTTTCGGACAGTAATTTTTTTGATGCTTTAATAGAAAGCATTGGACGTATAAATTGAAACAAATCTATTGTATTTCCATCTATACTACGTTCCGGTTGGATACAATTTTTTATGATTGAATATAAATCATTATTGTGTTCGAATAAAGTAACTGCTTTAGGATGAAATAATGATAAAATACTTTCAGGTGTTAAACCTAACCGAATATTTTTTAAAATGATTCGAATAATCCACTTATTTTCTATGGGTGATAAAATGTTTAAAAAATTTGTATATAAATCAGTTTTTTTGGAAATGTTTGTTAAATACTCATTGATGTTCACAATATTCAGTTCACTTGGCGGTATATTGTGGTATCGATATAATATTTTTGAAACAACTAATGCGTAATCTTTGGAACGTTTCATTTCGGGATACTCGTTTATGTATAACATTTTATAATCGTCTGAATTTTTATCGATGTTAAATGTATGTACAACATATTTTCCAATTACAGCCTCTTTCATTCCATATGTAGTACGTGATTTATCAAATTCTGGCAAAATTAACCGTAAAATGTCAAATATTTGATTTATATCATGTGTATTAAATGTTTCGTTTAATAAGTTGACAAGTGTTTCACATTTTTGTTCTTTGCTGTTTGTTTGTACAATATTTTCCAAACAATTGCACAAATTATAAAATGTTACATTAAACAATTTACATTCCATTTTACAAATGCAAAATTATTATTATTTGCATTTTACAAATCCAAAATTATTAAACAGAAATACATTTTGGTATGCAAAACTGATGACAGTTTGATATCTGTCAAAATACTTAAATCAGGCGCGTAAAACAATCATTTTTTACCTAATTTTAGGGTAGACGCACATAAATATGATTTATTATTATTTGTTCGATTGAAAAAAACGTTTGTTAGATGTTATTTATATAATTTCGATTTAATTGTGATTCATAATAATAATAAATACTAATGAATGTAAAAATTTAAACAAATGCACTTTATCAATCAAATGATATAAAGTCTGGGAATGGTAATGGGGATCCGCTTTTGAAGCTGGACGCAGGTGGCAGCATCATAGATGAATCCTGTGCCGCGCAATTATAGGTGTATTTATAATACCAAATTTAAATGAATAATTATTTCATTGGCCTTTCTTACAGTTTTTAATCTTTTTTTAAATTATTTTTTGACATTTGCTATGCGAAGACTCTAACTATCGGTATAATTAAGAACTATTTAGATCTAACAAAAAATTTAACATCATAGACATAAAGCTTGTAATAGAGTGGAGTGTTTCATAATAATGTATACAAGACACGGTCTTAAACATAGATCTTATGTAATTTCAACGAAGTAAACAATAAAGTACATTCTAAATAAAAAGTGAATTTTTAATATAGAAGAAATTATGGATAATCAAAATTTTTAGAACACTATGAGTACAATAATATTACTTATGAGATATGTTTTAACCCACCCACGGGTATGACACTATTATTGTAACGACGACACTCAAAACATCTAAACAAATATAGAAATACTTCGAGTACATTGATAGAATAAATCATTTATAGTACCAATCAAATTTTTTCGAGTGACATCTCTGTGCGTATGACACTAATCTGCGTACTAGAGCTTTTAGACGCAATAATTAATATATACTCAATCAGCTCAAATAGCCGTCAAACTTAATTTGAAAAATTTTTTTATTTTAATAAAATTAATTAAAAATTGTATTTTTCAACGTTTAAAAAAAGCCGCTGTTTGGTGATGTAAAATACATCGACGCAATATACAACCATGCATATACAATAATCCTACGATTTTTACATTATTAATGAAATTTTTCTGATAATATATTTATAAATATTAAAATGTTAAAAAAATGTTTTGTGCCATCATGTTTAAATAACAGTCAAGATAGCCCATCGAAACTATTCCTATCTATACCTAAACCAGACAATCGTCGAAAAATATGGTTCAAATCTGTTGGTGAAAATTACAGCAGTTCTAGAAGTGTTTACTGTTGTGAAGATCATTTTAATGTGAGTCATATTCTTTTTTTGTTGGATAATGATTTATAGCCCTGGATTTATATAATAATTTATATTTTAACTTAATAAAATAATTTATTTCCAGCTATCGATTGATGCTCAGAATTGGGTATATTATAAAAAATTTGGGGGTCGTATAATGTTATATGAACACGTTGTACCACATTTAAATTTGGAAGCAAATTTACTATCTATTGAATATTCACAGTTATCAAATTCAGAAAAAAGAATTCAAATGCAAAATATGAAACAAATGAAAAATGTCACTAAGCAAGATTCGGTTACGGAATCAGCTACATTATATATGCCAGAACGGCAGTTTCCAAACACTGTGGAAGAATTAATAAAAACTATCGGATCTCCAGTTCGAATAGGCTTTCTAATTAATAATAATACTAGCTTTTTATCACATAAAAGTTGTTCAGAATTTCAGGATAATTCAATTTCAAATTGCCAACATACTCATGAAGTACCATCAACAAATTTAAAAATATTGAATGAAAATAAAGAATTAATTCATAAAAACTGTGCAGTTAAAATAAAAAAACGAAGAAAATCTCCAATTTGTATCAAACATGATTTTTCGAATGAGTGTACAACAATTTCTGAAGTCACTGTGAACCAGTTTGAAAGTGGAACGGAAAAATCTTCAATTTGTATGAATAATAAAAAGAAGAGTGTCAATGATGAACCAAATTTTACGAATTCTATAGAATACGACCAGAATACTTCTTCAAGAGACATGGAATTTTCAAAATTAGATACACTCGAAGCAAAAAAGAACAATTCTCCAATTTTTGTCAATGAACTGTTGAAAGATGATGAAAATAATTTCGAAACGGATTCTGTTTCTCATTGTATTATTACAGATGAATTAGGAATGGAAAAATCTGTAATCGATATAAAAAATGAAATTGTTAAAGATGTTGAATATAAAGACTATAATTTTGAAATCGTTTGTCTACCAGAATATATCTGCAAGTCGCCTAAAAGTGACGAAATAATTTCTGAAATTAGTACAGGAAGAAAGTCTCCAATTTCTGAAAAAGTAGAAGTTTTTGAAGATAATGAGTATAATTTTATATTAGAAAAGAGTATAAATAACGTAGAAAGAAAGAAGTTTTTAGTTTGCGCGAAGAGTAAAATTTCTAAAAATGAATCAAATTATGTTGAACATATTCAAAAATCATTTGCCGAAATTAATGCTGAAAAGAAACCAAGATTAAATTGTGTGAAAAACGAAATTTGTAATGAAAATAACTTCCAGGAACATGTTAAATATCAAGAACAATTACATACGGAATTAATTATAAAAGAGGAGATTTTAAACATTGACGGTGAGAGTTGTTCGGTTGATTACGATCAAAATCAATTAATTTTACCTGAGAAATTGAAAAAAAAAAAAAAACTCTCTAAGCTGCCATGAATGTGGTAAAACATTTGGAAGTAAATGTCTATTAGAAAAACATATAAAAAGGCATCTAAAATTTCAGTGTGAAATTTGTTATCAAACATTTAAATTTAATCATAATTTAAGTGTTCATAAACGAAGTCATATAAGTGAAAAACCATATGAATGCGATGTTTGTGCAAAAAAATATACACAAAAAGGTAGTTTAATTGCACATCATCGAGTTCACACAGGTATAAAACCATATACATGTGATTTTTGTGATAAAGCTTTTATAAAAAGAAGTTATTTAACTTCACATAGACGATCTCATACTGGTGAAAAGCCGTATAAATGTGATGTTTGTGAAAAATATTTCTCACAACGGTGTATATTAAATGCCCATAAGCAACAGCATACTGGTGAAAAACCTTTCTCATGTGATATTTGTGATAAAACATTTTCCAAACGTAGTATTTTAGTTATACATAAGATTCAACACATTCGTTCAAATTTCAGAGGATATTATTCACTGTAGAGGATATAAACTTATTGAAATTGAATCGGAATTTAAATTTACAATTCATTTCAATTGAAACTATATTTATAGTTTTAAACAAATTTAAAACACAATACATCTTAATGAATTTTCGACTGAGAGGACATCTCACGCTAGGTAGTAAAATATAACCTAAAAAATGATTATTTTGACTTATAAATTTTTATATTTAAGTTACCAAATAAATATTCATTTATTAAAATATATTTTATGTGATAAATATTTTAAATTATTAATATAAAATTTATATTTGTACCTATTCATGATATATGTATTTGCATAAAATGGGTTATTTCCCACAATTATCATAACAGAGCCTACGTTTACGTCACAAAAAAGTAAAGATAAAAGTTAAATTAATTTTTGAATGGTAAAATTTTATAGTTAATATGGTCCACATCAAAAAAAGCAAAAATGAAAATAAGAAAAGTTGTTACTTGTAAATATTAATAAATTTGTTTATATTGTTGATCAAAGTTTTAATGAAATTGTTTTAGTCGAATGTATTTAGTTTAATTTAAAATAAAAAGTTTTATATTATTAATTTGTTTTTTGAAGTTTTTAAATGAAAAAAAATATATGAGTGAAGTTTTTAAAATTTTATTTTTGATGGAAATGAAACAAAATTCTAACATAGTTACGCTTCTAAATTCTCGTTAGTAATCTATTTGTATATCCGTATGTAATTTTCTTTTTCTTTTATTTAGTAGTTTGGTTGATACCAATAAAACTCATTAGTGATTAAGAAAATCTTCTTTAATATTAAGTTCAATCTATAAATATAATACGACATATACGATTGCTAATTTTAATTGTCCAAAAGTCGAGAAACGACCACCACAAAATAAATTTTCACTCCACTAGTTTGTTATAATTACAAGTGGTAATATTATTAAGGGGTGCATTTCTCTACAATTGGTTATAAAAAAATAGACAATCGTAGGCCTTGCAAAGCTTTAAAAAATATTTGAAGAATTTCTTACGCGAATTAATGGAAGTAAAAGTACGAGTATATGTAAAAAAGTTATCTAATTTTGATACAAAATTTTCTTTTACAGTTTAAAAATGACTATCAACTCTGGTAACTAAGTAATGATTTGTATAAAGTAATTGTATTAGAAAAACACGCTCCATCAACAATCGATATGGATCCGGGAATTATTTGCTTTCGACATTGTGGATTAAAAGTTTTTTGTTTTAGTCTTCCAGACAAATGTCCTTTATGTAAAACCGATTTTACTTCAGCGGATTTAAATCTTTTACCATTTAGGTAATAGTTTTATCAAATTTAAATTATTCTGAAAATAAAATTTGTATTTCTTTTTTTAAGGGTACCGTATCCATTTGTAAGAGCATCTCAACATCCATGTGCAGTTGTAATAAAACCTACAGTTGGTGATTTTCTAAAGTAATTTTTATTTATATTCTTAATTAAGTTATTCTCAAATAAGAAGTATTCTTCAAGTTAATAAGTAAGCTTAAGGGGAATTGACACACAAAAATTTGACCTCTATATTACACACCATCTTTAATGCATTCTTTTATTATTCGAGCACAAATAAGTCAAAAAATCATTGTCCAAATTTTATGAAATTAGATGTGTACAATCTTGACATAAAAGGGCGAGTAAAAGTGTTTTCCCGGAAAAATTACTAAAATAAAAATCAAATTTTATTTTATATTTAGAAATTTTTTATCATGAAAAACTTCAAATATACATTTCAATACATTTTTATAACTATTTTTGAGCTATTTATGAGCGAAAATTGAAAGAATTCAATGTATACTATATTACACTACAAAAAATATAAGAAGCCAGAACACCCAATAAAATTATGAATGCTAAAGTTTACAACAGCAGAAGGAAAGGAATACTAAAACTCAGATCATTGGATGATGTAATAGTCAGGCCATGTCATTATATTAGAGATTGTCGTTATTATAGAGGTCTCATTTTTGTTTCAAGTCTTTTTAAGGAGGTTTATCAACATCTGTTAGATGCACACAATTTTCCAGCAAAAATATCCAAATGTTATGAAATTTGGGATGCACAATATTGACATGAAAATTAGTGCTTGTCGAAGAGTTTTTTTTAAAAGAGCATAAATAATTATAAAATCAAATTTTGATTTTTATTTCAACCTAACTTAGATGGATTTAGTTGAGTTTTCACGGAATTTTAATATTTCATAAACAATTTATTTTATTTTAGTGATTACAATAATTCTATGGATCTTCATATAGGGGTAACAACATCATCTGGAATTATTGTAGAATTTGATCAATGTGGATTGCGTAGGCATAGCAATCCATTATGGGAACAATGTTTATTATTGGGACAGGTACCAATTTCATGGCGTGAACATTGGGATTTAACATTATTAAAAGTTTCCAAACAGAATTGTTGGAATCCAAAATCATATGATGAGAAAATGTTTAATTGCTATACATTCGTATTAACATTTCTAAAAGAATTGCAATATGATAAAATGTCAGTTGCGGCTGAATGTCGAAATATATTTTGTGAACAATTTATTGTACCACGTACAACAATTGCGGGAAAGTATATATCATTGTATAGAAAATTAACAAAAGAGGGTTATTTTATTGAGAATATGTTACATATAGACTAAAATTTTACTGTAGATATTACAGATGCCTACGTTTGACCTTTATTACCAGGAAATCAATCTATTTTGCCATTACGCGTATTAAAATATATGCTATAGAGACACTAATCTGAGTTTAACCAAGGGTTTAAATTTTGATTTTGAATTGACGCTTGTTCAAATAACATTTAGTTGTGTTTTAGTTTGTGACAATATACTCGTTAAATAATTAACCCCAGTCTCCTTTATAGATAGATGTACATGTTGAGTATTCAAATAATTAATCTTGTTAGTTATTACGTATTTTCATTTCTACACATGCAATTATTAATTTAGAATGGAGAAGAAGGTTATAAAATTTAAAATTTCAATCTATTGGTGATCTATGGTCGAATTGGCATCTATGATTTCATGACTTACGTTTTATACAATTTCATATTATTTATTCGCTATATATTCATAAAATTTGAAAAACTTGTATATTATTTCATAAAATTTGAAAAACTTGTATAATTATAATACAATATAATTGTATTATATACTTTGATGGATGATTTTTATTAGCATTTTTATTTATTTCAATTTAATGTAGTCAATTTTATAAATATTTTTGATACTTTTGTATTTGTTATAAGAAATCTAAATTATTAAAATAAATGTATGTATTTTAAAGAATATTTTTATTTCCTAAATTATTTACGTTTTTGTTACCTACACTTTGTATACTTTTTTTGAAAAGTGCTCACTAAATATCTGCAATGAAGCGTTCTCGTTGGTGATATGGTCGTTTTTATAGTTGTCATTACCTATATGTTTAGGGGTCCTAAGGGATAATGTTGATTGATGTTGATGTAATTTTATTGTTTGTTGATAATTATTTGATTTGTTAGAAACAATTTAAATATTGGACATTCATACTAACATAGACACTAACCACCGGTTTAATTACGAACAATTTCGAACAACCAATATTTATTTTTACACCATAGACATAAAACTTGATATAGATAGAGTGTTTCATAATAATTGAGAGTGTTTAATATATTATAATAACTAATCACATTTTGGTAGTCAATGGAAAGTAATCAGTCGAATGTGTTAGAATAGTTATTATTTTTGTAACTCTGACGTTTAGATCTTAGCGTGAATGTCCAATTGTGTGTGTAGTTGGCGAATAAAATTTACATTTCTATTTTTTCCAAATATTTGTTTTTCAATTTTTTTTTTTTTAATTTCATTGGATTGTTGATGTAATTTTATTATTTGCTGATAATTGTTTATAAAAAAAACAATTTAAATGTTGTATGTGAAGTTGGCGGGGAATAAAATTTTTTAAATTATTTGTAACAAATCAAATATTCAATCTGTATTTGGATGGGTGAACACCTAGCAGAACTGTGTACTGTTGTTTTATAAAAATAATAATAATAATAAAAATCCCCTTTGGTTAATGGCTATATAGCTAAAAGTAGCTAAAGCCAGAAATTTAAAAAAAAAAAAAAAAAAATCAAATAATTATCAACAAACAATAAAATTAGAACCACAATCCAATAAAGTCAAAAAAATTTGGAGAAAAAAAATTATATTATGAGAAAAATTGAAATGAAAATTTTATTCGCCAACTTCACATAAAATATTTCAATTGTTTTATAACAAATCAAATAACTATCAAGAAACAACAAAATTGCATCAACAATCGTCAACAAACGATCAACAATCCAATAAAATCAAAAAAATTTGGAGAAGAAAATTTTGTTCGCTAACTTTACAGAGTCTGGTATGTTTAGAAAATTTGTTCTTATACAATATGAGTACCTTATAAGTAAAAATAGGAATAAGTATTTTTCTTGGAAAAGGAAATAAAAAATAATTTTATCAATCTAAATATTTCGATTTATCAGTATTTTTTCAGTTACAATTTTTACTACAAAAAGATTGCTTTAAGAAGAATTTTTTTTAGTTGTTGAAACTAATTAAAATACAATTTACGTTTGCGTACTGACTTTAAGTCAGAATATTCGACACAAACTACGATGTATCATTTAAAAATCTATGGTACTATAATTATTTAGAAAAAAATTATTGTTATCTGAATGATCATTACTTTTTATAATTTCTAGTAATTGTAATAAATGTATAAAAATTGGAAGTCCACAAATTATTATGTATATGAAAATTACACTCAAAATTTACAACCTTGAATAAAAAAACTTAAGATCATTCTCAATTAAATAATGTTCATGATTCCTAAACAAACATGATAACTGGACTCAAATTGTCATAATTCATAGAAAAAAAATCGTATGAGCGTAAACTTTGGTTTTTTAAAAAGAAATCTAAATTTTATAATTTTCATTTAAAGGCACCTACTTATTGTTGGAATAAAACTTACGGCTGGAATAAAATTAAGTCATTCCAAAAAAAAAGCTTTATGAAAGTACGTAATTACTTAGTTTTCAGTTTTTTAACGAAAATTTGAAAATTATTTCACAAAAGTAATCAGCGTCTCACAAAATTTAGCCCCGTAAAACTGTTTTTTTTTTTTTTTTTTTTAATTTTTGAATTTTTATTTTTATATATCGTTAGTTTGTTGTTTGTTCTTGATTGTTCGCTATAAATAATTGTTCATAATTTGTTTAACTACAAAAAAAAAATAATTAAATATACACCCTCAAATTGGACCCCAAACCATTTTTTAATTTTTTCTTTGTCATTATGGGACTATACCCTTTTATGATTGTTCTTGCATAAATAGCGTTGATTCTTCCTTTAAATCGTCTATTTTTTGATTGATTAATAATTTTAATTAGGTGATTAGGCTATTTGAAGGAACGTTATTTATGGAAGAAAAATCAGAAATGAATATTTATAGTCCAATAATTTGAGAGTGTATTTTTAATTTTTTTTTTAAAATTAAACAAATTAGAAACAAACAATTATTTATAGCGAACATTCAAGAACAAACCACGAACTAACGATGCATCAAATTAGAAATTCATTAATTAAATAAAAGTCTTTTAACATGAACATATAGTGATTGTTAGAATTACATTGGTTCATATAAATGCTCCATATTAATATTTAGTTCAAAACTGTGTTTAGAATATAATAATAAAATAATATTATTTCGATGACATTACCTATATAAGACCATAGATCGCGCGTAAATAATTTTTCCTTTCACTTTTGTTATATTCTCTTCCGTTTCCAATGGGTTTCATTCTGGTATAATTTTTTTTTGGTTTAAAAAATTATCGACCCTGGTTTATTTATTATGTAATAGGAAAATTAAGTTAATGATCCGAGATCAGGTCTTATAAAAGTGTAGTGGATCAGATAAATGTAACATTTTTGGTGTGTGCGTAGTATCACTATTCAATTTTGCCCATACGATAGTTTCGATTGGCGCTTTCGAGTGCCATCTTACACTTCATAAGATACATGAATCAAATTTATATGATAAGGAAGGTTTTGACGTGTAGAATAAAAGTATCTCACGTCGACCAGCACTAACCGGAAGTAATATGTATGCGGACAAATTTGGACTTCTTTAAGGTTTTCGATCTTTTGGTCTATAGTAATATTACGCCACACTAAAAGTTGTTCATATATCAGATCCACCCGACTTTCCTACGTCCAGCTCTCAGTATATAATTTGATACTAGATATCATTACGGAAATAATTTGGAACATCTCATTCAAACATTGATAAAGTGCATAATATTGATATGTTGTAAACATTATTTGCCCAGGTAAACTTTATTGATATAAATAAAAGTATTTCATAAAAAGTTGTAAATCCAATCTTGACTTACATCGTAATTTGTTTCGAATTTTTTATATCAACACGCAATAAATATTGCACTTGTTGCATTTTCTGCATACAACAAATTGAATTCCTAATCGATTCTCACTACAAATTTTCTGTTTCAATCTAAACTAAAATTCGCTTTTAAAAACTGATTACTAAATAGCAGCAACACACTCCAAATTCATTGAGTATTTTTATAAATTGTTTTTTGCTTACTCTCTAAAAGCTCGAATTGTTTTCGTTATTTATAAGTCTCTATTGGTCTCTATAATAACATGTGTTGAAAAATATAAGAATTGTATTCGTTGTATTAAATGGTGCAGAAAATTATTTCTTACAAATTACATATATTCTTGTTAAAGCGACTGTGCCCACAGAGTTAGCTGTCAGTACAGCGAAATATTCCGTTTTCATTTTTCAAGTTTTTTTTTAAAGGCATTCGATTTAGCATACACGATTGACAAAATATTATTCTGTTAAAAGTTGTTTTTGGTATCTACGTAGAATCTGATTCTTAAATGACTTCACGCTATTTAAGAAATGTATAACCGTTAATAAGTTACTTCATGGCATTATTCAACAAATCTACCAGCCATCAACTTTTAGAGCTACTGACCTTAGAATATTTTACAAGTGTGGCGGTGTTTTTCTTGTTGAATAGGGTAACATCAAATTTAGGTCTCCTCCAAAATGAAATTTCGAATAGAGAGCTTCTGCAAAGATTTATCGCCTTGTCATTCTTGTTTAAATCTAAGATTATTGAAGTCAGTCTGAGATTCATGCCTACGTTAATGAAGAAAAGAGTTCGTATTTCCCGAAAAAAATTAATTTTTTGTAAAAAATTCATCCACAGATTCATACAAGACGCTTCTTGAATTAGAAGTGAAATTCACGCAACTACTGAAAAAGAGAAGTTTGGAATCTTAATTAATTAGATTATTATAAATGTTGATTCTACAATAAAAGTTCTAAGGATCATTTAATATAAAATTTCGCTACAACTTTGAAAGACCTTGTTTAGATCTCTTAAGGGGGTTTATCAACAGCTGTTAAACTTATCCAAATAATATGAAATTTGGTTTGCCGAAGGGTTTTTGTTTCAAAAACATTTTTAAATATAAATACATTTCTAAATATTGAATTTTACTTTAGAAATTTCGGGAAATTTCTAAAGTAATTTATTTCTCTTCTACAAGCTCTAGGTTTCCATGTCAATATTGTGCATTTCAAATTTCATAACTTTGGATAAGTATTTTCGGGGTTATTTGAGCTGGAAAATTTAAAAACAAATATAATGTATATTACGTGATATTTAAGCCAATAGCTGTTTTGAAGCACACTCCTTTATGCCTGTTCAGCAAGTATTGATAAACCGCCTTAAACATCGTGAAACCACTCAAAAATCGAATTCTACATACCAAAAACTATCTAAATTTTCAAAAAATAAACTAATAAAAGTCGATAAGCACTAAGTTCCACTATTGTGGACCTATCTTTAATCTGATTAATTAATATTAATGCAACTGAATAATCCAGTGGTTTAAAAAATTTTCGAATCTCCTTTTGTTTAGATACAGCTCTCTATTTCTAATTAATTACAATCAATGAATATAAATTATTTTCTGTTACTATAGAAGAATTGAATAAAATGATTTTAAGGAGATGCCAAAATGGACAAATTTACAAGATTCAGACAGGTTATATGAAATTTGTTTAGAGCTTCGTAATAAAACAAGAAAATATTTAATGAAGAATTCTGACATTAAGTTCTTGAAGATATTTACTAATGGTCCCAGGTCGATTCCGAGTGAAAACATCTTAAAAATATTGACCATGTGTACAACCAATCTAAACAATGCGATTCTGATCATTGATTGGGAATAAATTATATGGCCATGCAAAGTGCTGAGCATATTACTATATATTACTATATTTTTGCCCCGGTCTTGTAAGCGATGCACCATTACAACATATGATTTGCCTGCGCACTAGCTGGACCATAGTTCCAATTAACTGTCTAGTGGAGCCTTTTTTTATTAAAAGAAGCTCTGAATAAAGATGTAATAAATAGGGCTTCTCCAAATTACAATGTCAAGCAACAATTCTAAACATGGATTTAAACAAAAACATTTTCCAGTATGCCAATCTGTCTCAGAATCTTTTTTGAAATGTAAATATTTATATCTCATATCGACTAAAAATTTCTATATTTATTACGAAGTCCTATTTTGGTGTTATAGCTAATAGAAAGCGAAATGTAGGTCTCGTTTCGATTCGTAGTAGCTATATGTCAACACACAACGATGGTTAATTTATTCACACTAAACTGCTTAATTCTTATGATCACATACGTTCATAGAATGAATGATTTGAGAGTAAACGTTGTCCTTTATTAGCAAATTGTTTCAAACACCATTTTAAAACTGAATAATAATAAAAAAAAGATAAATTGATATAAAGCATGAAATTTTGATTGAAATTATAAAATAGAAATATTATTGTGGAATGCAGTCATTGTAAAAATATCTCTAATTAGCACCTACTACATTTAAATTATTGTTTCCTTTTTTTTTAAATATAATTTATTTATTATTTTAAACACTAAATATTGTGCTTATAAATATATCACTCTTAATTTTATGCTATGTATTATTGTCCTCTGGTTTTATTATTTCAATTTGATCAGCATGACTAGTATTCCAGGATAAACGTTTTTTTATGTTTCTACTGCGACTATCATTTTTCTGTAAATATTAAAATTTATAAATAATACTGACACACAAATATACGCATGTTTTCATTATTTTATCTAAAAAGGTTAGAAAAGGATAAAATTTATTTTATGTTGAAAAGAATGAGATTATTCATAAATGAGGCTCATCTACATTATTATTCTTATTGTAGTTACAACTGTTAAAAAAAGTAAATATTTTTAAAATATTGATTCAGTAATAATTAATAATAGTTTTTTAGTTAACAACATATTTATTCAACAACTCGTCGTCTACATAAAATACAAATTATTTGTGAACCCGACGTGATTTCACTCCATTGAAGTTAATAGTAATTACTAGTATTGAATTGGAAAAACATGGCGAACTACGCTGATATTATATGTCAATATGTCAATAGTTTAAAGATACTGAAAATACTAAATAGTTAAAAAGATAAACTGAATTTAGCCCAGAAAATGTTACATAGATTATGTTTTCTAAAAACTGAATTGGTTAAGTAGACAGCTATTGAATAAGAAACAGAGTACTTCGAAACTCTAAACATTGCTTCCTTCCATCCGTATTTTCTTATTCTTAAAACGAAAAATTTTATTTATGTGCTTTCGAAGTTGTGGTATTATATGGATATGCATTCAGTTGAAGTTATCTATGGAATGAATTTATGTTTGTTGTTAGATTGAATTTATATATAATTTTTGTTGTTTTTTTTTTTTTTTTTTAATTTTTTATATTTGACGTTCGAAAAATAAAATAATTTTATTTATATGTAATATACGTTCAATAAATCTTAAGCTATTTCGGTAATGTCGACAGTGTTGATTAACGATTTCGCACGATTATTAAGCAGTTAGATTTTTTTTTGAGCAGGCGAGGATGATTTTTCGGAGTGGTACAAGTTGGAGCTGGTTATGCAGCCAAGTACCCTGCAATAAGGTATCCATAGTGATTTGACTCCGAAATAGAAAGAACCGTATAGATCACTGAGAAGTTTGTCAGCTGGTGTGTATCTGCTGGATACAGTGCCTCCCTCAAAGATATATGGGGTCTTTTTGAAACTTGCTAATATGTGGTCTGCCGCCAATACCGATTCGGAAAGTTTGGGTTTGAGAAACGGATATTTTCGCCAACGACTTGCGGATGTATGGGGGTGTCAAGGACATGGCGGTGAAGGAAGACTGTGAAATGTTCAAGGTGCAGAAGGTGAGGCCAGAGAAGAAGACCAGCAGTGGTATAACTTGCGCCCAAGTCAAAGAGCGAACGAGAAGGTTACCGCAGAGGCTTCACGATTATCAGTTGGAAGATGATATGGACATCATGTGTGTGTATTGAACGTAAATAAAATCCTTTTATTTTTTCGAACGTCAAATATAAAACTGTAAATCAGTCTAACAACAAACATAAACTCATTCCATTATGAAATGAATTTATTTCGTTCCTATGAAATGATAGCTCCAACTGAATACATATCCATATAATACCATAACAGAACTGTTGTGGTATTATTCCACCAATTCCACCACGGATTAAAGGATTAAAATTGAGTATTATCTTCGCATTTATGAATATTAATCTAATTTTTTTCAACATAGTAATATTGGAAGAGTACATATACTTTGGTAAAAAATGGGAGGATAATTTTCGCATTCCTTTTTTTTTTTGTACTGTAAAATAATTTTGTCAAATGCCAATTAAATATACAATTAAAAATAATGCCCAATATTTCACTAAATACGTCTACACACTATTCACAAGCATAAAATTTTGATATAATTCTGCATGCATTTTTCCAATATGTTGTAAATAAGGAAGAAGTCTTCATGTTTTGTCAACCTTAATGTCATCCACGATGCTTGCAGTAAAATATCTTCGATTGTCTACACGATATGGTCGTTGTATTATTGCTTGTTTGTTTTGTATTCCGATAGATTGGTCGGAGGCAACCTCTTCAATATTATCAATTCCTAATAATATAAAAAAAAAAATGTTAATTTTTTGTGAAAATAAAATATTGTACAGAATTTAGTGATTACGAAAATTTAGAAAAGATTTTATAATATATTATTTTATGCTGTCAACTGTATATTTTTTTTTTGGTTCATAATATAGCAATAAAGGTTCTAAAGCAAACATTCCTAAAAATTCAAATTATAAACTACCAAAATTCTACCATATCCCACACTATCAAAAATTGTCTTTATATGCCACTAATTCCTATTGCAAGGAGGTAATAGTCTTATTTTCTTTTACAAAAACCATGGTAGCAGATTAATCGTTTTTTATTTTCTTTAACTATTTATGAAATGAATAAAAAGTAATTCTATATTTATTATATGAAACAGATGCCAATTTTGTTCAATTCAAAATTACGTGTCGTTCAAATTAAATCCATATCTGTTTAGAGCGAAAAAAATGATAAATTTGAATAATATAAAAATAGAGATTATTCCAGGCGCTAGTGAACTTTCCAATTCCCCTATTTTAATTTAGGTGTATCATACTGTAAATCGAAAATATCGCTTTTGAAATAAGGTTGATCGAGTAATTCATACCAACGAGTTATAACAGTTTTTGTTATCTAATCAAAACTAGTAGCTCTATTGTTATAAGCAATAAAATATAAGCTAAACCTCTTTATCGTAATTGGTTTATAATAATTAATCAACACTATTGTTACTACGAGGCCCCTGATAGCCCTTTGACTCAAAAACTCTGTAGTAAATTTCCAGAATGTAATAACGGTGTCTAGTATAAAAATTGAAGCACAGGTTCGAAAGTTAGAGCGGAACAAACATATATAGATATCAGGAACGAATCTACATTTTCTGCCACTCGGGGCAAAGTTGCGGATAGCCCCCTCCCCTCACCAACAAATTACAAGATACCTATCATATAACGAATGTGTCCTCCCTAAATCCGTTACTGATTGGTAGATAAATAGATACAGATAAACGAAATGAAAAGTCGTCAAGTTATATCATTGACCTCACTTAGTTCGGTCAATCAAAATGATTAATGGAGAAAAAATGTAATTTATCCATTTTAGTCTTAATAATCGTAATCACTTAAATCACTAAAATATTCACTATCAATGCATGTTAAGGGTTTTTTGATTTATTGTTAGACCACATTCGAATAAAGAAGAAAAAAGTTACATTCATAGGTAATTTAGGATAGTAAACATGCCCAAACTAAACGTGCTCATCCATTATTTGCCCATACTCGTTGCATGTCATTGTAAACAAATAGAGAGGGTTTAATTTCGGTTTTTAGTTTACCAAATATTTTTACAGTGATTTTCAAATATTTGTACAATGATTTTCAAATAATTTTATTCCTAGAACTCAACCAATTTCTAGATAAAGCCTTTAGCTTATAAGCAAGTATTATCGGTAACTACTGACATCTATTCTTAATGAACTGACTTATTAGCTGAAATACGTATCGCAAGTAGTAACATGCGAATCGTTTATCTTTAAATATATTTAAATTTCTGGTGATATGCTATAGTTTATAGCCTATACAAAAATGTGGATATTGGCGATTATAGCCAAGAGAACGATAGGCTTAGTGAAGATAAGTGAAAACATTGACCTAGAAATTAGTTACTAGTGATGAGCAAAAGCAATGCAAAGAATTAAAGCTTTCGAATTTGTTTTTGATATTGTAGATTTAGCCTTGGTTCTACTTTTAATACTTAATCTTGTTCATGGTTCTTTGTCTTGTACATGAAATCTTGAACTCAATCGAACTTTTGGCTTATTCACATCATCTTATTAATCAAAATTTCTAGAAATCGATCGAGAAGACCAGTGATTAGAAACGTTTTTGAGGCATAGGTGAAAAATTTGAAATAATTTCTATAACCTGGTTTTATAGCTACGCCCAAAAGAGACATTTTGTTTTTTTTGCTTGTGTGGATTATACAGAGTGTCTCCAAAAAATGTACTCAAACTTTAACGGTCGCTAACATGCAGCTACCATCGCAATGTACGAGTTCACCTAAATGCCGCTTATCCGAGGTAACCTCAGACCTCTTTTTGTGGGTATTTCTCAAACACAAAGCTTACCAAACCAGACCAAGAACCATTGGTGCATTGAAATTGGAAATTGAAATACAATGTCGCGATATTCCTCATGACTTACTTCGTGTTCTTTGCGAATGTCTTGGTTCGCGTTTTTTTTTAACAAAAATGGTCATCAATTTGAACATTTACGAACAAAATTTTTAATACATTTATTTTTTTTTTCAATTTATGCTAATAAATTACATTTTTCTCGATATTCGTAAGTGTGGGTACATTTATTGAGAAACTATAATTATTTTGATTTTCTCTATGTAATTTCTGTGTGGAATTATTTTGATTTTCTCTGTTTTAAAAGTTCTTATGGCATAACTTCGTCAAGCTCTAACCACTTATTAAAAACTTGTTAAAGAAATTATTTCTTATTCAAATTCACTTATTCTGCCTTCAGTATTTTTCTTGAAGATACTAAAAATAGGGAAAAGGTCGCTTGTTCTCGTATTTGATATTTGCAGTAAGCGTCGTTGTCTATGCATATGAAAAGCGAGGATTAGGTGAAATTTTTTCGTTTTTTGTCAACACTAAGACTAATTTTGCTCATCACTAGTTAAGAAATTGTAAGAGTAGTAAATATAGTCAATAGATGAATCAAGAGATGCAAAATTTTCAATAATTTAAAAAAATATTTGCAAATGATATTTACACTAAAAAATAACAAAATTTAATCATCAGGGCTAAAATACAGGAAGAAATTGTAAGGAAGAATTACGATATGCAAAATTTTCAAATAGTTTTTAAAAAATTGGTATTTACACTTAAACAAACTTTATCAGGGCAAATATATTTTATGATTGATTTCTATTTGAAATGTACTTACAAAAAAAATCCAACTTTATTTATTAATGCTACACTTAAAAATAATTTTGATCTCAAAAAAAAAAAAAAAATGTAATAGATAATAACCTGATATTAGAGGAACTTCCAGTTCATCACTATTCATTGGTTCCAAATTTGGAGCATTTGTACCACTTACAGAATGTATATGTCGTGTTTTTAACAATGGCGGATTCTTACTTTGTGGTATTGCAATACCACGTCGTAAATTTCCTCTTGTTGGTGATGGTGGAGGATATGAGATTCCTCTTTGACTAGGACTTAATAACTGTTGATTATGATGTCTAGGATTTGGTACAACTAATGTATGTAATGTTGGATATGTACTCATTGTGCCATTATTTGGTGACCCTAAAATTAAATTTGGTAAACTTTGCCCTAAATTATTGTATGGTTGTACGGATAATGTGTTCGGTGTGCTAATTTTCATTTGTGCCGATGTGCTACTATGGACTCTAGTCTTCAATGGTGATTTTGGACTTTTTATGGATTTTTCTACAGGTAATGATTGGACACCTTCGTCACTTGAAATGGATGCGGTACGTTGGTCAGTTTCTACGGATATTCCACGCGATGATGGATTATAAATTGAACCAGCTGATGATTGATCATTCATTTCCATACTTCCACTATAAATTAGAAGAGAATTAAATATATAAAATCAATTTTACGGAAAAAATTTCGAGGAAAAAGGAAAATATTTTAAAGTTTAAGGTACTACACCTGATTACAAACTCTATGTGCTTTCAAAGTTGCTAAGTGGAAGTCAATTTCGGTAAATGTGAACTTGGAAAATGTGATAAATTGGAGAACACCACTTATTATAGCATACAAATGAGATTCCGTAAATTAACAATATTCGCTAATAATAATTATAGCAAAATGATAAAAGGGAAACTGCTACTATACTACTAAATATATAATATTTTGCCCCTATAGAATAATCATTAGCGCGGAGTGTTGGAGAGCCGATGAAAGTATTGAATCTTATCCAGGCCAGTTTCGACGCAGGAAACTCTGCTTCTCCGTTGGGATTGTTCTCAAGTAGAAGGGATTCAAAATTTTGGACGCAAATGTTCTATATCTAATTCTTTCAAGATTTCTATAGGCACAAATGGCGTAAATAGAGGTTTAATCATACTCCATGCCCAACCTAAAACTCTTCTTAGCAGTACTCTGATTACCATCAGCTAGAAACAGTTAAGATTTAGTTCTGGTTAAACACAACTAGGCCTTTCGCCAACTATCTGCAAAGCCTAAGTAATCAAGGTGTGCTTGCCGAAGCCATTCCTTAAAACAGGATATCACAGAGCATCTTGCTATAGAAATAAAAACATGCTAATAAACGGTGAGAGAGGTTTGTGAGACGATCTCTCCCGCGCTAACAAATCCCTGACCTTATTCTCTTTTATGCCATAGTAACTAGGAACATAGATCAATTTGATTCTCTTAATCAGTGCTAGAGTATCAAGTTCTTTGCAGCATTAATGAATAATCATCGATTGGAATCCTGAAGCCTCAATTTTCAATTCGGAATAAATTCTATTACATTATAGCGTCTTCTTATATCCTTAAAAATTAAATAATATTTTCTCTCGATTTACAACTCATGTACTTACCTATGACTATGTACAAGACTGGATAAACGACTAGTTTGAGATGAATTTGCAAATGGTGACCTTGAAAGCATTGGTACACCGTATAAACTTTGATTATCTTCCATGCCGAATTCAAGATTAAATTCAGTTGGTTCAACAACATCTACTACACTTTGTTGTCGAACCATTGGTGCTGACGCTGATTTTGCTTGTCTATACGCCACTTGAGCCTTGCGAATATGATCAATCCATTTCTAAACAAAAAGTATTAATTTATTTAAATGCATTTGTTGTTATTTATATCAAAAATGGATAGTGGATAGACATTCAATCCGAATTAGCAAAGGTAGTGTACTTTCCATTACATCTAGCATTTATGTTGAAATCCTAGTCGTACCGTGTAAAGTACGAGGAAGGGACTTTAATTATAATTTATATTATTTGAAATAGATATATTATTTGAATATTAAATATATATTTTTTTAAATTTATTTTAAGTTCATTTTCAATATAGTGACTATATTGGAGATATTCTATACAACAACAGAGATATATAACAACGATACATAGAAATTCTATGCGGTCACCCATCCAAGTACTAACTGTGTATAATGTTGCTTAACATTATTTATCGGTTGAGATCAGTAATTACGTTACCCCCAGGGGGGGTATATAATATAGATTATTTTTAGATTATTATTAATCGATTGATACGCAACTAGTGTCTAAATTTGTAATAAAACAATCACATTCTATAAAATATAATAGTTTGTTCAATTGTTTGCATGTAAATTGTATAGCAAATGTCAAACAAAAATTATTGAATAATATTACAAAAATGACATTTAAGTTATTCGGTTGAAAATTGTAAGAATAATTGAAGAAATTGCATTAGTCATTATTTTTAATTGTAAATATAAATAATTATTCATTTAAATTTATTAATATATTTTGAGAAATTTCCTATGTTAAATCATACATCATTCACAGAGTTATATATAATTTGATTGATAAACTAGTATTTAGTAACCATAGAAACGAATAAAACCTTGTTGATGCACGGTGCCCATAATTACAAAAAATGAAAATCTATAGTTTTATATATTTTATATTTTAAATTTATATTATTTATTTAATTATGAAAATATTATTTCACTGTCATACTACATCCAAAAAAAAAAGTTAGTGAAATACTAGTCAGAACTTTGTAGTTATTAATTATACCTTTATCTTTTTCGAATCGCCTTGTAAAATAAATGCTGCGATTGCCATATTAAATTCATTCAAATAAACTAAGCCCATTGTACTTGAATCTTTAGCTAATTCTGTAACGATTAAACGATCCACAATATATGGTTGTCGAATGATTCGTATCGATTGTGTGACTTTTTTTGTAGTTACTTTACCAATTAATAATAAATCGGTTAAGAGTATACAATGAACTTCAATCTAAAATGTTTCAAAATAAAAATTATCATGATAAATTTGTCTCATTAAATTTTTTTTGTTTATACTTTAGATGAAGTTGAATCTTTTAGCTTTAGATCATCCTCTAATAGAAGATGCCTCTGACGATCTGTACTGCATCCAAGCATTGGTCTTGTTAAATCTAAATTACTATGATTTCGTACAATAGTTTCTAAATCATCTTCTTTCGATTCCTGAAATTGAAAATATCATAATTATTTAAAAATGTGTTATACGGTATTAGGGTAGACACAGTAGAAATTTTTTTAGAGATTATTAGAAGCTATTCCTCTTTGTTAATACGTGATTGTATTTCATGTACTAATCATCGATTTATCGAGACACATTTGCCCATTGATAACTGAATAACACAGGCTGATCTGGGAACTAAAGCGAGTGTGGATGAGGAATGACCTGGTAATAGGGTTTTCCTCAGGAATGTTTCTCTCGCTCGAGTGACATTTATATTAAAACATTGTGACAGGCAAGTTGCGCTTACCAATATTTGGGCCATTTAACTTTAGTCCATTGAAACTGCCGAATACAGGTCTTCTTCATAATTTTTGTAAATTACTTTTAATCTCAGACAATTCCACGAGTTGGATGTATTTTGACGACAATGTAACATTTATCAAAACGATGAAGATGATTAACGTTCAACTATTTACGTTATTGGTACAAGGCCGAAGCTTCCAGAGATTTTTGTACGAAGCTATGGATCGATATACATCTTTTCTTCCAGGTGAAGAGGTTATAAAGTGATTAAGAGAGTTAAAATGGAAATTGAAAACCCTCAAGTGATTGCATGCTGCATTGGTCGATCAGTTAAGAAAGATGTGACAAAAGTGAACCAACTAAAAGGAGGTCACATGAGAGGCTAAAATTCTAACTGTTGAATGACCTGTGAGCTAACGAGCTCTTCGGAGAACAAACAGATTGTATTCCATTATTTGTCAAATGCAATATTTGGGCACAAATTAGGTAATTATTTTATACGAATTTTTCTTTTGAAAAACCTATAGAGATATTTAATATATTGTGCTTTATTCAGTTCAAAAAAGAAAATAATTTGAAAATACTTACAACAGCTTCATAACTTTCAATTCTTGCAATCATTCGTTTTAAACTTTCATTATCTTGTCGACATTTTAATATAAAATTAACATTATTAACGAAGTCGTCAACAGATTTGATCTAAAAAATTAATTTTTGAAACTTGAATATCTTTAACTTGGAATTGATCGGCCAAAACTTTTCTCAATTTTATTTATCTTACCATTGCACTTAAACATTCTTTATGGTGTTCAAAATCAGAATTTTTGTAAATTACTTTTAATATTAAGCCATATTTTGTTAATCGTTGCATTGGTCGTACCAAAATATCCATAAGTCGAAGCCTAGACAAATAATAATTTTCTTAAATAAAAGCGGATTAAAACAAGTGAAGATAATAACTAATAGAGTTAATTGTTTAGACACTCGATATATGCTTGAATTTCATTGTTTGGTATATTTTTAATTAGCATCATAAAATACTATAAATATACAGTCTATACAGTTATATATGTATACACTTGTATAATAATAATATGTATTGTTATTACCTATATATGTTTATTAGCTAAATTTGAGCTAAAATTGTGGAGACCTCAAACATTTTACAGAAAAATGTTTCAAACAAAAGTTGTTTGTTAACATTTTTTGTATGTGAACTTTTCTTCTATCTTTTATAGTTTAAAAGTTGTGTCAAAGATCCATTAGACCCAATGGACCGATTTTGTTCATTGACGTATTTAAGCCCACTTTTTATGTTTAAAATACGTCATCAAAATTTCAGCTCGTTATCTATTTTTGTTTTTGAGTTATCGTGATGAAGAACGGACGGAAGACAATTGGAAATTGACTAATTATGTATTTCTATGAACACATATATTTTGTTTGTGAGGTCGATATTTCCTAGATTTATCGAAATAGATATCGAAATTATTATATTTGGTTTCGAATTTCATTATAATATTTGATAGACAATATATTAATATTGTATTTTGTCGAAATTATATTCATAATACATATTAAAATCTTAATTAGTACTACCCGAATAAAATTGATAGTTTTAAAATATAATATAAACAAACCTGTTACATTCTTTCTGCGTTTCACACCATACTAAATATGCTGTAAATAATTCATTTTGTGAATGCATTTCTTTACAATAATGTTGACATTTTGATTGTTCTGAACAATATTTAATATACGGATCAAATATTTCACGAAATTGTATAAAACCATCTAATAAATATTCTGGATTTAATAGATCATGCATATCACTTGCATGCTTTAGCATTGGATATATATGTAATCGCCAAAATAGTACATTCGTTCGATGGATTTCGGTAATATTTGAAAATAATTTATTTTTATCTACTTCCGATAAAATATTCGATGATTGTAAGCTCTTTAAACATGCTAAGAATAACTGGAAGAAGAAAAAAAGAATTATGTAAGAATATCTATCATTTTAGATATTACGTTTAAAAAAAATAGAGGAGCCCACTTTGCTAAATGGTGATTTACTAGAGCGTTATTTCTAGATTTAGAAGATTAATTGATAGAAAGAAAAATAGATCATTTGGTGTAAACTTTTTCTTCGGAGGCGGAGAGATCGTCTACAGGCATTCAAAAATGTAAAAAGTAAAAGAATATCGAAAAAAAATTTACTATTTAGAAGGATATTTAACGACACTTCCTATTTTGAACCCACGAAAAAAATGCAAATTAAATCTCTATTTTGAAATACTTGGGAGAGTTAAATTTGCGACGGTTCATTTTAAGGCGGTTAAAATTGATGTCCTAGCCATACTGATCCATAAACTGATGATTATTTGGTGGGATTCTTTTAATCTGGCGATTTGACCAACCTATCATTTTGTGGCCTTCGTCCTACATAAACATAAGTTCGCTCTAAATTGCCTGATTATAGTTTTTTTGTTATCCTTGAATTATATTCCAAGTTCAATTTTTCCGTTATTCTTAAATTAATTCCTTAAAAAAAATAATAAAATATTCAACCCAGCTTAAGAATACCCAGGTGACGTTTATATGCAATTTTTTGACCCTCTCCTTTCATTTACTCCACCCTCAAATCGCCAGATAATTAAAATTCATACTGATCTGCATGTAATTACTATACCTTAACCAGACGCGATATAGTAGATCCACAAATACGCTCTTGGGCTCCCCAACTATAAATACAAGCTTACATTTGTGACAACACGTAACATTTGAATATAATCAACTTCAGTTGTTATAAGCTCCCATAAAGCCGTTTGTTGTTGCTGTTGTTTTTCTGATAATTCTATAAACAATTGTTAATAAAATAAAATAATCACAATGAATAAAAAATATATCTCACATACTTGTAACATCAAGTGATTGCCGCCAATTATTTCCAATGGTATTTAATAATTCTTTACAATCTATTTCCTCTTCTTCTGACTTATTTTCATATGGCATTGGAATACCATGCTTAGCGTAATGATTCAATTGCTCAACTAATTGTTCCATTTTTGTGTCCTTAAAAGTTATCATTTTAAAAATTATGAAATAACATGATTTGCAAAAGTGATTCCACGAATTGTTATTTGGTCTAATACCAAATACTGAATATGCGGCAACAAAACGAAAAATTTTTGGCTACCGAATAGACAAAATTACCATACATAGATAATTAGATAGATACAAATAAGAGATGAATCGCAGCTTTGTCCCTTACAGCCTGAACTTTTGGTCCTCCGTAATCCACCCTCCTTTAGAACACCCCAATACTTGAAGGCTATTCAGGCTCAAGGGGCAGAGAAAGAACCATCCAGTGCAGGTAATGCTATAATATCTTATCTAGATTAGTGGCCACGCAAAAAAAACACAGCTTTCCCGCCGGAATTGTTCTTATAATGGATGCATCTAGAGTTTTAGACCCAAATATTCTATATCTCACACCCTGAAGATTTCTACAGGACCAAATGAAGTGAATAGTCCTCCAGGTTTGACGTACAAGTACGAACGTCTGAGATTCCCAAATTATGAAGGTGATAGTTAAATCGACAGTGCCCTGTCAAAGGATCCACAACTCTTCTCAACTGTACCCTGGCCAGTTTCAGCCGAGAGCAGTTAAATGGCTTAGCTGTGGTGATATACAACTTAGCCTGCTTCATGCTATTCGTGAAGTCCCAGTAATCAAGGTGCGATTGTTGAAGCCAGTCTTTAATACATGATATCACAGAGCATGAATACATTACTATACATAAATGTATTGTATTTAAGTATAAGTGTAATTAACTACAACTTAATACACCCTACGATGAGTGTAATAACGCGACGAATTCAGCGGTGCTTAAGTGATGCTTCGCTGTTAAACTTTTGTGCAAATTGCTACTGATGGCTCGCAAAATGATATTATGAACAAACTTGAATGAAATTGACTTTTGCATACTTTGGATGATTCTTACAAAACAATATCTACGGCTGAACTCTTCACTATAAACTACCAGGAATATACATTAATTATTAAAGTTACTGGAGTATAGAAAATATTCATGGGATCACTAGCTTACGATATCTTCACTTTTGAAGGATGCGGCTATTCGAATTGGACAATTTTCATGGTAAAAATTTCGAAATAAAAATAATTAAAACCTTATTGTTACTGAAGAATCCAGACCATCTTTGACGTTCTTTTTTCTTTAAGTTCTCAACTTTATTTACATATTTACTACCCTCGTACGTAAGGATAGGTGTAGTATTCGTTATAATAATCGAGTCGTCCACACTTGAACTAAAATATGAACTTTTCGAACCATAACTCTATAAAAAAAAACAATTTATTGAAACAGGAACTAGTAGAAACAATTCATCTAAATAATTACTCACACTGGATAATTTTAGAGATTTTTGATGTGACGCTTGTTGTTTATTGCTAGGATCACGTGCTGAAAATATAAGAATTTTTATAGTAATCATTAAATAAAAACTGTCAATCATTTAAAAGTGATTTGATTTATTTCGAGAATATTTCAAAGATATGATAAGTTGACAGTAGGATTGTCATCTTTACATGGTAAGTATTATACGTATTTCGAGCAAATGTTATCTTTGACTCTTCTCATAAGTTTATGGGAAAAATAAAGCATACAGTAAAATAAAAAATGTTTTATGTTTAAGTAGAATTTTTAATTATCTTCGGCTTTTGGTTCCAGAACATAGAATCTTCAAAGACCCAAGTATTGAAAACTTAGTGGTTTCTTCTACCTTCTCGAAATAATTGTTATAAACAAATTGAATATTTAATTTATAATTCAATTATTTGCTTCTATTTTCCAACGAGTAAATTGAATTTTCTATAAGACATTAAGATTAATTGTATTCATAGACCTATCAGACCTGTGGGTGATGGTCTTTTCGAGTAACAAATTTTAGGAAAAAGTTATATAAATTGTTCTTTCTTCTCCAAAATACCACCTATTTTATATAATTTAGTTGTCAAATATAAAAAGAAAAAGACAATTTTTTGGCATAATTTTTTGGTTGAATTCATGTCAGAGCTAATTAATTAAGAAAGTACTTCTCATTCTTCATTTAATTCAACACTTTGATTATTTTTCCAACCTCTTTCAAATATAATACTCCAAAACTTTTGGTGCCAGAAATTAATATGCGTGGAATGAAGTGCCTTCAATTTCATCCTATACAAAATGACTTTCAGTTTTTTGGAATTTTTCAGACAATTATTTCATTATTCTTTTTATAAAAACCTTTCAAGGAAGTAGATTTAAATATCATAAACTACTATTTATTGAAAAAAAATCAAACTCGCCAAATCGGTTCAACCATTCTCAAGTTTTGCGATCTCATATATTACATAGGATTAGCTTCATTCAAGCGTAGACCTCACTCACGATTAGAATCCATCCTTATAAAGAGTTTAAACAAACAACTCTATAACCGTAAGAAATAAAATATAGGCCATACCTCATTGATTTATATTTCCAATATATTGATATATAATGGATTAATTAATATATTAATGAAATATAATGGATAAATGGATTAATTTTGAAAATTTGTTATTACGAAGCCCTTAATTAACCTATTTGGCTCTAAAACTATACAGTAAATTTTCTAAATGTAATAAACGCGACTAGCAAATTTCATTAAAATTGAAATACGGGATCGAAAGTTATAGCGGAAAAAACATGGACAGATAGAAAAGTGATTCAAAATCGTCTAGTTCTACCATAAACCTCACTTTATTCGGTCAATAAACATCAATTTTTATTTTCTATATATTTATACAGATTACATCGAATAATATTTCGATTAAAATAATTTTTATTTTTCTGATATTTCCGCCTTTGTACGTTAGAAAATGGAAAAGTATACAAAGAAAACATTTCAAATAAAATATTTTATATATGTAATATTTTATAAAATGCGATTTATATATATCTACCTGGATCGTTATATAAATGATATTTAATTCCAAAAAGATGAAAAATTATAAATATTAAAATTTCAATTATTTTTTGTCTTTAGCTATCTATATTCTTTATGTACGTATTTAATGCCTACATAGCAGTGTACCTAACGGTCCTTAGAGCAGTAAGAAGTGACGCACTTATTTGAAAAATTTTCTTACAAAAATTGTTTATTAGATATTTTTTTAAAGCTCCTCTAATCCTCCGAAAAATGTTTTTTACGTAATGAGGTGGGTGGACAAACCATGGAAGGCCACTCTAACGAGTAAACACTTTTTATTCATTTAATTTATGTTTTGTGAATAAATAAATTAACCACTTTATTGTATCCTATTATACGACATGTTTCGGATGTTACTTCATATTCAACTGCGATTATGTACAATAGATATACAACAACATTAATGATAAAATCTTAAAATAGTGAAAAGTTTAAAAGTTATTAAAAATGTAACAATACTATACAAAATATTTTTGGTAAAATTTTAAAAAAACCTGTAAAAAGTTTTAAAAAGAAGAGAAGAATTGTAAAAAAGATTTGTTTTCGTAAAAAAAGGAGGCTGGGTCGTGAAAATCATTTTGCACACGTCATAAATATAAAATTATTTCATAATTTCTATTTGGATTGTGGTTCTGTTCAAGGAGATGGTTGGAAAAGAAAGAATCTGATTTTTTCAGCTTAAGTTCTCAGATGTTCATCTTCCTGTTTGTCCGATGTAATAGCTTTGACAATCTTGACATGAGATTGTATATACTTCTGATCTGGTGGTTTTGTCAATTTTGTCCTTAGAGTTGATTATAAGGTGTTTTAATATAGTTGATGGTTTATATGCAATATTTACACGTTGCTTTTGAATATTTCACCGGTCTTTTATTTGACGCGTCACCAAAGTATGTAAAGCACCTGTAATCCTTTTGCTTTCGGTTTTTAGGAGCACTGATTTCAGAACTATTTTGTATTTTTGTATTTTCCATTTTACTGATTATTTCTGGGTCAAATCCAGTATTTCTTGCTATTAGTTTCATGGTGTCCATTTCTTTGTTTTAGTTAGCTACTGACATTGGAATAGATAAAGCTCTGTTTACCATTGTGTGGTTTGCCACCATTTTGCAGTTCCAAAGGTGTATGGAATCTCAACTTTTTATACGTTTATTTACTGCATAATTTATTGAAACAAATTATTAAGTAATACTTTGTTTTATTGTGTACCATATAAGTCACTTTTTTTCCCTAGCTTTAGTCACTATTTATTAAACTTATGTTTTATTAAGCTCTTTCCAAATGGTCTTGCTAGCAACAGGGCTCCAAACAAGACCAGTTAAAATTAGACTTCTAACAATTAATATATCTGCTTTTACTAAAACTACATAATAAGTTCTTCCATTTTAGCAAAACATTAAATCCTTAATATATTTTTATCATATATAAAAAACTCAACAAACGTAACTTGAACACCATTCTATAGCTAAGAATATATTAATGGAAAGGATTTAAAAATAGTAGTAATTAGTATTATATTGATATCAAATAACTTGCTATCAATGAAATCAAATAAATTTTTGGTTGGCTTTATTAGAAACTGGCTTTCCTAGAACCACTACCAATATTTTAATTTAAATCGAGGCAAAATTATTCCTTTTTTCTTTAGTACCACAAAGAAAACCTTATACAATAATTCACAGTAAAAATATGGGAAAATAATAGGTAATTTAACTAAAAATTTATGTTAAGACCTGTGCACGCGAATAACAATTGAAATGTCAACGACCGAAATCTACGAAGTGTGGGATCGCACTGCCAAAATAGCGGCGCCGGCAACTCGCCACCCGGTCTATGGCTTTGAGTTTGATGAGTATCTAAGTGTGTAGTAGAAGGAATATGTTCTTACATATCAACAACTACGAGTTTTTAATAGTTGGTCTTCAAAGGAGCGTAGCCTTTCATGGTCCATTCAATTTATGTGTTAATTCGAATGTTCTCAGACTTTTGAAGTATCAATATCGTGAAATGCAGAAGTTCTTCAGAAAATTTTTAAACACTGATATATTTTCTTGAATTGGTATTACCTGTTTAATTGACAAAAATTGTACGGTAGAGTTCGAGTGGAACACACGTAGGCTTTAAGATGCACTATGATATCTGGTGAAAGATCGCACCAAATGGAGGAAGGTAAATTGATCTCCTTACCAAATAAGTGTTTGTATTTCACCGTAACCGTTTTAGAAAACGCAATGAACAAGTTTTTGTAAATTTTCTACACTTATGCGCCTCTTTATGCTACACTCTTTTTGTTATGAATTATTATTTTTTATTAAATTAATTTCAAAGCCTTGCCTTTGTTTTTAATTTATTTTAATTTTAGATATAGGCGATTTTTCGTGTTTCTATAGTGGAAGTTTGTGAATTATTTCAGAAAAAATTCTTAGGGTAGAATATGAATTTGCAATTTTTCAAATTGTTCTTTTATAATCTCTTCGTAAATTTTTAAATTATTTTGAAATATTTATATCATTTTTATTTGATCAATAAAGGTTGAGCATGTTTTGGGAAAGGCCAATTTAAGTCATGATACCTTTTTGAAGTGTATGTATGAAGGTAGTTCTTTCCCGATGGTCCACCAGCGGCCACAGTATAAGCTTAGTATCTCTGAGTAAAAAACATTTTCTCTGTGTGTATTATGCATTTAATTACCTATATTTATCGTCTAAAGTTTGAAAGATTCCTTAACCAACCACCTTAAATAAGAATATAAGTATAAATCTTAGTTTAAAACAAAATATTGGCTTATACAGTAGAACTTCTGCTAGTCTAACTTCAAGGGAGACACCTAAACTATCGGGTTTAGAATTTACGGCGGATTTTGTAGGAAAATATTCGACTTGTAGAGGTTAATATTCATTCTAACTAATTTTGAGTCAGCATTGTAAAATCAAACATTGCTACATTTGCGGGTTCCAATTTTTTTTTCGAGATCCAGGGAAAAATATGTACCGCAAAGTCTTGTAGAAACTTGAATGGCTTGGCGATTTTGGGATTTGAAGGGAAGGAAACAAAGCATGATTTCGAGTTTTGGAGGTTTTGCCTTGGTGAGGTTCGACTTAAATAGATTTTCCTGCAGTACGCTTAATTTTTGCAAAAATTGGTTTACCAAGTCTTTGTCAGTTAATATTAAAAAGTGGGCCAAATTCACCCAATTTGAAATAAACAAGTGTACTTAGTTGGAAATATTGGAGTGCTTATTGCAGTGAAACTTCATACGCATTGGCACTTGGTAGACATGGTTGATGTGAACATTTTTGTTGATAACAACTAAGAGCGTTAACTGTTTAGATACTTGGTATATAATTTAATTATATTGTTTGGATTATTTTTAATTAGCATTGATAAAATACTATAAATATCAAGTCTTTCCAATATAAATGTTTAAAAATATATACTGCTATTACCTATATGGGTTTATTAGCCAAATTTGAGCTAAAATGTGTGGAATTCAAATATTTTACCAAAAAAATCTTTCAACCAAAAGTTGTTTGTTTAAAAAAATAAATGAATATTTTTTGTATTTGATCTTGCCTTCTATCTTTTATAGTTGGGTGAAGGATCCATTGGACCCAATGGACCGAGTTTGCTCATTCACGAACTTTAACTCACTTTTTATGTTTAGAATACGTCACCAAAATTCAGCTCACTGTGGTTTTAATTTTAGAGTGATCGTGATGACGAATGGACAGTGAGAAATTGACTAATTTGGTGTTTCTATGAACATCTTTGCCAAAATTTTGTGTGTGCGGTCAATATTAGGTTGTGTTACAAACTTTAGATTAAAATTAATATACTCTGACATTTTTTGAATGTCGAGTATAAACTACCAGATTCATTGAATATAAAGTATTCAATGTCTGCCCAATTGATTTTAGAAATTTTTTTCATCTAGATCTGTTCATTAAACTAATACATTTTATATACTTAAACAATTACTATAAACGATTGTATTTCACAGATAAATTGAAAAATGAATTACAAACAAAAGACATGAAGTGGTATACTAGGTATAATACATTTGAGTACTAAATGTTTAATGTAAATAACAAAATGAATAAAGATAAACCAAATAAAATAATAATAAGTAGAATACCTAGACGCCTAATGTTAAATGTAAATAACGAAATGGAACAATAAAATATACAATCAGAATGACATAAATCAATAATCAATTTTTCGAAGAGGCGTCCAAATTCATTGATAATATCAAGTAGGAGTATGAACAATACATAATCAATCGTGTCACATGGAATCCAGTATCGTTACCAAACTGTGGCATTCCAATTAAGAGAAAAACGCTTGCGGATACAATATCATAACCATTTGTACAATTTCGATGAGATTTTAGATGTAAATTGTGTATATATATATATATATATATATATATATATATATATATATATATATATATATATATATATATATATATATATATATATATATATATATATATATATATATGTATATATATATATATATATATATATATATATATATATATATATATATATATATATTTCCATACACTTTTTCCGCCATTTATAACTCCCAAAGATCCTTAAATTGAATTGACGTATATAAATGAAAACATACCTACAATGTTTATTTGAGTAATTGATAAAATTTTACATACAATTAATTTATTTACCCAATATATTTTCGTGTGATAATAAATAAAAATATTGGGTATTTAAGTAAATTACTTTATATCAGAGACAAATGTTACCAACATAAAAATAATTTAGGACTAATTAAGACATATAAGCCTTATTAATTATTGATTTCAATAATTTAGTCTAAGAGGCAACATCAAAAAAATTCCATAATCTAATAATTCAATTTCAAGGTTTTTATTTAAAAGATGTTTTGTTTTGCACATTTAAACACTTTGGGAATTCAATGGACTTGAATTCAAGTTTCAAATTTTTTGAATTCAAGTATTATGCGAAATCATTCATTTTGTGGATAGTAGCCTTAATAACTGGGTAGAAGACCAAAGTATTGCTTTTTGATTCCTTCTGGTTTATATGTGTTCACAAGCTTTTTTTGTATAAGAGTCTAAGAGCGTCCCATATACATGTATTTTGTGTTTAGATTAATGAGGATACATGTCCGTTTGTGTCAATTCTAAGAAATTAAAAAAATTTCTTTTCCATCAAGAAAGCAAAGCATTGTATTCAAAATTAAATTTAAATCTATTCAGAATTAGATGTTAAAATTTTTAAAGGCTCTTTTGGTACGCTTGACTTGGGTAGTTAGATGGTGAATGCGTGACGACAGCGTTACGAAAAGAGACGTCAGGCAAAGCGAACGGAAGTTGAAAGATAGAAAGAAAGAGAATATAAACACAAAAAGTTTCTGTTTGACCTACTGCAATCAAATAGATGACGCAGAACATACACTTTTTTCCTGCACTAGATGGGAAACAACCAGAGAAATATACCAGAAGAAGACAGGGAAGACTTTCACCTCTACATCCATGATGAAACGTCTGCTACAGTCACGAGACGAATGGGTACAGGCATATGAAGCAGTACGTGCAATTATAGAAACAAAAGAAAAAGAAGGCAGAGAGTAAACCCTTTGAATTTTAAAGACAGTACTCGCATTGAAGTAATGCTAACGCGGTTCCAATGCGGACTGCTAGATTGAGGAGCGGTTTACGAACACTTTCCACGGGGGTGTCTTATGCAGAGCAAAAGAAATTTTACTTCAGTCGTGTGATCTAAAGCACATTCGTATTTTTTGTAGTAATTTTGATTAAATTGATTCATTGACGGCACAACATAAAACCACCTAATTTTAGTACTTAGTATAATTATAATTTTTAATTCAAAAGTGATATCACGACCGCATATAAATGACTCCATTTTTTTAATTAAAAATTTGATCACCTGATTTAATTTTTCACCTCCTAAAAAGCACCTTATTTTAAGCATATTTAAATTCAATTTACTGTTATTTCAAGATGTCACTGCTTGCTTGACACTTTTTTTTAGCAGTGATTCATTCATGTTAGCGAAACAGTGCAGTAATTTTTATTGTAATTTTGATTAAATTGAATTAATTATTAATTTTGATTAAATGTTATTTTTTCATATTGCTCTGTTAGCGTGATTTCACGGTAGAAGTTCATCATAATGACTCATTATTTGAGTTCCTAAACTAATTTTGCAGCACCTAATTTTGAGCATATTTAAATTTAATTTTGAATATTTTGCTCTGCTAGCTTGACTAGTATTAATATTTGGCATATTACATGACAGCAATTTTTACTAATGACTCTTCAACTAACATTCAGTTCGCGTTGTTCTGTGTATCGTTATGACAGTGTTATATTGTTGTTATATAAAATAAGAAATATAACTAGTACTTCATAAATTATCTAATATTCCTTGGTATAAAGTATAATAATTATAACAATGATATTATCTAGATATTCTGTGTATGTAGAATAACAATGAAGATTTAAAATGAATAGAAAATATAGGTAAGAATAACTTCCATTAAACATAATATGAAAATTCCGTCAAGTAAACAAACAAAATTGTTTATCGTTAAAGGATTCTGTATTGTTAATTACCCTAATTGCTTTGTAAACATGTGTATATTTTGCCTTAAGTAAAATGTTTTCTATTTTGTCGAGCGATTATAATTTGTGAAAATCCATGATCAGTTAATGCAGAAAATTGTTTGCAGTATCCACTGATTTTTTTATTGATCAAATATATAAAGAAATAACTTAAAACACAAGTGAGTGTCATTGTTTGTACTATTTTTAATCATTCTTTAAATACTTTAAATATATAGTCCATGCAGATATAAATACATAAATAATAATAATATGTATTATAATATATATTTGTATTATCTTAATTTCAGCTGAAATAGTGGCGAATCTAAACAGTTTAGGAAAAATCGTGTTTTTTTTGAAAAAGCAAATATTTATTGTTGTTGAATTTTCGGGTATGCTTTATGGTTTAAAAGTTAAGTCATGGATTCTATTACCTCGATGCTTCTCACTTTTCTAGGCCTAGAATACTCTTTAAAAATTTCAGATTGGTGTCTTTTTTCGCTTTTGAGTTATTCTGATGACAGGTAAATGGGAGAACGGGCAAAAGGGAATAGATTAATTAGGTGATTCTATGAAGATCTATGCGCACCGTGCATCAAAATGTTTTCATTCGTTTCTATGGTTACGAAATACTAGTTTATCAATCAAATGATATATCTCTATGCATGGTGTATGATTTAACATAGGAAATTTCTCGAAATTTTTGAACTAATTTAAAAGAATAATTATTTTTATTAGCAATTAAAAATAATAATTAATTACAATTTCTTCAACCATTCTAACAGTTTCCAACCCAATAACTTCAATTCAATGTCATTGCTTGTAATTATTCAATAATTTTTGTTTTACATTTGCTATACAATTTACATGCAAACAATTGAACAAATTACTAGATTTTCTATACTGTAAATGTATTATTATAAATTTTAGACACTCGCAGCGTATCAATCGATTAGGAAATACCTGCCACGTACTAATACCAAATTTTCGTATGTGTGGTTAATATTTGCTAGAGTTACAAACTTAGAATAAAACTAATAATATAATATGGTATATTCTATTTATATCGAGTATAAAATTCTGTAACGGAATTCTAGGTAATAAACATGTATGTCATCTGATTAAAAGATCAAATAAATGAGATTATAAAATGTGAAAAACCATTAAAAAGAAAAGAGGCTACTACACTTTGAGTAGAAGCTTTGAATGAATATAGCGAGGGATAAAAAAATAATAAGCCCATTATTACACTATTCAAGAAATTGAAAAATTAATTGTTCTAAGTATGTATGTATATGTGTATGTTACTTTCAATTATGTTTTCAAAGAAGAATTATATCAAAATTTAATACACGACGGTGGTTCTTATCAGTTTCGTGGTAGGTGCAAATGGTGAACATACGGGGTATAAATACGGTGTATTTCGTAGAATATAAAAAGATAAAAAATTATCGTCAATTATAAACTTTGTACATAACAATTTAATGGTTCTGTACCATACGTTTGTATATAATGAATAAAGTTTATCTGTTAAGGCCAGTAAACTCAAGAACCTGTAATATTAATTCTATAAAGTTTCTATATATATATGCATAGTCGAGGAAATGAAACATAAAAAAAGGCTATACTATGAATTCTTTGTGCAGTAAGGCTGATTTTAATGCGGTTTGGTACTTTGGATTCATGAGAATCTCTAGAAACTTTGTGAACTAATCTACGTCTTCCTCCAGTGTATTATGACAATTTATCATAAAATTGACCTAAACTAGTTAGTCGAGGGTTTTTGAGGTCGCTGAACATGAATGCGAGAAAGGCTAGAGAGAAAAGCGTTAAGAACATTCGCTGCCGGCGGCAGGTACTCTTATTCGTGTTCATCGACCTCAAAAACGCCGGAGTAACAGATTTGGGACAATTATATGATAAATTGTCATAATACACCAGAGGAAGACGTTTAGAACACCCACTGCAGGCACCGGGGTACTCTATACACTCGAAACCCTGGTATTTGTGTTCTGCGATACTGAAAACTTCCCGAGTAACAAAAATGGACTAATTCTCACCATTATTACCAAGTTTTACATTTTTTTTATAATTATTTAGTTTAAAATGAACTTCTGAATGGCATCTTTCTTATGCACAAATGTAATTTGGCATTTCTTGATGGTTAGATTAGTTCACAAAGTTTCTAGAGAGTCTCAGGAATCCAACGCAACAAACCGTATTAAAATCCACCTTACTGCGCATAATACCCATAGTGCATTGCTGTAATTCCTCGACTAATAATATTATGCTAGGTTTAATGTGTTAAAATATTATTATATTATTGCACAGGGGCGTATATTTCTATTTTGATATATTAAATATCTTGTTTCTACTGTTTGTAAAATTGAATACAACTAAATAATTTTTGGGTTATAAGCTATTTAACTTTATGAAAGTTTAACGCCTATTAACAGAGAAGTTGGATTTTAATTGATAACATGCTAGGTAGTAAAGTTTAAGGATGTATTTCTACCGATACTCTTTAGCAATGATGCTATGTATTAAAGTGCGTGTTTAGAATTGAAGATCAAATACTTGAAACATTATTTCAACGAAATTTGCGATAGCAAGTCGCAATCAACAGAAAAAACATGTTTTTAAGTAATGATAAATTTTTGCGCACACGAATCTGATAATAGTATCTAATTTAAACACTCTGCATGGTAAAATTTGATGAAATTAGAACTTCAAAAAATATAATTGTTACAAGAAAATTAATATCAGAATATAAAAATTAACTTTCCAGTATGAAATTATTATGATTTAGAACCAAAATGCAACGTTTTTAGAGCCTTTGTGTGTACGTATGTACGTATGCACGTATATGCGTTTTTAATATTTCAGCTCGATTATCTCGGGACCAATGATATCGACCTGGAACTAATTTTATTACCACCAAGACCACTTTCTTCTTACTTTTTGGGCATTTTTTGAAGTAAGTTCTATTTTATTCGAAAATTCTTATATTTTACTTTTTAGTATTGCCTTCTTAATAAAAATTGGGTGATAAAAAGTTACTAAAAATATTTTTTGGTCCTTTACCCGTCAGGTCGAGAATTTTTAAGTTAAATGGGACGAATTTCGAAATATAATTAACCCAAGAAAAAAAGAATAATTTAAATCGGACTACTCTGTAAAAAAGTTATGCGTATTCATACGTAAGAAAAAAAAATATACGGGTCGAATTGAGAAACCTGTTCTTTTTTTCCTTGGTTATAAAATGTCTTTTAAATATAGAAATTATAATAAAATAAAATATTTATATCTTTCATTTTATCTCCGGTTGTAATTTATTTAAATATTTAAGGGCAGGGTATGGTTAATTCGTGAAAAAAAATTTGCACATTTTTATGAATTTTTTATGACGACTTTTTTCATGGAAAAATATTTAAAAATATGGCAGTAATTATTCGGAAGCATCGCAGAAAAATTGAGAATTACAGTGCCCCTCATACTAGGATGCTAGATTATCCGAAATCAAAAAATTAAAGTTCTTTCGTTCGATATTCGTTTTCTTTAAATAATACAGTTGAGGGTTTTCGAAATTGGAAATATGGGTCGCGAGAGATAAAAATACAATTTAACAGAAAATGTTTTTTTAACTTGTAAAATTATTGTTATAAAGATAAAATAACAATTATTGTAGATAAATATATCATAAAATCTTCTAGTTCGGAAAGATTGTTTGTACCTGCATTTCTATTAAGAGTATTATAATAACTTGAATAACATATACTATGAATTAGAAGTTGTTATAGGAATTTATAAAAAATATAAATTTATTTTTGTCAATCTCTAAAAACCGAAATGATCCTGAGAAATATTATCAACAAAATTTCTAGGTATTATTGCTGAATAAACTATATAAACATTTCGTTTTATTCTCATTTAACCATTGTTTGATTGTGCACGAAGTGTGAATTAAGACGGTCAGAATCCACTTTTATTTTTGAAACTATAATAAATACAATTTTATAATTTTTTGTGCAATTTTTAATTTTAGATTTTTGTATGTTTCAAAACGAATTCTAAGCTTATATATCTTCATATGTATATGTATATTATTGTTACCTAATAAATAAATCATCAAAAAATATTAATTTATTTTTCTTTTATATTTGTATGAGTTTTGTGAATTACAAAAGTTTAAGAAGTTCTGGATTAGAATATAGACTTAAACATAGATACTCGGCAAACAAAACACTGTTAGCTGCTATCTTCCCTTGTATTTATAAAAATATTAGTAAAACATATTAACCCGTGTTATCCCTCGAGAAATAATAATGATTTATTTTTCCCGTTTAAAATTTAAATATGAGTAAGTAATTATAAATAATTATACAGACAAATGTGATAATTTTAATTATCATTTCAGTTTAATCAGAAATTTTCAGAGAAATGTAGATTGGCAGAAAATTAACACTTACTAAAAATTCATTATTATAAATTTATAAATGTTTAAACGTTTTTCTTGGTACTCGTATTTTACGTATTTTTAATAATTATTTAGTTTATCCATGCAAATGAAAATAAAACTCAATAATTTAGAATATTAAAAATGTGTATTGTTTTATTTATAATATGTTTAATAATTAGTTTGATTTCATTTTTGTTTATAAGTGAAAAATCATTTAAGTATATAATTTCAAATATACTACCAATAATGGACACAAAACTTCCTCGCAGTATAGAAATATATTCACTTAAGGTAGTTTGGTGTCTGCTATCCGAAATCAAATAAAATACTTTTTTTAATTTATTTTTTACTAATAATTATACGAAGCATGTTATAATAATTGATAAAAATTCATATAAGAATTTAATTGATATAATTAAGCACGGATTATAATTAAATAATTAAAATAATGTAATAAATAAAATATTATTTGACTAGTAGTCGACTGTCACTAGATAATACCAACTTTAAATAATTTTCAAAACATAACCCTGAACTTTCAATTTTTTATATCGTGAATTCTTTATTTTTATTGAAATTTTAATATAAATAAATAAATTATTTCGTTAGAAAATAAATTTAATATTACTCTTCGACAAGCACTAGGTTTCATCCAAATTTCATAACATTTGGATAAATATTTTTTATGCAGGAGCTATTTGTGCAGGAAAATTGTATGCTTCAAACAGCTGTTGATAAACCCCCTAAAGATATCTGGAATAGCTTGATCGATTAAGTAACAATTTAGATATGAGGTAGAAAGAAATTTTCTACATTTATATAACATAAAATCTTCTGTGACAATAGATTCTATGTTTTTCACATTTATTCGTTCCAATTTTTCTTTTATATCGCCGTTCTAGAATAAACGATTTTGACGATAATTAATCGGTAATATGTTTCTAAAATATTTATCCACTATCCTATACATCTCCTCTATTGTTTAGCATAAATTTATAAATATTAGTTCAGTAGTTTAAAGTTATATGCCTATGTGAATTTGATGGACCGACGAACACGATATAAAAATTGCTCAAGGAGTGCCAAAACGTCGACGCAAGAACTTGGATGTAATAAATATTTAAAAAAAATCGAGGTTTAATTGAAGATCTATGAATTGTATTATCTGCTAGCAGAGATATGGTTTTGAAATGTTTGCAGGAACTAAATACGTTATTTGGAGTAACTTTCCAAATGTATTTTGTAATTTTATCTGGCTACCTTTTCAAAAATATTTTTATATTTTGCATACTAAATAATTTTTCATCTTGCTTATACCTATCGATATCGGCTCAGTGGCCAAGTGAGTAAAGGCACTAATTCCTTCACCCATTTGACTACTGAGAACGCATGTTGGGGGTTCGAGTTCAGGCAGCGGCTATAATAATAAAAAAAGGGCAGTTGGTTGATCAAACTGTCGTTCGAAAAAAACGAAATAACCGGTTCCACCTTCAGGTGATGAACTTCTCTAAAAAAGGACGAAAAGGTCTAGGTACTAGATCGCGGTTGCGGTTCCCCCCTTAATACATTCTATATCGACCGATACCGAAAGGATGTGTTTTTGGTAAATTTTTGATAAACCGTACATGAGACATGTATGGGATGATCCAATTTTACAAGTATGAGACCTATCATTCTGAACATATATTGCTCGTAAGTGACTTTTATTTTTTCACTTAAATGACAATATCTTGTGAACCATTCATAACAAAAAAAAAAACGAGACAATTTGGTGAAATTTTGTCAAAATAGAAGATGAAATTCGATAATTGTATACAAATGTTTTTCTTTTTTTTTTTCTTTTTAATTAAACAAATAAAACAGAATTGAATATATGGTCTCTTATGGTTTTTGAAATCAAATATCTAAAAAAGAAAAAAAAAACTTAAATAAAAAGATGAAAAAAATAATACATATATATAAGAAAATCAATGAAATGGAAAAATATAAACTTTTCAATAATGAAAATTACATATTTCATTTAAAATAATATTAATAAAAATCATTTTATTGAATATAAATGGACAAACATAATAATAAACTTCTTAAAAAGAAACTCCGATCATTCGAATAATAAGGTAAAATGATACTAAATGTGTTGAATGCTCTATTTACCCAGAATTCCATGAATTTAATCATTTAATATATTTATATATATATATATATATATATATATATATATATATATATATATATTTTATACATACCAATATACCAATCAATTTATATACCTATAGATTATTTATTACCTGCAATAAGAACTCGTAAGATATATTTTCGTTTTTAGTAAAATTACGTACTTAATCTATAAAAATACTAGTATAACATTTTAAGCCAATAGGGTACTTTCGATAGTGAATAATAAGGCATGGATTTTGAAGAAAATAAAAATTTATGAATGTTTCTCATAGGAAAGCCCTGAAGAAGCAAAAAAAAGCAGATGACACGTTGGTGACAAAAATAAACAGTTTTTTGCGTACATTATTTGTTCATCCTTCCTTAAACTAATCAATATTAAAATTATTTAGAAATATTCTAAATTTGAGTCATAAAAGCTCATGATTAATTTATTATCTTAAAATTAATATTCGATATTTTTATCTGTATGTCACGTGATCTAAAACACTAGGATGCCATGAAGTGACGTCATTTTGGTAAAAATTATTAGTTGTCATCTGTTAGTTCAATCTAAATAGTTATCTTAATGCATAATTTGCTATTTAACTTTCTTCAATATGACTTGTAGTTTTGCCGGGAAAATGGAGACAAACCGTGTTTTATCGATAAAAAGTCACCCCCTTCCATTTCCCGATCACCCGTAAATTGTTTTTTCTTTCATTACCACCTTACTATACTTTTTTTTCACTTTTACCATTTTTACAGGCTTCTACCCTAGATTTCATTAATACATTTGTATTATAAAGCATCATCTGTAAATTAATTCTTTTCGAATTTTTGTATAAAAAAATATCGTGGTTATATTAAGAAAACAAAATCCACATCTTAACACAATATTTATTTATTTTGAATCGAATTTTGAATGAATTTTTTTAATAATATTTAGTTCAAATAAAAGTATATTCATTGAATAAAGAAATCGATTTTGGTATGTTTATTTAAGGAATGAGTAGCATCATTGATACCAATACCAGTGTAACAGTCTCATTTCACGGAATATAATGACATAATTCCTAAAAATAGATACGGTACCCTATAATATATATATAAAACAATGTGTGATAATAAAGATGTGCAAAAACATTGTTAGTCCAGTGAAACATGGTGTTCATTTTAAAATTCTTAAGATGCAATTTTTATACCTTTTTTAAATTTTTGAAATGAATCGATCTCTAGAATTCTTGTGATTTTAAACTAGATAAAACGAAAAAGGGACAATTATTATACAGGATGTGTGCATCAGCGTAATGGCATCACTACAGTCGTGGTGTATTAAATTCATTTATTTGTAAAGGCATCATAACAACCGTGATTGTACACGTGTATTGTATATATAAATATTTCATTATTTTAATAAAACATTATTATGAAAAAATTTATAGAAAATTCAAACTACTCAATAATTTTGAGTGAATAAAATGCCTAATAATTTTAAAAATCGTGTCAAATAAACCCTACAATTATCCTACTCCTGAAATTTTATATTTGTCTGCTGGCCTTGAAGTTCACATTTTTTATGTCTATCTCATGTGAACTGCTTACATGATTTTTTATGTCATACACTTATTTGTATCTGCGGGTATTTAAACATACTTAACCAAAATTTAATTGGACTATAAATTTACGATTTTTTTCTTTGTTTATGTATTTATGTGAGTATAAAACTATAATTATTTCTTGTCCAAAAACAGAATCACTGTATATGGCATTCAATTTGTGTCTGATTATTGTATTAGATATCAGCAATCTTTCCTCTCGTTTTCTATGACGTCTTTACTAAAGTCAGCCATACCTGCGTACCTTCCTCTTTCGATCATTTTCGCAATCATAAAGTATAGCATAATTATTAGTGCTGTGCCGACTATGAGACTAAACTCAATTCTTGCTTTATACTCGCCTATTAGAATACCAATTTATTTTGATTCGAGTACACCGGTCTCGATTTAGGTACCGGAGTCCATTTTATTACGCGAGTACACTGTATTAGAGACGCATTCAAGAAAGTAGACCACATACTTTTTTTGAACAGTTATTTCAAATAACTTTTATTTTCTGATCTCTACTAATATTATCTACCTTTAATAATATTTGTTTTGTTTTTTTTTTTCATTTAGTGGCGTAGATACTATTGTACCATAACTTTAGGAAGCTTGGCTAGATACCAAATAATTTATTCTAAGCTATTGAGTTTGCGAGCCTATTTTTTTTTTAAGTTTGTGAAAAATTAATAGAACAAATATCTGAAGTTCTTAAATGGCTTCTAAAAAGTTTAGCCTTTTTGTTGTTTAATAAAAAACATTCAAAATATTGTTTAATAAAACTTATAATTATATACAATGTGTTTATGTAATGTTTAAAAAAATATTCATTAAAAATGTTAAATTTATTATCGTTGTGCCATTATGCTAAAACTACATGAAGTTTTCTCCTTTTCAATTTTTTCATTTTGTTCTAAAATCAGTAACTGGCTCGAATTTCCAGACTAGAGTTCTTGACTCGAATTTCTAGGTTCGAGTTCTGGACTCGAGCTAACATTCGAATACCGATAATAGGATGCGGAGTCGAGTTATATTTGAATACCGTTTAAATTGACTCGAGTTCACTCGTTCCACCAAAACAGTGATTCAGCACATCACTAATAATAATATTCTGTTTAATAATCTTTTATTTAAAAATAACGAATGAATATATTATTAATAATCATTACTATCTAAAGCAAAAAATTTTTTCTCCTAGTATATTTGTCTGCTACGTATATCAAAAAATTACTATTAACCTATAAATTTAGGTGGTATTTCTAAATTTCATAATGTACTCAGTATAGAATGGAAATAATACTTTTATGGTGGAAGTGCAAGTAAGTATACAATGTAAGCCAAGAGTTGATATCCTATGTTAATTCACTGCGTTTCCACCATTTATAAAATACACAAATAATTATTTTATATTTTATTGAAAAGTTACTTTTTTTAAAAATGTAACGCATATTTCAACCATTTTTAATCAGTTGTTACTACCTTGCATTTTCTTCCATGTCTGTAATTGACTCAATTATACTGTGAAAGTATAGTTCAGTCAATACTGTAGTATATCCGTACAATAGTATAACTATTTGTAGGACAATATATTCTTATAAAATAAGTCAATATTTATCGAGTAAATTAATTTTAGGTGTATTCCCTCGAATTTCTACCCAAAATAACAAATGGAAAAATCAGTTTTCAGACACGTGATAAAACCAGATGTTCTTTATACGACAACCTGAAAATTATGTAAAATATCAATTTGTCGGGAAATGATATTACGTTTTGTCGCATGTTGGGTGGAAAAAATGGTTTTTGTATTTGTTATAGAACGATCTTCTTATAAAAATTACAAAACAGTAGATGCCAGTCAATTTCAAGCTTGTGGAGACAATCAAAAAATTTTTTGGAACCATTAAAGAAAACGGCTCTGTTTACAGAATTTTCATAGAGGATTAAGTTCGTATATGTTTTTTTTAGTGTAATAACTTTTTCCTCTATGAAAATTCGGAAAACTGGGTCGTTTTCTTTGATAGTTCCAGTAAATTATATATATATATATATATATATATATATATATATATATATATATATATATATATATATATATATATATATATATATATATATATATATGATATTATGTGTGTGCATATGAGCACGGCCTCCTATTTTTATATTAAATAAAAGATATGCCGAGGTACCAAAATTGCTCTCTTCGACGACACGATCATCTCCTATTCCTCTTGGAAAACGGAATCAAGTTTCTACTTGCCTCCAGTCACGATTATCTATTCGTCAAAATTCTTTCAAGTTATGGATATTCAATAATAACCCCACCAAGATCCAATCTATTCTCTTCATTCGAAAGAAATCAATTTTCCTCCTACCCAATAGACTGAGGATGTTTTACACGCTAATCTAGTAAAATCATCGTATCTGGGGTGTAAACCCTCGCCCTGAGAAGCGCATCCTTTGAAGGATTATACCAATTATTCAGCTCCAAGAGTAAACTCGACGAACATTTAAAGCATCGACTTTACAATTTCTGTATTAGCCCAGTACTCACGTATGTATCTCTCATTTTGATTACTGTTGCATCTACACTTATCAAGAAAATGCCGTTACCGTCGAGTCATCTAGAAAAAACCCTTAAGATTTCCGTCCGAAGCTCTCCACCACGAAACTGGACACACGACTAGCAACAACTTTAACCTCAAAATTTTTTTCCAATCTTCCCGTAAAAATCATTTTCCAGAAATCAGCAAACTGAGTCAATTCGACCCACATGCGCCTCTCTTCGGGAAGAGATTTCCCATGCCGCACGATGTCGATTGCACCTGATTCTGGTGTAATCTTAATTGTATATATTTTCTTTTTAGGTAAAGTCATTTATTTTCTTTAGTTAGTTATAAGGATCGCTTATCCACATAAATTCATTTTTATTTCCATGGTTTTTATTTTCAATTTTTTCCATTTCCAAAACGATGTATTAAAAATTGTAATTTCGATGTAACAAGAATATAAGATGATGTATTATAGAAAAAGTTTAGACTAGGTGCTATAATTTTTAAGTTGGCTTGTAATATTATTATGATGTAAATAAAGACTTAGATATTAATTTGAAATTTGAATATGAGCACTGAAACTAACTAGTACAAGCTATCAGTTTGTATTTGCATTAATTTGAAATCATAGATGAAGCTTTTCTGAATAGTTTTCGATTCGTAATTGCTACCACACACTGAACTATTTGTCGTAGCATAGATAAAATAATAAAAAATACTTTTTGCGATCTATATAGGTTAGTAAATACAACTTAACAAGAACGTTAAACGAAGCTGTAATTACGGAACATATATTTTTAGAATTTAATAGCCGGTATTTAATTTGATTATAAAGATATCTTATTACATTCTAATGAAAGTTTTTTTACCAGGAAGTTGGTACGTCCTTCTGTCGTTATGTATGTATACATGGAAGGAAAAATTATACCTATATAAATTTATTTTTTATTTTTTTATAAAATAAAACTTTATTATTATTATTATTATTTTTTTTTTTTTAATAATTTAAACTAGAATTTTTATAACTTCATTGAAATCTTTTCAAATTATTTTAATAATGTCATTTTATATTATAAATTGAAGTATTTTTAAAGTTTGCCTCTTTGGTTTTTCATTGAAATTTTTTTTTAATGTAAATAAATAATAGGGTTTCTCTTTAAATTTTTAATAAAAAAAGAACCGTCTTCAAATGATGAAACAAAAAGTAGATAAGAATTATTTTAAATTTAAAACTTCTATAAATAATTTCCTTGTTAACGAATAAGATTGGCCCCGACTTAGAAAGGTAATTGGTCACAAGAAAATTATGTATAGGAACTTTTAATTAAAAATTATTTTTTACTTTTTAGTTCATTTTTTTGAAGGTGGTTACATTTTTATATTTTATTATATTTAATTTTTTATATTTTAAATTTTTATGATACGAAAATTATTTCATTTGGATGAAATTGAATCACTAAAAATTGTTTTTGCTATTTATCTCTCATCCCAGTTTCCTTATCATGGTACCACACTTGGAATATTTCCAGTTGAAAAAGAATCATCAAAATTGATTCATAAACGACGAGTTATCCGCGAACAAACATTAATAAAAAATATATACGATTTCGAATTGAGAAACCTCTATTTGGAAGTCATTGATTCTGATTGTTTATCATTTTATATATCTTTCAATTTAAAATGTGTTTCATCAAAATCGGTTAAGTAGTTAAGATATGGACTATTTACAAGAAAAGTGCGGGTCTAACTTTGGTTAATGTTTTTTTTTTGTATGTAGGTTCACGCATAACTTTTTATAAAATAATTAATTTGACCAGCCTCAAATTTGTGTTCAAATATATTTTATCTTTGATTGTTTCTTCATCAAATCGGAAAAACTGGCTCGAATTAGAAAAACCATTTCTTAAATAATTCATGCCATTTAAATATTCGTATTATTCTTAATTTTGCATGAAGCGTTTGGATTCTTTGATTGAAATTAGACTATCGATCCATGGTTAAGAACGAAGTTATGCTTGTGGAGATTTTATGTAATTTCTATCTCACAAATCCAAACATAGTTCCTTTCAAAAGATGACTGAAATGCCAATTAAATTACTCCCTTTTAATTTAAAAAATCTCCAGTTTTAATACTGAAATCAATAATCATATAGATGATTTTACGAGAAAAGTAATTGTGATAAAAATTGAAATATTAAAAAAAAAATTTCTTTCAATATTTCGAAACCAACGTTTTCTAAATAGTTTAACGATTACATTCGGACCATCTTTTTACTTCAAAAGTTTACTAGAATTTTTTTTAAACAATAAAATCATTCTCTAACTTGCTCAAATTTTATTCAGAATTTTCATTACTCTTGACATATTATATAGTCTAATTTCTATGCAAAATCAGTTATAAATTGAACAAATAACTGCTGAAAATTACTTATCTCAGATAAAAATGCAATATTATGTCGAAAAGCAATATAAGAGATGTTTTTAGTTAAAAATACATTTTAGTAGTGTGTATTCATTTTTAGTAATATAGGAATTTATAATATTATGTTTCATAAGTGTGCCTATATATTCCTACTGACGGTTTTACTGACGAAGAGATAGCTAAGATATAATTACATTGCACCCTCTGAACAATTATAACATTCCCGACATCTGAATCTGTTATGAATAAATAAAAATGTCGTGTCGTGTCGCAATTATATTCTGATAAAAAAATCTACAATGATATTCTGAAAAATATGAAAATAATTATGTTAAGAGATATTATTATATACATTATGTTGAGTGGCATATATTTTATATATATATATGATTGGGTAAATCCGGGGAGATGGCCGGTCCAGTTATTTTCGGAATCAATTGGCAGATTGTAATATTATGTTATATGCTTAGTTAAGTTCTATTAACCTTGGCTACTAACAGCACATGCACAGTGATATTGGAATTATATCAAACAGTAAGTAAACACAGGATCTTGGGTTTCCCATAAGAAAAATTTTTATTAGTGCACGCATATAGGTTCACAGTGATAAAATTTCGTACTTTTATGTTTTACCCTTATTGGTATTGTAAATACGTTGCATTCCAATCTCAAAATTATCATGAATTCCTATTCATTTATTTTTATATCGATGTGCTATTCTCTCCCAGTTGATTAAGGGGAAATGGCCACATTTGGTGTGGTAAAGATGGACACAACAGGGTATGCTTTTCTAAGCAGGTCGTTAAAAATAACATCTAATCTGACTGTATGTCAAAGTTCACAAACAGTTTCATTTGTATCCGAGACCAAGGCAATTATTGATTTATATTGATTTAATACCTTATACAGTTAAAGAGTATTTTGGTATTACTTTAACTTCTCATTCGCACATAGCTAAATAACAATAAAAATAATACCAAAGAAGATAAGATAAGAACTAACAAGTAAAAATGAAAATAAGAAAACCTCTGGATACCTTAGGATTAATTAATTGTGAGTTATTTATAATTTATACTTTTCATAATGATAATGTATAGAAAAATTTATAAAAACAAGTATCAGATCAGATAAGCAAGACCAAGACCAAGGCTGTCCCAGTTTTGTATTTGGTCTTACTTTGCTCATCACTGTTAATTCTTGGAATTGACATCTATTCATGCATGGTACGTAAAAGGAACTTCTTAATAGATTGATGCGTCACAAGTAACTAAAATTTGTAATAAAATTCTAGCGGATTCTAGAATAAATAATTATTTGTTCAATTGTTTGCATGTAAATTGTATTGCAAATCTTAAATAAAAATTATTGAATAATTACAATAATGACAATTAATAGTTATCAAGAAAATTGTAAAAATGATTGAAGAAATCGTATGATTAATTATTTTTAAATGCAAACACAAATAATTATTTATTTAAATTTCTAATGAATTTAGCGAAATTTCCTATTTTAAAATGTATACCATTCACAGACTTATTTATTAGTTGTTTGATCAAGTAGTATTTTGTAACCATATTAATGAAAGAAAGAAAGAAAACCCATGGAGAATGAAATATGATATGAAATAAGTTTGGTAATTAATAGGATTCTTTTTACATACTGTGGATACGCCAACCTAAAAATGATAACTCTCACGCTTTATAACATTTGTGCTAGTAGAATAAAAGAAGCTTAGTAGAATATTGTATAAGAATTGTGCTTTTTGTGGTAATAACATTCAAACTTTCATCATTATTGATAGATTATGTGAACATGATTGTAAGTTATTGAGCTACTTTGCATAAAGGTTTTTATTATATATGGATAGAGGTATTCTATCGGGGTGAAATAATGAGTATGGGGTATACACTGGTAAAGTTCAGGTGAAAAATAAATATTAAACGATATTATAAGACATATTGATAATCCTTATATATAGAGTGCATCCATTAAACTACGTGTTCCTATCTTAGCCATTCTGATACTCCTCTCTCCCTTCATGTAGTCTAACGTTGCATTTTCTATGCTCGCCCCTCCACGTAGATGGAATGAAGTTTATTTATTACCGAGTCCACAAGATATTCTTTCACACTATAGGTAAAAATTCACTAATATTTATACTTTTCACGTATAAAATTATTTTTTCACGGAGCGATGTAATGACATACAACTGATCTGCCTAAAGAATGTTTTGTTTTAAGCACTGTGGATTTCGCAGGCTGGAGATATTATATACAAATGAAATTTAATATAGTGCTACTGAGAGTCAAATGTTCTTAGACTCTGATATCGGGACGGCGCTGAACATTTGGTAGTTCGAGCGCACTGGGCCCATACCACGTGTAAAAGGGAGTTGCAGGTTACCTTTATGTTATGAAAAGTGTCAATAATCAGATCGAATTAAACGGGGAAAACATAAAGTCCACTACGTGTCACAGAAAATTATACTAGCAGATGACGCGTTTCTGTGACAATTTTTACAGAAAAAAATTTGTAAAATAATTTTTCTATTATATTAAATGGTATTTTATCGATTTCATGCAAAATTTGGAGTAGACAGGACCAAGAAATTATGTTGTCCCATACATAACTCACTTCCGTTTTTCACACTCTGAGGTCTAGAAATTCGGAAAATCCTTTCATGTCCATCCGGTACCTCGCCAGGTACCTTATGATGTGGGATACCCGGTATTCCGAATTAACATTGCGTCATCTATTTGATACTTACTCAATGCAGCCGATAAATTACCTTAAACCTCCATCTGCTAAAATCTTGTGGAACTCACAGATCATTATACTTCTTTGTCATAAAATAAACGAATAATTTGCAATAAAGCAGTATTGCAACTATAAATAAACTATTATATCCCTCAAGTTGGATCAAACTGCACGATTTTCGGATTAGTAATTTAGGAGCTCAACGTGGTCAAACAACGTGATACGAAATTTTTATTTATAAATATAAATGAAGAAAATGTGTTTTTTACCCCGTATGCAAATTGAAACTCAATTGGTCAATCCGTGCCCGAGATATATCAATTTAAGTAAATATATTCCATAATGGGTATTTTTTCATAAATGCCGATATATCGTGAACTCATCCGATTTTGAGAGATTTTGTAAGTAGATGCATGCTGCAGTTTTACATCAAAGGCTTTGTTGAAATTGATTATACTGCATATTGAAGGGGGCAAGGGTCGAAATTTTAACAGAAATCTCATATCCAAATTGTAACTTATTCGTTGAAGACGTACCGATCATCATCTATCTATTTAAGTGAGCATATTCGCACATCTCGTACATCGCAAGGCAGTTTCATGTCCATTATTGACAATGGATTTTTCTTTAATGGCATGGTTTTTTCCAATGAGTTTGAATGAGTTATAAAATAAGCAATTACAACAAAATTTAATTGAGAATTGGACACATTTGTTACATGTACGTGTTTTAAAAAATAAAAACCTGAATAAATAAATAATAAAAAATAAATAAAAAAATTTTTTTTTAAAAGAATACGAAATTATTTTTCATTACAAATAAAAAAAAAAACAAAAATACAATATAATAACAAAATATTTGAATTTTATTTTACGAATGTACGAAGTATAGTAAATTTATGTTCCCATTGTTACTATACATACAACAAATTTATTATTATATATTGTTCCATTTTCCATTCATTAAATGTTTTTTTAATACAATAGTTAATTCCGTACACAATTATTATTATAACAGTGGCTGTCAAACCGTCATATTTACAATGCAATCATATTATAGAAATTCCCGGTGTGTAGTTATTTAGTGACGCTATCATACAACAACAACATGAAGACGACTGCTCTATGCTGTTATTATTCATTCATTTATTGTTTGCATAAATTTATTAATAAAACAAATATGGTAAAGTATTATAATATAAGCATAAGTTCAGTATGAAAATTGACTTTAGTCATTTGCTTATAAACTGTATGTTAATTTCTTGTCAAAGTTCATGAAAAACATTCTATTTATAATGGTTATAAATTTAAATAACTTGTCCTTTTTAGCGAGGTAGATTTACTCTCCTAATTCCTAACCAACATATTAAAACTATTATTTTGTATTGAAGGGCAATTTTTTGATGTAAAACATCTTTAGGCATGCTTGATTTGAGTAGTAAGCTGGTTAATGGGGCTGATGAATGAGACCGTAACGAAAACTGTGATCGGGGTAGGCGAACGAAAGTTGAGAGGGAGATACAGGTGCAGCTAGAAAGAGAGAGAGAGAGAGAGAGAGAGAGAGGCTATAAACATTTATATATACATACATAGGTGGAGCTAAAGAAGTTTTACTTCAGTTGTGTAGAATAAAGAACACTCTTTTTTTATATTTTAAGATGTTCGATTAGATTTAAAGATATTGAATATTTTTAAGCGTCATTTTCACACATTCAGCCAATGTTTTTCGGTTGAGTATGCGTTTATCAAAATTAGAACCACTTGATCCTTCGGTTGTTGAATTTCAAAAAAGTATATCTTGTTTATGTTATAACAAGATCATCTCTTCAAATTGTTTTTCAGCTATTTTACTAAGTGGCTTAGACTGTATCCTGATGGATACATTAAATTTTAAACCCCCATTTCTTAAAAATCCCGTTATACCTGAAAAGCAAAACTAACAACTAGGTAATAAAAATTATTAATAATAACATTTTTAAAAATCCGAATGAGCTGTAATGAAATGCTATAAAAAAAAAGATGCCTCAATACAGATTTGTTGTACCTCAAAAAAATCTAATTGCAAGATTATATAACAAACAGTTTTTTTTTACACGTAGAGGTACTACAAATCTGTATTGAGGGATTATTTTTTACTACATACTATTTCATTACACGCTATAAAATTTTAATTATATTTTTGTGTTTTTCAGAATTAAATACCTATTTTGATTTGTACAGATTTTATAATAATTATTTTATATTATTCATTTTATTAACAGCTTATTATTGGCTCTTATTACTTCGTTGTTAGTTTTGATTTTCAGATTTAAAGGGATTTTTTCAAATTCTCTACTTTTTATATTTTAATATTTTATTTTTGTGTTTTCTATTTTTCATTTTTTTTGGTATTTTTAAATAGCTCAATGTATGTGTTTAATATACTGAAGATGATTGTAAAGGCAATTTAAACCGATATAGTAAAATATTAATTTATATTGTGGTTAATAGAATATTTGTTTTAAAAAGAAGTATATGCTAGTTTTAACATTTACATGGGATACAAAACTAAGTAAATATTTTACTTGAGGTAAAATAAGATGAAAAAAAAACAATTTCTATAATATTTTAGGGTAGTATTTGGGTTATACTTTGTATAAATTAAACAAACAACACACACTCATGTATATGAGTATAAGTATAATCTCTGCTCAACCATATTGCATATGCTGGTATGACAATCATTGTAAAAGCAATTTTGAAAAATCGTTTACCTTTTTCACTCATTTTTATAACTGTTAGAAAGAAATATACATCATACAAATAGTTTCATCTCTGTTAGAAATATATATATAAAAAAAAAAAAAAAAAACATCGTGTTTAAAAAAGAAATAAAAGATTTAAAGAATATAGAAAACGAAATTAACTGAACATTTTCACAATTGCTTTTACTGAGATTATTGTTTAGTATGACAAAAAAAAAAAAACAGTTACACTCTGCAACAAAATAAAAACGACTTTCATGTCTATTTAAAATAAGAAAATATACGATTTTCTAATTTAATCAGATTAAAATCAATTTACTAAATTTTTTAACTTCCCGCTAGAAAATTGAAAATTTTCTAAAATCAAGAAGTTATTGGTTTCACCCCGTTTTGCAAAAATTGAGTTCTCATCAGATCTCGACGTTTTAAGGTCCTAGGAAGCTTTCCTGAACACTCTTGAGAAGTCGTCACTCCGTCTGTATGTATGTATGTGTGTGTGTATGTGTGTGTGTAAGTATGTGAATCGCTTATAACTTTGAAACGGCTTGACCGAATCGAGCTCACCAAACGGCATTCTGAAGAGTTTTACCAAACTTAGATTTTCTGTGAGTTTGGACCGATTCGGACCGGTAGATTTCGAGAAATTTACGAAAAAATTTTTCAAAAGTGGTTTTTTAGAAATAAGTTTTGAACGGCTTGACCGATCGATTCCAAAATCTAATCAGCTCTTGATCTTGTAACAACCCGCCAACCGGGTCGAAATCGGTCGATTTGTCTGTGAGAAATCGTTGACGAAAGAAATCGCAAAAATCACGTCGATCACCAACAATCCGGTTAAAATCGGTTGATTCGTTCGAGAGATATCGTAAACGAAAAATTTCATATAAAAGTTTTTTTTTAACATAACTTCGACATTTCTTTTCGGATCGTTTTTGATGAAATAGAATAATTATTAAAACCCTAAAAACCGCGTCGACCGCCGCCAAGAACGTAAAAATCGGTTGATTAGTTCGAGAGATATCGTTAACGAAATATTCGGTAACAAGTATTTTTTTAACATTTAAGCTCAAAAACCAAATTTTTAGTTCAAAAACATTGTAATATGTTAAATTTTAAGTGCTTTTAAGGTATGAAATTAGCGGGAAGTTGCAGGGATGGCCTTTAGGGTCAACCGTTTTCCAAATTTTTTATTTCTTCAATTGAAGCTTTTTTTACTTCACAAACATGAAGTTATATTTTAAAAACCTTTAGAACTAAGCAAGATATGAACAATCAAAATTTCTAATTAAACAAAAATAGAAATATGACCTTATGACGTCAACTGGTCCTATCTAGATATAAATTACATGTTAAACATTGTTTTCAAGAATGAGATGGATATATACTCTTTGATCACTTACTTATAACTTGTTAATTTTTAAAGGAAACTTAATTAAATTTTTAATTATTGTTATGGTATTGGTTCTAGTTTTACATTTTGATGTAAAATATAGCAAACTTAGTATCAGTCAACATCTCTAATGTTTATTTGATTATATCAAATAGGTATGCATGATTCAGGTTCAGCATTTTTTTGTTGTAGCCGAGTATACTTTAAACAGTTAACATACATATTTAAATAAATGATGATTTTTTTAAATTAATTATATTTATAACAAAAATATTTACAATTTTTCTGTTGGATTCCACATCTTGTGGGATAGTTGAAAAAAACTGTTAAGTGAATTTTATGGGGAAATGTAGAAATTTTTAAACAGGTTTGCTTGTTTGATGCAAAATAAGGAAAACAAAAGTTGTTGCAATTAAAAGAATTTCATTTTTAAGAATATGTTCTATAGTTCATAAAAGTTAATTTAAAAATTTCCGTGGTGTATTTCGGAGAAAATGTTAATTATTTGTAACTATTTAAGAAAACTTTGGCTTAGGGAAAAAGGCCTGTAAATTTATAATAGAAACTTTTAATTAGTTATAAGTTTAGGCCCAAAAGTTAATTACAGTATCTCAACCTGCTAAAGGAGAATTAAATTTTAAAAAGTGACATCTATATTAAAACAACCCCTAATACAGTTTACTTTGGTAAGAGAAATAATTTAAGCAGCTTATTCAAGACCCTCTTTAATGTTGGAAGTTAACATTCCATTTCTTTCTAATTTCATGGAAAAACATTGACAAATAATTATTTAAATGTTATGAAATTTAGTACGTATAATCTTGACAAACCATCAATTTTTCTGCCAAGATTGTGCATATTCTGAATTTCATGAATATTTTTTTAATCTGATGGATTTCAAAACTTTTCTAGTTTTTGCCCCTCTCACCCCTTATATCACACTCAAATTGATTTTGTTTTCGTCTAAAATGAGTTTCGTTTTCCAAAAATTCGTAACGCTCAATAAATTCAGGTGACGTTTTTTCGGTAAAGATTATGCCCTCTCAACGTCTTGCGCCACGCTCAAATTGCCAGATGAATTTTTCCGTTATACTTGAGTTATATACTTCAAATAAAAAAGAAATGCGGTCTCGCTCGAGAATTTCTAGGTGGTGAGTTTTTGCAAGTCACACATTCCACCTCCGCGTATCAAGCTCAAATCGTCGGATAATATTTTTTTACGTTATCTGTAAATTATTTTCTTCAAAATAAAAAAAAATTCGACCTCGCTGGAGCATGTTCAGGTGACTTTTTTCTGCGAATTTATAACCCCTTGCGTCACGCTCACAGTGTCAGATATTTTTTTTTCTTTATCCTTCAAAATAATAGTAAATTCGACCACGATCGAGAATGTTAAGATGGCTTTTTTAAACAAAATTTTTGTAATCGTCAGATTTGTGAAATGTACACTTTTCAGCATCTACTATATCTGATGCGCTCGAGTAAATCTAACTATGTATATTTTTGCTAAAGTATATCCAATAAAATTCCGTTTTGGGCTCCCGTAATATATTACAAAAGAAATAAAAAACTACATTTTCATCAGAAATAGTACGCTGTACAATGATGTTTTTATCAACTAGGTAGTTGTTAACAGAAATTAAAATATTGAGAAAAAGTCGTAAAAAACAACAAAATTTATGGGTATTGATGAGAGAATAGAAAAACATAAACAATTCGTTTGTATCCATAATAAAATGAAAAATTTATGACTTATCAACAAATCAGGTTAGTGTTTATGTATAGTTGAAGTGAAAATGGGTAATATATCACTAGCTTATAGTTTTTACATAACTATCTGTTCAAATGAGTTCTAACTATAACCAAGTTTACGCTAAAATTGAACGATCCTGTAATTGAATAGTGTATTTTATCGTGTTTAAAAAAGTATTTCAAAATATTGATCTCTTAATAAAAAGTTAGAAAAAATAAAAATTAATGGAAAATAAACACGATTTCTTGCCATTTTTATAAAAAAATTTATTTGATATAACCTATATCAAATATATTTTTACTAATTAACTGTTCAAATTGAACTGACAGATGACAACTTTATATATATAATTTTTACCAAAATGACGTCACATCATGGCAGTTTAGTGTTTTAGATCACGTGACATATAAATAAAAATATCGCATTTTAAGACAATCAATTAATATCGTGCCTTTTTAACTCAAATTTCGAATATTTAAGAGTATTTCTACGTAAATTTTAATTTTTTTTACTACCGAAAGTATCCTATTTTACGTTAGGTGGGAATTTAGCTATACAATGATCCAAACGAAGAGCTTAACTAGATGTAAATTGCTGTTTTAATTGAATTTTGCGTATGCGTATACATCAGAAATAAGTTTTTATGTTATTTTGTGCTGTAGGTCAGCATTGGTTTTCTAAAATGTGTGCAAATAAAAATATTGAAATTGTACAGAAATCAAGAAGACACAATAGGCATTTTTGGTCTAGTATTTAGATAATGGACCAAGACTAATTAAATAATAATTATAGGCCGGAATTTTTTATTCAAAATTTAGATATCTATCAAGCAAACCATTATATATTTTAAATAGTAAAGTTTAAACGAGCATGAGCTCATTTTACCTCGAGGAAAATCCATTTCGATAGAAAATTTGATTGGTGTATCTAAAAGAGCGTCTATGACCAGCTCATGTAAAAAGTGTTAATTACACACATTAAATTGGAATTGAAATTGGTATCAATTACAATCACAAGATACGGTTAATAAAACATTAAAAATATAATTTGTTTAAACTGAAATAAAAAATGATGGCTAGGTAATTGGTGCATATAACATATATTGTAGTACTGATTTAGAGTATCAAACGGAACGAATTTATCACAAATGTTATCTTTGTAATTTAGTTTGACAGCCACTGGTGTTAAATACACAATAAAACTTTTAAAACACTACTAACATAGATAGATATATATGAGATATTGAATTGAAATTATATTTACCAACAACGGTTAATTGTTTTCCAGATAAATATGCCACATCCAATGTTTGTATAGGTAATGGTGTTCCATTGTTATCTAAATAAACTTCACAATTACATATATCGATCCCACGAGCTTTACATACTGGTCCAAGAGCATTTCTGCAAAATAAAAAAACAAATATTGTATAAATAATACATCAAAACATTGGAAACAATTTTAATCCTTAAATAATCACTTTTTTTTAAACCTTTATAGTTTATTTTTAATATTCGCTACATTTTATTTTTAATAATATATTTTTATATATAAAAACAAAAACCTATTATCAAAAAATTAATTCCCGGTTTTCATTTTTGGCGATGTTCTGGATGACTCGATAATTTATTTAACACTAAAAACTAATACTTTTTAATAATTAAATGTACTGCAATGTTGTAATGTTATAAAAAATAATTTTCTACAGGTCTCCGCGAAATGGAAAACTTTTAATAAGTATAAACGGGGCTCACTTTATAATAAATGATAAACAAAAAATTTTTTTATGAAAAATTATTCCTTCGAATGTCCTTATAATAAATTCAAAATTGTATAAAAATATTCTAATTAATTTCTGATGGTAGAAAAAGCTATAATTAAAATTTTTTTAATAACGTGATATTTACATAAAACCCTACTATTTTTCGAAAATTTCAAACTTTTTCCTAGCCGTCGTTTGCTAATATTTTAACTCGAACTTTAACTAGAACTGCATGCGAATTTACTTTTTGTAAAGGCTATCGCCTTTAAAAAACATTCATGCTTATTACAGCGTCATTATTATTTAATTTTTATTTGTATCTTATTAATAAAAATAAATTTTGAAACAGTAGCGATATATTGATTAAGGACGTTCCCAAGAAAAAAGGTTTTCTTTACGAATCTTTTAGAAAATTTAAATAAACATACATATAAGTGTCCTATAAATGTACAAATTATTTTATACCTTGGGGAACTAATCTAATGTTTGAAAAATTGTCTGTCAAAGATTGCATATTAAACAAGTATCAAAACTTAAATACGACCCTGACTTATAGTTAATTCTAAAAACATTAAAAATTTATTTATTAATTGTTATATAACTAAGAATGATCACGTAATGGATTTATTTATTATGATTGAAAGTAAATTGTTTATGTATTTTATTCTGGAATAAAATTCTGGTATCAAATTAAATTAAAATTGAAAATTCTGGATCATATGCATCAAATTAAATTAAAATTCTAGAGAAATCTCAAACTGATTTGATAAGTAATTAATAAATAATTATATTTACTAGATTTACAAAAAAAAAATAATTTTTGACTCAAAACTTCCATGGCGAATATATAAAATTGGCTAGGGACATAGAACAATTTATAAAAGTGATTGTTACGTTGTAATATCCTGAGATAATGGCAGTCAAGCCTAGTAATTAAAACCATTCAATTGATCAGTAGTATTAAATTAAATTAAACTAGAATAATTATTAAATTAAAGTAAAGTAAAGTTGTTTTTATAAACAATTATGAACATAGAATTTTTAATGTTTAAATACAAAATTAAAGAAAATTTGTAAATCAAAATTTAATTAATATACCCAGTCGGTAAGCTAATTGAATTTGTGTCTTTATTTTAAGTTTCCTATTTAAATAATTTGTACGCGTATTGTTTTAAGTGCAATAACAACTTTTGAACTTTTACTAATATACTGTGGTTTATTTAAGATATTGTAAGTCTGTTACATGATTTGACAGACCTCAGCTTAATGAGCCAATAATATTCACAACAACGATTTATAAGATAACAAAAGCAATTTTCTTACGATTGCCTTATAAAATACAAAATTATTAATTGACGGTAGTCACGTCCTAAACTCAATATATGATAATATGCTAAACACTGCGACGATATATATATATATATATATATATATATATATATATATATATATATATATATATATATATATATCGATTTTCTATCGTTGAAAGAATTTTTAGAATCGGTTCAATAGTCCCAAAGATTATCTAATACAAAACAAAAATAAAATCGTAACCTATATAAGTAGCATTTATTAACATTATAAAAAAAAATTTCATTCAAAACATAATCTGTAATAGAAATTTAATAAATAAACCTCTATTTTTAACAATGGGAACGTCCTTAAAAAAATAAATAGAATCTATAATGTGTATATGAATTTATATATTTGTAATTCAGATGACTTACTCTAATAATACTCCTTTTGTGGCTGGTATAAACTCTTCTCGAGGATAAATTAAATGATTATCACCACTAAATATTACACCAAAGTATTCGGAACTTGATACCTATAATTTAATAATTATCAAACTAACATTATATATAACGAGGAAAGTTTATATATACATAAAATAATCTTACATTTAAGATATCTTAACTTGTGTCTGATTAACAACATAAAATAATTAGTTTTATAAAATAATTACTAGCAGTTCCTCGACGTTTTACACTCTTGTAACTACATTAAATTATCATATCATCTTTTTTATTATCTGCAGTTAATAAATTAATTCGTATTCTTTATTAAATATTTACTTCTCTGTTAACAATTAATTCAGAATTTAGCTTGGGATAATTGCAAGTAGCAAGTAGACCTTAATTTATTAAATTATTCACAAGGTTTCAACTCAAAATTCTTGGCTATCGAGCAAATTGGACGGATATTTTGGATTCTCGACAACAACTTTATATTTTATAACACTCATAATACTTAATTATTTAAAACGAGACTGATTCATGCATAATTATAAAGAATCTATTATTAATTAGTAAGATAGATTTTCAGACCAGAATTTCTGATAAGAAAATCTGATATAACAAAATAACATGTAATTTATATTAGACCCCACATACGGTATGATCAGAAATAAGTTTAGATATGACTAATTTAGAACACGCTAATAAAATTTCAGTTAATTATTATACTCGTCATATATAATATGTCAAAGTATATTAATTTTAGCTAAAGTTTGTAACGCTATGAAATATTGACCGCACAAAAAAAATATTGGTATAGGTGTTCATAGAGACACCTAATTAGTTCATTTTCAGTTGTCGCTCCGTCATTACAATAACTCAAAAACAAAACGAGATAACGAGCTGAACTTTTTGTGACGTATTCTAAGCATAAAAAGTGTGTTTAAGTTTGTGAATGAGCAAAATCGGTCTAATGGATCGGTTCAACTATAAAAGGCTCAAAACATAAAAAAAGGTTATTTCTTTGAAACAAATATCTTTTGTTTGAAATTTTTTTCCGTAAAATCTTAGGTTTCGCCACAATTTAAGCTCAAATTTATATAATTATCACATATTTGTAATTTCAATACATATTATTATACAAGTATATATAACTGTATAGACTGGATATTCATAGTATTTTATGAATGCTTATTAAAAATAGTCCAAACAATGATATTCAGTCATATGCCGAGTATCTAAACAATTAACTCTGTTAGTTGTTATCTTAAGTTGTTTCTTTTCATTTTTAAGTTATTTCAATTGCGGACAGGCAGAAAAACAACCTTACAGACAATCGAACTTGCAGAAAATGAATACTATGGCTGCTTGCAGGAATGAGCACCAATAAAAAAATAATAATAATCGAAAATTGATACATCAATATTTACAAATACTTTTCATTTCCCAACCTTCTTCCAATAATAAAAGTAAACAATACATTAAAAAACCATAAATACTGTAAATAAATGAAGAAAGAGGAATTTTAAGAATTCTATTGTTTCGATGATTGAAAAGTAATTTAGCATATCATCACTCTCTTTAACAAAGCGATGAACGTAATATCTTCTTGAAATAAGTACAATTGTGTTTGATAATTCTTAATGTGAGGTGTTTCATTATATCTTTTTAATCGACTTCAAATAAAGAAGGAGGTTCTCAATTCGACTGTAATTTTTGTTTATTACCTCAGAACTTTCGACTGAGTGAACCGATTTTGATGATTCTTTTTTTATTTGAAATTTGATATCTTCCGTCCAATTTTACAATATCACTTTGTCAGGATGACTCTAAGAGGAAAGAAGGGACTAAAAATTTTTGTGATATCAATGATTACAGGTAATTTCGTCGTTTATGAACCGTTTTTAACTATTTTTGTTGGAAAGGAGATGTTCCAAAGATGGTATCATGATAAAGAAACTAGGATCTGATGTCCCTAAGGGGAGACATGGGACAATCTAATTTTTAGTGATTAAATCTCATAAAATCATTAAAAAAAACAAAATGAACTAAAAGTAAAAAAAAAAAAAATTTTTTTCCTTGTGACCAATGAATTGTCTCAGTCCACGGCATCCATCAATTTTATAGCTAAGGATAAGATGGGCACCTACTTACAAAAAGCTGATCACAAAAAAATTTTTTTAAATTATTTTTTACTTTTTAGTTCATATAGTGGTTCTTTTATTATTCATATACATACCGATTACAAAAATATTGAAAAAGGATCAATATAATATAAGTATTCAAGCTATAGCTTCAGATTTAAATATATACGAACACTAGATATTATATTAAATGAAAATTTAATAATTGTGTTATTGACCATCATTAATATTTTAATTTCAGTATTTCAACATATTACATATTTATAGGATATTGTCAAATTAAACGCTATATTACCCAATACTTTAATAAATCATCATTCTAATTGATGTGAAAGTCATTATGAATGACAAATTCGAATAAATAATTTATGGTGCTCATTTAGTGTTTATTGAATATCAAAAACATTTATATACATTAGCCGATGAGTATTGTAAATACTTGGCGTCACTTAGTTGTTCGGTTAACAATGGCATAATGAAGATCGAGTCGGTGGAGACAACAGCCCTAATTGTGATCAATATTATCAATCATTATATCCAATACCTTAAAATATATGGATACAAGGTAAATAATCAGGTCCAACTATCAGACAGAATCGGCACTACATGCAGAAGAACGTTTCCGAAGATCAATTAACTTCCCTCAAATTCGTTTCCGTTACTAATGATTTAGAATTGGGACTCTAGATATTCTCGACATATTTCGGTTGGTAATTTTTCTAGCTTAATATCAGAGACTCTAATATTGATATCGAGGCAATAAAAAAAGAAGAAATTGACTCACTTTTAAGAGGTTTATTAATATACTAGTTTTTAACTTCCAACATTGACTTTCAGTTGGTGAAATGAATGTAACATAAATTTTGGATAAGTGTTTATTTGCCAGCTTTTGTTTAACTTGCCTTGTGAGTTATTATAATTGGAAAAAATTTTCTTTGCATTTCTTATTGAATGAATGAATCTTTTCAAAAAAAGACAAAAATGGAGAATGCCAATTTTCGAGTTTTCACCAATTTTTCGAGATATCCACACTTTTTTGAAGTTATACTTCTTTTGGTACGATTGTTTATTTTGACTGTATATCTATTTTTAGTGAAAAAACCTTTTTGATTAATTTTAATATTTTTGTTTGATCTTTACTGCAATTTTGTTTTTTTTCAGACGCCAAAGAAATATAACTTCTATCGCGTGTACACATTTTTTGTAATTATTTCATCAGTTTTTAAACACATAAATACAACAAATCACATGACTAGTTTAAAAACAGATTGAACATGGGGGGTCAAAACCCAACCGAATCCTTGCGAACTAAACCCCACAAATGAATATATAAGTATAATAACAGGTTGAACCTAAGGGCCAAAAAAGTGTCAATATCGCGAAAAATAGAAAACCACGGACATCGGAATAACAAAAAGGACCACGTGAAAGAGAACGTCTTGCTACAAAATTTTTGTGTAAAATCAATTTTTCACAATTTATTAATACGTGACATCGGGACTATTTTACGTAAAATAATTTAGAGGTAAAGTATTTTATTTACAATAGGAATTATCTTCTTAGTTCTTACTATACGATGATACGTACAATAAAGTTGTAAAACAATTTTATTAAAATTTATCCTTATATATACCAGTTTCGTCACTTGGATATTACTACGACCGTGCTTAGAATAATCCACGTGAGAATATCCCCCATGAAAAACAATATATTCTAACCACAATTCAACATTTTAGTTGTGTCAAAAATATATACAAAGATAAGTCATCGATACATAAACGAAAACTAAAAGCCTAGTGGTGTAGTTTATAGGTATAGAAAAACAAATCGATATTTAAAGTGTTTATAGAAGATACGACCAACGCACATAGTCGGTTTACATAGAAATCAAATTAAACAAATCAAATAGAAGTAAATAATACGGTGTATATTATTAACTATTAAAAGTCAAAAATATAATAATATGTATATTATGATATGAAAAACACAAAGTTATCAATATAAACGCTTTATATAGGCTAGAAGCGAGAAAGTACAAACGAAAAACTTTTTGGATAAGTTGCCTGCCTTTTTACAAACAAGAAGTATTGGCTTTGGATCTTATTAATTTTCTTTTCTTTATTAATTTTCTACATTTTATGAATAAAACTTTTTAATGGTTTTCCTTTTTAGCAAATTATTTATTCAATTGAAAATCATACATAACAAAACGAGGGCAAAATAGGGTATCTGTCTTCTATCAAAAACAAATTGTCCAATCATGTTTATTTTTGAACATAATACTACGGCACCGTAAAAGTCACAGAACGAAACACCACTTGATGTCTCTGTAAAATTGAAAAATCGGTTTTTGGTGATTTGCTTAGAGCTTTTTCACTTTAAATAACAACATATAAGAATACAAATAAGGTTATTTACATGCGTCAACAATTATATTTCAGATAAGCACTTGTTTAAGTGTGAAAAAATTGTTTTTGGAAACCAATTTTTAAATTTAATTAGTCATGAAACGGTTAGACGTGGTATGGGAGTACCACATTTTGATCTTATTATAATAAAGTTTATAATAATAATAATGATAATATTGTTAATGGGGTTTTACCTCCATTTCCCATACATACACGTCTATAACACAGACCACAGGCATTATTATTTTTAATCTTTATTTATTAAACTACTTCCGATACATTCATGATGTGGTTGGACGACAGGATATTGAGAAAAGACTAGGATTTGGTTGATAGTGTACCATTTTTGTATATTAATTGTTATTTAGAGTCAAATGAAGGCTGAACTGCATGTGAGAATAAAAAGTCACCAATTAGGATGTTTCCAACTAGCGACGTAACTAGTTTTGAAATTTTTTGTTTAAAGAATTATTTTCAAAACTTTAAATATGAGTAGTAAATATTTAACTAAATGAACTTAGAGTCTACCTCAAAAGTATTAAAAATGGTAATTTATATACTTAATTAATGATAAAATTTATATTGTAATATAAACTATAATTAATATTTCAAGACGATTCATGAAAATCATAACCTTGGATAATAAAAAATTCAAATTTTAATGCTAAAAGGTTAAACTCGATTTTTAAAGCCAAATAATTCGATAAATTTTTAATTTTGCTTTGATAATTTCCAAATTTTTAGGAATATACTAAATTAATTTATAAATAAGAAATATTTATAAAAGGATTTTTTCTCATCCTTAGCTCTTAGTCTATTAGAACAGGAAAATACTATAGTGTTTTATGGTTAAACAGAATGAGAACGAGATTTATTTCTCAATAAATATATTTCTTTTACCTAGTAAAACGATATTTTGCGTGTATCCTTAATTAACTATTGTTGTGAATTTGAACAAAAGGTTGGATAGAAGGAGTTAGTTAGTTTGCTATTATGTAAGCACGATAATCTCATGGATTTAATATACGGATAGATGATTTTGATTGTAGTCAAATATTGTTGAATATAATAAACCAACTACAACACATTCACTGTAAAAATAATAGACGCGTCCAATATAAAAGAATAACGAATAATGAAATAAAAAAATACAAAAAATACAAAGCTCATTAGAAAGTCATTAATTTGATAATAAAAAATGGCAACAATACAAATTGAAAATTATTGCGAATAGAATATTATATGATCTTTATTTTAATATTTAAACCGAATATATTTCAAGATAAAAAATCGAACCGCTTTCAAAAAAATTAAAAAGCACAAAATTATTTTAAATTAAATTACTTAATAATTTTGACGTTAAAAAATTGATTTTTAGCTAAGAATATTATTAATGTAGAATTAAACCAGTAATTTTAAGAAAAATTTTTATTTTTTACTATTCTGTGTTGTATACAACCAATTAAAATTTGTCTTTTGAATTATATTAAACAGTGTACACATGTGCAATATTCGTTCGTAACGTAACACCGTATTGTAAATCTGTACTGTTACATGTTACGTGTTACGAGACCAATAGCTTGTAGGTTTGCGATGTTACGATATTGCTATGTGTTGCATAGCCTTCCATCTGTTTATCAATCAGAGTACCTTCAACTTAGGTATTTTTTCCACTACATAACGAAATATTTAAATATAATTCACGTCTTTGCAAATGTTGCGTTATCAAGTCTACACTTTTCATAACTCCACCTAGCAATATCTTTTAATGCAAATTTACCGACAAGATGTTGGACTCGATGTAACATCGTTGCATATCAGCTTTTCTCACACGACGGTGTTACGCGTTATCGTCCACACTAATGTTGCTGTTTCACGTCAAAGCTACGTTACGGTGTTACGTTATATACATTTCTCTTTTTTTTCGGAATTCATCAAATAATATTTTTATAAAATACAAGTTCAACCCGAGACTTAAACATTCGCCAACCCCTTTAAAAGCTCAAGTCTCTCACTCTTGCTAGTGGATGGAACGGAATATATAGGCTACACAATCATTCTCGACAACCTCTTTTACATATCTACTAAATTCTGTAGAAATCAATTTATTGCAAGATATGTGTCAGTTTCTACCCGTATCCACTTTTGTGAATGAGAGGAGGGAAATAATCTCAGTCTAAAGTTAATTTTCTTATTGCCGGAAATAGAGATAAACCGTGTTTTATCCTTAAAAACTCACACCCTTCAACTTCCCGACCTCAGATCGCCCATAAATTACTTCTCCATTCAATTTTGTTATATTTATTCCTTTTCCAATGGGTTTTATCCTACTATTATTTTTTTTTAATTTCAAAATTTATCGACCAAAATTAACATAGAAATAATAAAAATTATGTCTTTCTTAGGTGAACAAGCTTATAAGTCCAACTGCTTATTTTCCTAGAACAGGAAATTCACAATTCAAAAACCGGATCGAATATAAAAAAATTTAATTAAACATTATTGTATATCTAACTTCTTTCTTTGTTACTGTTTGTATCGAATTATGCAATACAATACAATGCCTTAGGAAATTTCTATTTATTCGAAATTCTAGAATTAAAAGGTATCGATAAAATGTTGTAACTTATTTTTAAGGGTTACTTTTGTCAAATGCTCTCTCTAAGTGAGTTATTTCACAAAAAGGGGATGAATGAAATCCATTCAAGAAGACAATATTTTAGTGTTGTGCTCTATATGTTAACAGAAAGAAGAGGGAAAAAGTTACAATCAAATAAATGTAAAAGTTGATCATTTTGTTTTGGATATGTGTCGCAGCTATATTGTCAAAACATCTTTATTATCATATCTTTAGAAACAATCTTATTATTGTAAAATATTTTTCATAAACTTCAATGTATATGAATCATGAAATTAATCTTGGAATAAGTTGTAGTTCTGGCTATTCACATCACAGGGCAGTTTAAACTTTCAACACGTCTTGCATCAATTTTGTTAAATAATGTTTATGCATAATTTGAAGAGAATTGAAGCAAGAAATCACGTTGTCCCAGACAAACTTTGCCCCCGTTCTCATCTCCTAACATACCCTCCAAGTTACAGGTCTCTACGATCAGTGGTTTAGGCTATGAGTTCAAAACATTTGGATAAGTAAGCATTTTTTGAGTTATTTTGGGCGTAAAAATTGAAAGATTTTTACTTAATGAGAGTGCTTTATTATTGTGTTTCAATCCGCCTGAACGGAAATACAACTTTCGCTGAAAAACATATAAATTTTATAGCAGTTTTCATTCAAATCAAATTTAAATTTATAGCTATAACCATAAGTTTTCAAAATTCTCAATTGCCCAAAATTTTTTCAAAGGATCGAATTACTTGTTAAACTAATTAATGTCAATAATTAGTTTTAGAAGTTTCATCAATTTTGCTGTTTTAAATTTGGGCACCTACCTAAGATAATAATAAAAAAGATGATTGATAATGTACATGAATTTGTTTTGTATACTCGGCAACAACAAAAATTGACGACTTGAATCTTACAGGCTTATATAAAATTATAAATTACACGATTTTTAAGATGTATTTTATAATTTAATTAGTTTCAATAATAAAAATTATTCAATGTTAAATTTAAAAAAAGAAAATTAAACCGAAAAAACAATTGAACAAATAATTAAAATCCCATATTTTATAACACTTTATGAAAGATTCATGAAATCGTATTTTATTTATTGCTGAGTATACAATATAATTTTTCTTAATTTATTTAAGGCAAAATTTTAATAAACCCTTTTTTTTTCAAAAAAATTATCCATCTTTTCGTTATTTCGAAATATGTATAATGCCAAAGACTACGATCTTATGGATCTGAATTAATAATTTAAATTCGTTTGAATGTAAAAGCGAACTAGGATTTTTTCAAATTAATTAACTTTTTTTGTTCGATTTTCCAGGATCAAAAATTTTTTTACACGTATTTTGACTTTACAGTAGTCCTCATCAGTACAAAATATCTTTATTATTTATAATTTACATTTTGTATAAGAATGCCTCAATGGGGTGTATGCAACTACCGCCGAATTTAAGGGACCATCACCAAAACAGCAACAAGATCCTTGGAGAATTCTTACGATAATTCATACTGATGGTGACTACTTTGTAGTCGCAATACGTATTTCTAAAATACAAAAATAACTAATATTATACAGGGCAATTGGCGCAAAAAATCGAAACTTAATTCAGTTTAATCGGAACTTTGCTAGTAATTAAAATTAAAAACAAGTAAAAGTAGCAACTAGTAGTGTTAATTGTTTAAGTACTCGACATAATGGTTAAATTTCAATGATTGAACTATTTTTAATCATAAGCGTTCATAAAATACACTAAATATGCAGTCCATAAAAGTCATTATATATTATAATATTATCTATGTGTTTGTAAGCTGAATTTGAGTTGAAATTTTGCAAATCTAAAAAAAAGTTTCAAACAAAAGATGTTTGTTTTGAAGAAACGGACCTTTTTTTGAATTTTTCTTCTATCTCAATCGGTTTGAAAATATGGATTCAATGCATCCAATTGAGCGATTTTGCACAGTCACGAACTTAAACTCATTTTTAGGTCTAGAATACACCATCAAAATTTCAGCTCGCTATTTCTCTTCAATTTTGAGTTATCTGGATGATGTACGGACAGGCGGGTGAACGAAAAAGGACCATTCAGGTGATTCTTTGAACGCCCATATCAAAATTTTATTAGTGCCTTCAATATTTGCTAGCGTTACAAACTTTTGCCTAATTTGGTCTACATATGTCGAGTTTAAAACAATTAAGTGCAAAGTGATTTAAAAAAAAACTGTACGAATTTAAACTTTCAAAATACCTACCTGGGATCGTACCATTCGATGCCGACGTGACATAGAATTATTATAAGAAATTGATTGCTGTGGTAGAATTGTAGATTGTTGTGGTCCCCTTGAGTTACTTGATAAATCTATATCACTTCCGCCAATACTACTTCTTTGTGCTGCCGCTGTTAACAACATATCACGTCGTAGATGCTCTGTTGTTGTTGTTGTCGTAATTGATGGTGATGATGTCAAAGACATTGTACAATTCGGTTCTGATTTTGAATCTTTTAATGTTTCATTATTGTTGCTACTACTACCATTGGTATTGTTATCAGTCGTGCCACCACCACATTTCATTAATGGATCTAATTCATCTAAATGCGTTAGACTTCTTGAACGAATCTACAATAATATTACATTATAGAATTAGAATATGTAAATAAATCATATTTGTTGTATGCGTCAAATATATGTTGTTTTGTGTGGGTATGAGTGTTCTTTTTTTTTTGCTTTGCTAATCTAAACCTGTAAATTAAGCTTCAATAAAAAACACAATGAGACATTATTTGAAATTTAAATAATGGGTAGGAATAAAAATTGGTTTGAACTTGATCCAAATTTTTAGTATGTTAACGAAACATATTATTACCTTGCCGATCACTTAAGGGAGTAAATGGTAATTAAAAATACACTAAATAACCTTAATTAACAATCTTTTTGTAAGGTTATTTAGTGTATTTCAATAAATAATGACTCTCTTAAGTAATCGGCAAGATACCCAAATCTTTGCTTCATTAACTATTACATACCAAAAATTCGGATCATTTTCTACTAATTTATTTCTTCTTTTACTGCCGAAGGACCTTCCTTAAATTAAAATAAAAGTATTTAATATAGTAATTGGTGCCTTTTTTTTAGAAAAGAATTATCCGTGTTGTATAGTTTAGTAAATAAAAAAAGGTAATATTATATACATTTTTCAGACAAATTTGAGCAATCAACATGATTAGAGCATACAAAAACTAAACATGAAAACTGAAGAATTACCAAAGAATTTTTCTCAAAAAAACATTTGTTAAATCTAAAATGAATTTAAATTTCTTTCAGGAAAAACTTTTGACAAATTCTGCTTTTTCATATCAAGATTGTGTACACACCAAATTTCATTCTATTGAAATATTTGTGAGTTTTTGTGCGAAAATATAGTGTATTTTTATTGATATTTGTTAAATTGAAGTTTAATTTGCTCTAAATTAGGTGCTGAAAAATTAAAAAAAGTTGCTCAAATTTTTAATTAAGAAAATTGAGTCAGTATGATGCACTGCTGCCAGAGAAATGTGAAAAAATAACTTTTATATTATGATGCAACTACCAGAATTAAGTACTTTTATGTTGTGCATTCAATAAATCAATTTAATCAAAATTACAAGCGCACCTTGATTTCTGGGACTTCACAGGCGGTATGCGACAGGCAAAATTGTGTATTACCACAGCAACACCTTTTAATAGTTTCTGAATGAAACTGATCAGGATACAGTTGAAAAGGGTTGTGGGTCTTTTGATAGGGCACTGTCGGTTAAGCTATCACCTTCATAATTTTGGAATCTCAAACGATCCTACTTGTAGATCGAGTCTGGACGATCATGAAACCCCCATTCACGTCATGTAGAAATCTTCAGGGTGTAAAAATGTTTCGGTTTGAAATTCTGGATCTATTCATTATGGGAACAATTCTGGTGGAGAAACTGTGGTCGATAAGATCCTATAGCATAACCTGCTCTGGATGGTTCTTTCTCTGTACCTTGAGCCAGACAGCATCATGGCTTTCAGGTGATGGAATGTTCTAAAGAAGGGTACAGAGTACTTAAAGATCTAGGCATAAGGCACGCAGCTGCGGTTCTTCACTTATTATTATCATACCTTAATCAAAATAACAAAAAAAAAATCACTATATATGCTAAAACAAGTGTCTAGCAGTGCCATCTTAAAATAACAGAAAAAGGTAATCAAAACTAAATTTAAATATGCTCAAAATTAGGTGCTTTTAAGGTGCTGTAAAGTTATAATATTTACTTTAAAGTTATAATATTTAATAAAAATATCAACAGCAGTGACAATCAAAAATTTAAACATTATATCTGAATTTTTAGTATATAAGTATAGAATTTCGAAAAATTTATAAAAATTTTCACAAATTTCCCATATAAGCAACTAAAAAAATATTTATCCAAAAGTAACAAAATTTGGTATGCATAATCTTGACACGAAAAACATATCTGAATATAAAACCAAATTGTGACTTCAACTTAAAAATATATTTTCGATGAAAACTTGTCTCCATTTTAATGTCATTATTTGTGCGTGAAAATCATGTGTTTATTATAGAAATCACTATCAAAAAGATCCTAAATATTATTTAGGATAAATTATTATTTTCTATAAAACAACTGTTGTTGTTAATATGCTTTTATTAATCAAGAAAAAAAATTCTAGTTTGACTGACCTATAACTAATTACATACTAAATGTTAACTTGAAATTATCGATTTAATATAATCACCATATACGAATTCAATGAAACGCGAAATTCATATAAAAAGGATTTCTAGCCATCATAATGAGTAAACAGCACTAAAAAAAAAAAGGAAAATAGAACACCCAATTCGTCATTCTTTCATTTATTCTATTCAATTCAGTTTTTCATTATGAAAATTACAACCGCAAATCAATATGAAAAAAAAAATAATATTTCATTTAGTGTGATGGTACAAGAAAAATGTTAAAAAATTAACGCATTTTATACATCTCAATATCTACTGTTAATGTTCCACTAAATATTTTATTAACCATTGGGATCTTGCCTTCTTCTTATACTAGTAGCTCTGTGAGCTGTAGACTTCTCAAGGAACTCAAGGAAGATAAACGAAAAAACAGTATCTATTTTTTACACAAATATTAATTTTTACACAATAATTTTACATCGATTGTAAAAACATCGTATTCAGAGCTTGGATAGAAAATAAGGTGGTATTTTTAAGGATTTTCTACAAATGAGAGGAGAGTTCAAAAAATACAGTTTTCCAATGTTCCACCATCATTTCACGTAGATTGTAAAAAATCGCATCTTCCCAGCATGCATAGAAAAAAGTTGGTATTTTGGCGGGTGCAATAAAACAATTAGAAAATTAATAGATGTATTATTTGGGAAACTTGTAACGTCTAATAGACATATTTATATAACAAGTGAAAATAACATTTAACAGAGTTAATTGTTTAGATACTAAACATATAGATAAGTATCAATGTTTAATCTATTTTTAATCATTAACCTTCATAATATAGCTCAAATGTGTCAATCCATACAGTTATAAATACATAAAATAATAATAATGTGTATTGCAAATATATGTGTTTAATCGCTAATTTTGAGCTGAAATTGTACTTAACAATTTACGAAAAAATGTTTCAAACAAAAGTTGTTTGCTTTTAAAAAACAAATCATTTTTGTCATTGAATGTTTCTTCTTTCTTTAATGATTTATAAGTTTAGTCATGGATCAAATAAATCTAATGGGCGAATTTTGCCCATTCTCGAACTTAAACTCACTTTTATGCCTTTTACTCACTCTTACATATTCTGAATATGTCAAGTATAATAAAAACTACACTGGTAATTTTAAGTTTCAGTTAAGTGTAATTAGACGAAATTTCCTTTTAATTTAATTTAATTGTTTTTGGTATTTTATCAAAAAATTACAGTTTTCTCATTTTCATCGGATAATTTCTCATTGAACGAACAAAAACTTCATATTCCTAGCTAGCTTGCATAGAAAAAAAAGTTTATATTTTTGGAGATTTTCCTTAAAAAAAGAAAGAGGTGTAATAGACCAATTTCAGTTTTCATATTTTTCCTACTTGTGTTATTTCATTTCGCATCAATTGTAAGAAACTGCATATTTCTCGTACTTGCTTACAAAGAAATATTTTATTTTTGGGGTTTTCATATCTATCAAATTTCATCATAAAAACATAAAAACGCATCTTTGTAGTAAAAAAAGCTATTTTTGCAGATTTTCCCCAAAAGAAGTATAGAAATTTTCCCAAATGTACAGTAAATCTGCAAGTTATTAACATTGATACCAAATTTGGTAAAAATCGAAAAATGCGTTCGACAGTTACAACGAAAGTTATACCGGAGACCTCACTACGTTCGGTCAAATAAAATAAATAATGTATTTTCATATAGAATAGAAAATGTTAAAAGGTCCTTTTTATAAGGTCAACCCTGTGGCTTTTATAAATAGCATTATTTTATTGCAAAGAATTTATTCATTAATGGGCATTAAAAGGCATTTAGTAAAAGATGAATATTTAATTTTCTTTCTACTTTGTAGTTTTCATTATTTTCACAATCCGAAATAAACAGAATTTGTACATTTAACAAGCTAATGTTAAAGTGGATTATATTTATGATAGAGACGTCTATAATAAAGACATTCACAAATGTAATATATATTGTATTTTTAACTTCCCGCTATGTTAATAAATGTATGTTACGTGTATGTTCAATAATTGGGAAGTTTGAACGTTTTGAAGCTATAGTAAGCTTCCCTGACTACCCCTGCGTGGTTGTCCATATGCCTGTATGTGTGTGTGTGTGTGTGTGTGTGTGTGTGTGTGTGTTTATGAAAGTATATGAACCGCTTATAACTTTTACGGCTTGACCAAACTTAGATTTTGAATACAATTGTGGATCGTTTCGAACTGATAGATTTTAAGAAATCTCAAAAAAAACTATAAAAAAAAAACTTTTTTTTAAAAGTGTTTTTTTTTTTTTTGGAATAACTTTTAAACGACTCTATCAATCAACTCCAAAAACTAATCAGCTCTTAACCTTGATAAACCACGTCGATCGCCGCAGCAAAATCGGTTGATTCGTTTGAAAGATATCGTAAATCGACAATTTCAGAAAAAGTGTTTTTTTACATAACTGCGACATTTCTTTTCGGACCGTTTTTGATGAAAGAAAATAATTATTAAAGCTCAAAAAACCACGTCGATCGCTGCCTAGAACGTGAAAATCGATTGATTGGTTCGAAAAATATCGTTAACGAAATATTTGGGACCAAGTGTTTTTTTAACATAACTCCGACATTTCTTTTCGAATCGTTTTTGATCGTTTTTGAAATAAAATAATTATTAAAGCTCTAACTTCCGCGTCTATCGCCGCCAAGAACGTGAAAATCGGTTGATTGGTTCGAGAGATATCGTTAACGGAATATTCGGGAGCGACTTTTTTTTTAACATCAAAGCTCAAAAACAAAATTGTCATTGTAATGGAATTAGTGGGAAATTGCAAAGATGACATTTAGGGACAAACGTTTTCCAAATATTTTTTTTAATTTTTGCGCACAAAGTTTTTTTCCAAATTTCGTATCATTTGGATAATTATTTTTTAAATAACTAATTATTCGAAAAAATTGGAACATTAAAAATATACTACAAAATGTGGTAGTCAAATAGTCCTATTTTACATATTTAACTTTTACATATTTAACATTTTTAAGCATTACAATATTTCGTTAAAATTGCATACAAAAATGCATAATTATGTGCAGGTTTTACACCTTTATTGTACAGAAATTTTTAATAATAATTTTTTTAATCATAATTAGCAACCTCAAAAACCGTTACGTAATAGGAAAATTCATGAAATTATATTAATTTTTAACGATTTTAAAACCATTCTGCATTTTACACGGATCTTATTAATATTACCGATGCGTTTTTAATCAATCCGCTACTTATTATATGCCACAAATGTTTTAAATACATTTCTGAAAAAAAAAATCGTTATGTTAATACGAGCTATATTTCAAAATTCAGTTATTCCATATATTATGAATTATGATCTTAATAATAAAAAAAAATAAAATGTTCAAATTTTACAACTATTGTTGTTGTAATAAATAACTATTGTTATTCTTCTAAATCTTCTGCCATTTTTATTGTAAACAATTAAAATTTATTTGTCAATTTAATCAATTAATGTTTTATTTATTATAAACATTATTTTTAATAGATATTCGAATTTATGACAAGAATATAAACAAGAGGAGTATCATTTATATATATATATATATATTACGTATATATTGATAAATTAAATTAACTAAATTACGAATTATATAATAAATTAAAATATATTCTATTCCTTCCGTTATATGTCATTAAAATTAATTTACACCTGTTAATCTTCCTTATATATGGATTTTATTTATTACTACTTTACACTTTAACCTTATAAAGTTATTTTACACCAATTATTTTCGATATGAAGTATGTTATATCATAGCTTATCGTAGTTTCATAAGTATAATAAATTGATAACGTACCAACAATACCAGTGGCGTGGATAAAGAAGCAGGCATCAAGGGGATCAATTCTTTCCCCCAGAAGTTTTCGTAATAGGGTGGATGACTGATATGAAATTTTCTATTTTACACATATCAATAGGTGAAACTAGATTATAATAAACTTCGAAAAGTAAGAAATTTTTTTTCATTCTCTTTTTTGAAAATGAAATAATAAAAAAACTTAGCTATCATTATCTAGTAAGAAATTTTAAAAATCATAATATTTTTGTACCTCGAATGAGCATCAATCAAGAGGCACCGAATAGTTTTAAAAAGATTTCCATCTCGTTTCAACTATGATTAATTAGAAATTGAAGAGACAGCGGTTAAATTCATGTAACCTTTAAAGTCAAAAATTTCTCACATTCACCAGTTATTCTCATCCAGTTAAAATGTGGACGATATTTTTGACCCGTAAAGGTTACATTCCAGCCCAAAAAATCATTGGATACTCTTTATGATAACCTAAAAGAAAATTTCCCGAATGTGAATTATGCTGGGTGCCTTAAATCGTATCAAGTCATTGATAAATATACTTCTAAAAAATTGTATATGGTTTCGTTATGATTAGTGTAACATCTGTTACCTCTACAAAAATTCTGAAAAGTGCCTCAAATTGATAGAAATCCGTTTTTTTAATTAGTAGGAAACTATTTTGTCTCAACGTAATATAACCAGATGCCCGTTACCCAACGACCAGAAACTTGTGAAAAATAGCAATTTTCATTTTGTCGGTCAGACAAAGGACATCCCGTTTTCTCACAAGTAAAGGAGTAAATTGATTTTGCATCTGTTTTTAAATCATCTTCGGATAACAATATAAAAAAAAAATTAATGTATGTAACATTTTAACCTGTGGGGAAACCGAAAATTTTACGAGCTCTGATAAAGCAAACAGATTTTTGTAGAGAAAAAAGTTGTTAGACTAACGATTATTAAGCCGAATTTTTAGAAGTGAGATTATCAAAAACTTGGTATGATGACGAGTGTCGGGACCATATGTTTCTTAAGCTATTAGCTAATCACTTTGTTATATATTAATCTAAGTGAACATATAAACATATAAACTAGTAGCCTGATTGGGCGGTAGAACTCGCTCACGCATAGGTCACGCATCTTTATCGCAATTTGTTTAATTCTTCCCATATAAATAATGTTATTTTCACCATACTAATAGTGAGAAGAAAAATAATTTTTGGAAATTTATTATTATGAAGACACTGACGATGTCTAATGAGGTCAAAAAATTCAACAATAAATTTCCTGAATAACTTGTCTAGCAAATTTAAAAACAATTCGAACACGCGTTGAAAATTTATAGCGGAACAAATATAGATAGATACATATAGGCAAATGAAATTCAAAATCGTCAAAAAACGAAATTCAAAGTAATAGCATAAACCTCACTTCGTTCGGTCAACAAATTTTTGACATGTTTTTTATTTTAAAAATCGATTTTCACAGACAAAGTGTAACTCTATAAAGTTTTTAAACTATATAAAAAAAGTTCATAGGATTTGATAATGTATAATATCCTCCCCCATTACAAAAAGTTTTCTACGCCATTGATCAACACCAAGAATCAACCACCACACATAATAATAATCTTAACGTATAACATGTGTGAATATGTGATAAACATCTAAAACACGTATACATTTTGTTACTCTACTAAAGCTTCCCAAAGGAATTTTTTATTAAAATCAAAATTACTTCTATCAAGTGCTGAGTAGAGTTAACAGCTTCTTTGAGAGCATATTTATTTACTTTCTTGTTTAAGAGGGTAAACTGAAACTTGAGATGGCTTAGACACAACAGCATAGGAATTGAACCGTAAAGCTCTTGGTCATATTAGTCTATTTCAATTTCAAAATAGATCTTAAGTAACGATATCTAATAGTAAGTATTATTTACACATATGGCCACGGATGTAACTATATTTTCATCAACCACCTCAACAAGAGCCCACAATGGTTTTCGTATTACTGATGACGAATTCCCAACAAAAAATGACATTACTTTAGACTCGGAAAACCTAGTATTTGTCACAGGATTCAAAAGAAAATTTTGAGACTAATTAGGTGAATGGTGTAGGATGTGGTCTAAAATCAATGCGTGAATATTGAAACAACTAAATTGATTTGCAGAGGTCAGGCCAAATAAAAAAGGTAGGATATGAAAGATGTCAGGCAAGGGTATTTGAAGTGAAAAAGAAACAATTTAAAAGGAGGCGAATTACTCTAACCCAAAAAAATTTGATAGTAGATCAGAACGGGATAATGGCGAGCATTTCAGAAAAATGTGAATAAAGTGAAAATATATTTATTTAAATCAATTTACCACATTCTCTAAAAATAATATTCATATTTGACAACTTTTTAATGGCTTTGGTATAATTATAAAGATAGCCACGCAGTCGCTTTTGGCGGTCGTGTTGATGAAAATGGCGGTGCAAGATCCTAAGCAAATTTCACATGCATAGCCATCGAAAGACTCTCACCCAGTACACAAACATCAGAAACCCACACGGAGTGCATCGGTATATTTTTTTTCTTCAGGTTAGTTTAAATAGTTGAAAATGGCATTTCCATGAGTTTTGCAACTTTTCTCGTAGATTAAACTTCATCAATAAGTATCATAGCTTTTTCCAAAGTTTTAGTGTTCTATTTCACCTTTTCGTAGACCTACGTCTTTATTTTGTGTCAACATATGCAAAATAATGTAATTTAAAAAAAAAGACAATTTATCTTCTAATATTGTACGTAAATGTTTTTCTGATGTTCAAGTATTGTATAATAAAGTCTATTTTTATATCAAAAGCGGCAAAAGACAAGCACTTCCAATGTTTAGCAGCAACTGGACGGGCATTCTCAGGCAAGCTTAATAGAGTAATACGAAGGTCTGTTACGTACGCTAGCAATACCAACCAACTCCTTTCGTTTAATGATGCTGACCGCCATTATACACTCACCGCCATTATCCCATTCTCCTCTATTTATTTTAAGCTCTAAACATATTTACACAAAATATTCATTTTAAATTGGGGTACTTGGTTCAACTTTTGGATTGGTTGAAATCCTAAAAGATGGTTACTATTGATATTAAAGATATTTACTCATTGATCATATCTTAAATAAACCTAAAAAACGGAAACGTTGAAAGGAAGTAAAGAAACAATAACAAATATAAATCTATTAACACTAACTAAGTCTAAGAAATATTTTAAAATATTGCACTATTATGTTATATTATTTTGATGTACAAACTAGAGAGCCGAATTGAGAAGAAGTACACATCGTTAAAAACCACGATATTGTGTTTTTTGAAAAACACACTAAGTAAACATTTGAATATTGGGATCTATACGGCTTATATATTGGTGTAAAAAAGTGTTTTAGGTCATACATTTCATCCGTATTACAAACTGGATACCCTTTCTTTATAATTCAGGTTGTACTTTTGGTATGCTAGAAACAATCAAATACTAAATTGGCTTGTTCTTCTGTGTGTTGTTCTTAAGTAGCAGCATGTGTTCAAATATTGATAATTATAATTATTGAGCTGTAAACAGATGGCGAAAAATTTCACTGCAGTTAGATGATTCTAAATCGTTACGGAGCATTTTCAACGACTGAATGTGTATAGCTCAACGATATAACGTTTAATAGTTTCTATCCGATAGAAGCTCAGAAGTTCAAGTTTATCAACGTACAATAGGATTTACAATTTTTATAGTAGGTCTTAATAAGCCTATTATCCGGATTCTTTATAAAGTGCGCAAGTATTTTAACCCTTTCTTGACAATTTCAATTGATAAATTAGATTTACCGGATTCTAGACGGACCATAAAATTTGGTGTACTTTTTGGCAAGCAAACTTAATTTTATTTGAACAGATCCAACTCTCTCTTTGTAATTAAGAGGCCAAACCTCCGAAGCATAAAGTAAGGTTCGTGATACGTTTTCAAACAGTTGGTATTTGGTTGGCCAGAAATCAGAAGTGATACAGCTAAGCATTCGTCAAACTTTAATGTTTGCCACATTAACTTTATTAATCACGGGGTTTTTAGTTTGAAAAAATTTATACGTTGAACTAAATTTTACTCCCAGATAAACACACTGTTGTATTGGTTCTGATTTATAAGTGAAAGCTTTTTAATATTGGCAGCTAGTTAAGTTTTATTACAATAGAACAAAATATAATTAATTTTGTTGACTATCGAACGGAGAGTACCTACCCAAATATTATATCATCTGCATAGCATAAGGATAGCCGGCACCCGATACTAATTATCAAATTTCACCCGAATATCACTGAGGAAGTGATTCAGTTCAGGATATGGAATACACTTGATACTTAGATGAAGTACATATAAGATTGAAATAAAAGCTGTTAAATTCCAGAAGTCAAAAAAGTTAATTTTCCCCGTTGAATCGATGGAAGATTAAAAACTAATCAAAATGATATAAACATAATTATAATTAAAATTTAAATCGACTATTTATTATCGATTTAACTAAGAAGTAAATTTGTAGGAAGAAATATCCAAACAGAATAAATATAAATATGAGTAAGTATACATAAATCTATTATTAATACAATTGTGCGAAGCACATTGTAAGTCACTCAGCAAACAAAGAGTAATTGCTTGCCTATAATTAATTTTCAAGAAATGGAAAATCAGGGACTAAAGACTTTCCATTTGAGCTATAAAAAACTCAATGATGAAAGACATCTCATCCAATTACGCAAGATGCAGACATTCAACTTGACTTTCAACTCTTTATGAAATCTCACTCAAAGTTAGATATCTCCTGTTCTAATGAACATTCATCTAAGTTCATTTTGTTGTAAGACACTCAGTGACTCATGACCAATCATTTGAGCTATTAAACACTAGTTGAATTATTTGGAGATTGTTGAGAGCACTACACACAATCATCACCGTTTCTTTTGTATGATTTGAATGATTATTAATAGCAGATATAGCCAGTGGAGCGCCGGATACCAGCTAGTGTACTTGATTTAAAAAGAAACACAATGAAAATAAACCACATAATATAAATAAAATGATATTAGTGTATTAATATTTATTTATACTTTATAAATGGGTTAATAAATGTGTATAGTAAAGAAAATATACTCTCAAGGTATTAAAAACAATTGATTAAATCCATTTGGTTCAGTGTTATACCCTCAACACTTACTTGTTTTGAAAATAAACAACAAGAAATTTAAAATGATAATCACTTAAAACGAATAAATGAATAAATAAAAATATATAAATTTAATATCAGTTAATATTTTTTAAATAAATATTATTTTGATTTATTTGTGAATATGAATTTTAAAAATAATTTGATTGAATTTCAAATGTATTAAAGATAATGAATAACTTTCTTTCCTCTATGAAAAGTTCTAGATTTGACGTTCTATTAATAGACCAGGGTCGATAATTTTTGAAACCAAAAAAATGTTCAGGTTATGTGAAATAATTGTAAATGCATTGTAGATATTTTTATTACCTACAACTTTGCCATTTAACTTTTTTCTATAGGACTTGTAGTTTTGCCGGAAATCGAGATAAACTGTGTTTTACTCTTTAAAACTCACCCGTTCCACTTCCCGATCTCAGATCGCACGTAAATTATTTTTCGTTTTATTTTTGTTATATTATCTTCCGTTTCCAATGGGTTTCATCCTACTATAATTTTTTTCACTTTTTACCATTTTTAAATGTTTCTACCCTGGTCTATAAAGGCTTCAAAGTAAGAGTCAAAATTATTTTCGGAAAATAGTGAATTAACGGAGAATAGGATAAACATGAACAGTGGGTGATGGGTGATAAACAGTGTAATATTGGAGTTTCTATCATGACATTATTTCAAAAAATTCTTTTCAAATCATTTTATTTCATATCACTGATTTCAGTTTTTTTATATGAAAATTTAGTTCATTTTTTCAACTCATTAAGCTCATTTTTTGTAATATATGATTTTGAGCAAATTTTTTAATTATCCGACTTGTGTTTTCTTAAACAAAAAGAGGCAATTAATTTGTAAATAGTGTCATTGTAATTGATTTTGTCATAAATCTTTTTGCTTATATGTTATTGGAGTAATTGCAAACAATGAGGGAATAAAAATATAGTCCTGAATTTTTTCTAAATTAGTAGTTCCCCACCCCTGCCAAATTTGGTTATATAATTTTAAGATACTATAACGTGTTTTTGCAAAATTTATCTGGTTTTTAGATATTGCCAAGTAAGCAATCAATGTGAAAATGAAATTAATCAGAATTTGAATTTTTTTTTTTGCAATAGGATAAACACAATTTCCAATATTCGTTAAGTGTTTGTCATACCCCCACAGTCCCCTACATTTTATGTTGTATACTTAAAATTATATTTTACAAATGTTGTAAAAAATTTTCTACCTCAAAATAAATGATAGTAATTTGACTACTTAATGGAAATATATAGTTTTATGTTATCGCCAAAATAACGTAATAGTGACTGCTTTGAGTGTTATAGTTTTCTATCATGCGTAAAAAATTGTGAATTTTCACAGTATTAAAGGAAACTCTTTTTAACATAAACTGAAACAGTTGTTGTAATTGAACTATTATAATAAACCGTCAAAATCTGAATCGAAAGATGTTTATTTTCGAAAATAAACCATTTAAAAAGGACATATGCATATAAATATAGTACATTTATACATAGGACGTGAAGTGGCTGTATTTGGACATATCGAATATAGAAAACCCTCACGAGATCAAAAAGTCCTTGGAATACATCATATCTAATTTAAACGCAATTTACGCGCTTTGTACATTATCTAGAAAGCCGTCTATGTAATATACTGATAGAATAAAGATATCGGAAAGTAAATGCATGAGAGTTACAAGTGGCAAATGGGTTGAAAAAAGCAAGTGATGTTTTAAGAAAAATTGGAGGATTTTTTTTCTACGTTCTTCGCTCACAGTCGATAGTATAAAATTCAGGCCCACAAAAAATTTTGTATAACACCTGAAAAGGACCTATTAAGATTAAAATGAAAATTTATTGAACTGATAAAATAAATCAGATTGGTCTATCACGATCTTCCTCGAACTGTCGAAGAATAATAAAATTTAAAAAATAATTTGAATTTTTCCAAACTAATATACTTAATGAATATTTATGTTTTAAATATCGAAGAAATATAGGTACCCAAAATAGAAAACTACTCACAGTAGAAGTTCTGTATTAAGAATAAAATACTACCTATTACTTTTAGATCGAAAAGTAACACATAAATATTGTTGAAAGATTTACTATCTCAAGCATAAAAAGTATAAAACATGTAAGGATGACGCATTTGCTTTTCGAAATTTTGTATTATCATTTTTTATTCCATTTAAATGAACCTATAAAACATTTGGACAAGTCCTTTAACGTGAAAATAGTTACTCACATTAAAATCAAGCCCACAAGTTGAATATAAAGATAATTAATCTTTGAACAACACATATATATTTATTTATTTCACCCATTTATTTATATTCTTTTAAGTAGTATCTGAATATTTTATAGAATAATAAAATTGAAAGCTTTTAAAATGATTAAATATTATAGGGATAAATATTTATTTAACAACACATTGTTATATATTCTGTTCTGACACTATGCTGATATTTAATAGATACTTTTAATAAGATCGTAGCCATCAGAACAGATTTTTATTAAATGTATTTTGAGCACGAATAAACTGTTTATGATGTCAGACATGTCAATCACTACATGTCACTAAACATGGTATATATGTTACTTGATTATATTTTGTTCTGAATCAAATGAATGATTCCAATTTATAAATGCCTCAAAAAACCTCAGGTATATTAGACGGATATGTAACAAAAAGACTTAATATAAAAATTGATGCATACATAGTTTAGTCACAAAATGATTATTGAGAAGATAAAATAACAGTCAATTTACACCTAATTGTTAATCTGAGTTGACTGAATCTTTATCTTAGAAAGAATGGAATGTTTTGTTTTGAGTTAGAACAATAACATGTTGTAAATTGAGAGCTCATTCTATATTTATTCGTAGACTATATGTTAACATAACTGGTCCTTCGAGACGGATTAATATATTTGTGTATAAGTGATGGGTTTTTAAGTGTGGCTAGTTACTATAATGTATGACAAAGGAATGTTAATTTTTTGCTGCACATGCAAAATTTGTAGCTAAGTGTTCATCTTCATTTGTAGATTTATTTTTCGATAATTTAAATAGAATCATCAAATAAAGATACATTTATCGAATAATCCATCATTGCAGTGAAATCTATCAATTTGTTAATTTACAGAATCTTAATAATTGTATCGTAAATTCATTCAGTAAAATCATGGAATGAGAAAACCAGGAAAAAATCACGTATCAAAAAATTACTGTTGTTTATCGAAGAACATCAAATAAATTAAAAAAGTGGCAAATTATGACAGTGATGTGTCAAATCTTTTAAAGTTAATAAATACCACAACACAATTTATTAACTATTTTATTTCATTTAAATAAAACAATCTTTCGGATTAATACTCTACAACACTAGCGTTTTTTCTCAACGGGCGGTGAAATCAGCGTGCGTTTTAGCTTTACATTGAGTAAAATGGAACCTGCCACACTAGCGTTTATTTCAACGTGCGTTATAACCGAACAAGCTTCAGTTTTAGCGCACGTCGAAAGGACGTTGTAGCTTTCAATGAAATCAAATATAGCATGCCACACTTAGATATTTTTAATTTTTTGACAGTTATAAAAATAATTTGTAGTTACATGTTAAATTTGTGTATTATGTATATATAGTATTTTCTAGTATCAGGTATGATAAGGTATGTATATGTTTCTTAAATATTTTACAAAAACAGGGTGTTCCATCATCAACGAAGCGGTTTTGCAATCGTTGTGAAATGAAATGGCTTTATTAGTAGAAAAACTTAAACATTGTATTGCTTCCCCTCCCTCACTTTTGCCGAAAATCTTCAAAATTACCAATTATTTATCCTAGACACTATTAAAAGGCGTAGTTAAGGGAAATATATATAAAATATAATCAATATTAATAAAAATAACAAAAATCCAAAGTCCGTTCGACGTGTGCTGCAGTCAACGCACGTATAATAAACGCTAGTGTAGAAAAGACCTATTTATGCAGCAGCCTTACTAATGCATTTTCATAAGAAAAATCCAAAATTATTGATAAAATTTTGTTTAATATATAATAAACTAGCAACCTCTCCCGATTTCGTACATATTTTAGCATTCACTGTGATTGTACGCCTTCGTTAAATCGTCTCCTTCCACGTATATATAAACTAGACTTAGTAGTTTTCGCTGTACGTTCAAAGTTAGTCTGTAAGGACAAGTGATACCGGTTTGAAGGACCAATATTTTCTACACTTGATATCCAATTTCAAACAGAATGAGTTTGCTTAAAATTCTCATTCGAATAATGTCGGAGCTTGGTAAAATTTGGTACAACCTAAGATTATTGTTTTAATTGTGTAGTATGTATTGTGTAATATAATGAGTATTTGCAAAAAAAAAATAAACAAACATTTTACCTGTACTTTAGCAACTGGTGGTGATACAACTAAAAATATTCGCATAGTTGCCTTTAAAAAATCATCACGTGTTACATTTTTCGGTTTATTTTGATTGTCACTAGTTTCTTCAGCACTATTTTTTAATTTAATTTTTGATGTTAGTGTGTTCACGGAAGATGATGTAGATAACTCATTTTTACTATTACTATTAACATTATGTTTGAATGAGCTAGATGTAGAACAACTATTCGATGATTTTGTACTATTTGATTTGAATGTATTGGTCACTTTTGTAAAAATTTCATTTTTCTTATTTGCAATATTTTGAGTAGTATCTATAATATTATTTGATGATGGTGATGCCGTTCCATCTTTACTTTTATTAAAACTTTTCAAAAAATCCGCTTTCTTCGTTGTAAAATGGACGTTTTTCGATTTATATTTTATGGATTTAAATAAATCGTCTCGTGTCTCATGTTGTTGATTCGATGATGATTGTATATTATCACTAGCCACTTTACTGCCACCACTGCAAACAGTTTCTCCTCCACCACTAATTGTTAGAGAATCTTTACTATTTTCACGTGAAAACCGTGTGAATGTCAAGGAACTTTTACGTGATAAAGACGTAGGCCGTTGTAGTGTATCGTTTGATGGAGATATACTTGGACTCTCGGTACTTGTACCTGATGCATGTCGTTGAACGCGGCGTCGAATTGAACCCACCAACCGACGCCACTCGTACGGTTGATCTTGTGCCGACGTCGCTTTCTTTATTTAATCAATTGTTTTTTAATATTATTTTCTTGTCACTGAATTTTATTACATTAACGTCTTGTTTGTTTATTCAAATCTCTAGATTCAATATTTGTTTTTTTTTTGGATATTTATTTCTTAATGGTTATTGAATTGATGTTCATGGCTAAATATACGTTTAAAATTTTAATATATGTTTTTTATGGTCAAAAACAATTATGAAGTTTTAGCCAATATTAGCATACTAATTTTATTCTGAATGATTATTATCGAATATAAGGACAAAATTATTTGTACCCAAAATTTGGTGACATTTTCGGTATTATATTAAGAAAATAAAGGAGAAAATATTTAGGATTATTAACTCTTCTACAGTGTATAATGCTAAGAGCGCTCCCAAAAAAAAAAAAAAGAATATTTCATATATTCATTTGCAATCGTTGACTAAGAAATAACCTTACGATTTTCACAAACACATCGATCGCTTAGATTGAATTAATTCGGTTTATTTATCAAGATAGCTCACTAAAATCAATAGATGAAGTATAGGACCTTTTTGTTTTGTTACAAATTTGAAAATAAATTGGATGCCTGTTCTATAGGTCCGAAGAGATCCACTGAATACAAATCATTTTCCTATGATAATCTCATGTAATTTATCAAAAACGAGTACATTTTATATAGTGTACAAGAACTAGTGATTTCAAGAAAATCAGGATGATTTATATAACAGAAAGCGAAGTTTCGTGATAAGCAAAACAAATATATATATATATAGCTACCCTTAAGGCAAAATGACTCAAAAAATGAGACCTCTAATTGACATTCATACTAACTACGACTCTAAATACCGATATAATTAAGAACTATTTAGAACTATCAATATTTAAACACCATAGATATAAAACTTGTAATAGATGGTGTGTTTAATATATTATAATAACTAATCACATTTTGGTAATCAATAGAAAATAATCAGCTGAATTTGTAATGAATAGTCATTATTTTTACTAATCTGGCGCTGAGATCTTAGCATGAATATCCAAGACAATCTCTAATGTATTTTTTCCATTTTCGCGCACAAATAACTAAAAAATTAGTTAACTAACTGTTAAAAAATTCAATATGCATAATCTTGACATAAAAACGAAGGATATGTCAAAAAGTTTGTCTAAAAATAGCTAAAATATTAAGAATTCGGATGTTACCGGCCAATTTTTGGTTCAACTTTTTGTAAAACCTCTCTCTCCCTTTTTATATACTATAAGATTTGGAACTATTTAAATGATTGTTTTATACAAATTGAGCAAAAATAAACACTTTTAAATATTAGCAATTTTTGGAACAATACTTCAGTTTCGTGCAATAAGCGATTTATGATCCATGAAAGCCAAAACCATTGACCATAAAAAATATTGAAACAAAAATTGGTCCGGCAACATCCAGATGCCTAATATTTAAGCAAATGCTTCACGCAATCCCGTTAAAAGTATATGGTCTATATTTTTTAACACTCAATTTCATCCGGGTCCTGCTCTTATATTGATCTTGCTTTTGCTTTATGCACCGTGCATAAAATTGTTTTTTTTGACGCTATAATTACAAAAAGCTCATTTATTAATCAAATGATATGTAAGGCATAATATAACTAAATAATTATTAATATTTCCAATTACAAAAATAATTACTAATTTCAACTCAATAACTACGATAAAATGTCATTTTTGTAATCATTCAATTTTTTTTTTTACTTTTGCAATATAATTTATATGGAAACAATTGAACAAATAATTATATTTTCTAGAATGTGAATATTTTATTACAAATTTTACCTACTCGTAGCGCATCAATTAAGTCCCTTTCACGTACAATGCACGGTACGATATCGATTCTATAGGTTATAAATTTATACGTGGGCTGCCTTGCCTCATACAGTACAGGAAGTAATCGATTTAGAATGGGTTTGGAGACAAGTGCTTATTCTAGTTATTAAAAATTTTATTGCAATGGATTATGTTAAAGTGTGTATAATAAATTTTATTACTCAAACTTTTTATACTTTTTAATATCATCAAAGACAATAAAAAAATAAGAAAAAAACTGAATTTTGATTTATTAACAAATTGAGATAATTTCACACAGTAAATTGTTTGTATATAATATGGTTGAAATCTGTCTACACAAGAATACAATATAAAAAAGTTCAATATACTTTTTATTTACACTTTTATAGGTAACTTGTATTACGTATACACATAAAAAGTTGTCTACGAAATAAATAATTTATAAAATACATAACTTATTTATATATCAAAGATGTTTTGTATTTTTATTTTTTTTTTTTTTCTATAATTTAAGACATCAATAAAACCGAAAATTTATTTTAATCAAATTTAGATCTAAATAACGAAAAAAAAAAGAGTGTTTAAAAATTTAAACAAAAAAAAAAACACAAAAGGTGTATTATGTTGGATGCATAATTAATTTCTATTGGTTGGGGAGCCCAAGCGGAGATTTTTGGATTTACTCGAGCGCGTCAGATTAAGAATTGGGATATACCTTACTCCTTATTGCATATCTTCATCGAATCTTAGCTCCGTATATGGAATCGCGCGCATAAAGCAACCGAAGCACGTGTTGAAAAGTGTACATTTTACTAATCTGACGATCTGAACGTAACGCAAAAGAATGGGTTGGTCACAAACTTGCAAAATAGACACGCCATCTGCGTCACGCTCAAATTGTCAGATTAGTAAAATCTACACTTTTTAGCACGTATTCAACCTACCATATCTTAATCTGACACGCTCGTTTAAATCCAACTACCTATTTTTTCTTTTTAATAATCAGATCGGCTACCTTATTCGCACGACACCATATACACTGCTTAGAATTGGTGGAGGTACTCAATAAGGGGTAAGGTAGCTCCCATATCTTTATCTGACGCGCTCGAGTAAATCCAAAAATCCCCGCTTGGGCTCCCCTACTATATTCTACTTTTGTTAGCGACGGAGCTGATCATAGACATTTTTAGATGAAAGAGACTGTTTTAATTATTGTAATTTTAGGTCTATACAAGATCAATTTTTTCATTAATTAATTGATAGAATCCATACACTCAAATAAATAAAGTTCAAGATTTGAAGTAATTTATATGGTATGATTGAAATATAATATTTGTTTTATTGGTCAAAAATAAAAAATATTAAATTATTGCGATTTTTTCGAAAAATACTCTATTTTGGTGCTATAGGCTTCCAATTGTCATAGTTTTATAAACAGTAACAAAAAACCCAAAATTCTGCGAAGGATAAAAAATTGGCCAGGATATGCGTTTGTCAGGAGATTTTTGTGAGTGTTAAATCACAATTTCGAAAATTTACTGTCCTTTAAACTGTTTTCCATTATATCAAAAAAAAGTTTCGACAGAATTGAAAAAAAACAAGTTGGAGGAAATATTTTAAGAACAAGTACAAAAAAGGCACCACCTCGTTTTGTTCTTGAGATTAAAATTAAATTTATTAATTTTATCTCCTTAATACACTTCCTGTTACAACTTGAGAGACAAAAGATCAATTTTCACATCTTACCCTTAATTGAGGCCGAAAAGTTTTTATTTTCCTATGTTTTCCAAGCACAAAACTTGTCTACCTTATTAAAAGCTAATAATATTTACAATATAGTTAATGTTCTGATTAAAATCAAGTCTTTCACGCTAGAACTACTTTAGGGGCGTCCAACTCCTCTTCTCCATTAAAATATTAAACGTTTCAGATTGAGAAATTACTCACTGGCTTTTCATCACAAAGAAATGAGGGCATGCAGTTATCCTAAGTCATATTCAGCCAGCCAAAAAACACTTTTCTTTCACGATTGAATATCTAATGTCTTTTAGTATTGGATCAGCTCCTGAGTTGATGTGGAGCATTTTCTCTCATTGAGATTTAGTACATATATGGCAGAACAGCCATTTTCGAGATTGGCGGAGTGTAGATATCTGGAAAAAAGGTGGTCTCTAACCGCCTGTAAGCAACGATAAGTCAAGGCATCCATTTTTTTCAAACCGGGAAAAATAGTAGCTTCGGAGAGGGTGGGGTTGAAGTAAACCGGAAAAAAAGTGGACCCTAACCCAATAAGCTCAAGTGCGATTATGATTTGTATGGTCGTTATGGAAGTTTCTTTGGCAAACGACAGAAATATTTTTCATTTATACTATTTTACAGAAGTTTTCGAGAATTCTCCTATGCTTGATTTCAAATAACCACCATACTGCTAGACTGTGATGTCTATCACTATTTTTTCATAAAAGTAGATGTTGTAGCAAGAAAAAAACACTTGACTTTATTCGGTTAGGATACACTTTTTCCTATTTACTTCAACCTTACCTCCCTCCGAACCCGCCATTCCCAAGTTTTGCCAGTTACTATTTTTACCGGGTTAATGGATGCCTTGACTTATTCACTCTTTTCTAATTTCTACAACCCCTGTATCTCGAAAATGGCCGTTATGCCATATATGTCCTATGAAACAAAATGCTCCATATAGACTCAGGACTTATTTACTATGTGGCAGAAGTTAGGGTTCGTGGATATTTTGCCGCACCATATCCTAGACTATTTCTATTTTGTTACACTTTGTACATCTATAACAATAATAAAACTCTTACACCTGTATAACCATCAGCTCCGTTTTCTATATATTTTTTTAATAATTTAATTATCTCCAGCAACCAAATAAATTTTAATTTATTAGTGAACGAAATATTCACCCATATCTAACCCTCAAATCTCTTACAAATTCTCTTATGAATTACACAAAAGTTGTACACACAACATTATTATTATTATTATTATTATTATTTACCTACGTTGTTGTAACATGCCTAAGGCCAACGGGAATAATTAAATTATTGGATGAATTTCACGCTTCGTTATAATAATAATGAATTGTACCCGATAGAATACTACTAAATTTGAAAATATTTTAAGAAAAATGAAATTATAGTTTATTAGTTCGTATTCCTATTGGTCTAAGACCCAAATCTTAATTACTTATGAGCAAATGTTTCTTATAAAAGGTGACTTGTATTTCAGCTTTTTTTTCGATCTAATAAATTTGTCATAGAAGTATGAGAATATTAAATGCTCTTTCTCTTTTCGTTTTTTTAATAACTGTTATAAAGGACTAAAGAAAAATGACTATAATTTATGAATATATTTTTCAAAATTTTGTTTGCACCTTCACTATTTACACAAACTAGGTTTATGTAGTCAAAAAATTCCTATAAACGTCGGTTCCAGGATACTAGCAAGTCAAAGTATGAATATTGCCTTGTAAGTTAGCTAATGAAATTGGTCATAAATGGTCAACAAATTTCAAAATTTGGTCAGGTAATAACAAATTTTAATTTTCAAAGTTTTTGGAAAGATTTAAGCACGTCAAGTTGTGGGTGGGTCTATAATTCGAATTAAATGGTCAGCATATTTCAAAATTTGGTTTAGTTTACTCAAAATTTTGAATTAATAATTGTTAAGGTCATGAAAAATATTAAAACACGCCAAAGTGGAGTTATTGACTCAAATAATAGTCCTAATAATTGACCACAAATTGGTCAACATATTTCATATTTTGGTCTGGTTTTATTTTTTCAAAAAATTTAATTACATTTCTTTATAAAAATGTAGTCTTGAAATTTTTTTGCAATAGAAACTTCATATGAAATCTAATGAAAATATATTGTTTAGGTAAATTATTCCCGAAATTTCCTGAAATTGTATTTATTATATCATCAACATTCATTGTATTGTCAGCCGGTCAAAACATATATTATGATATATTATAATATAAAAATGTTATGGAATCCTTGTGAAATTTATTTTGATATTTTGATTTATACGTTTTTTCGTTTTACAATAAAAAATTAATGTAAAAGTTTCTCTTTTTTTCTGAAAGCTTTTTTTATCTCTTAACACTTTAAAAGTTCAGATATTAAACATTATTTTTAATTTAAACCTTTTATACTCGACACCTATGTAGAATATATCAGAATATACTATTTCTAATCTTAAGTTTTTAACGCTAGTAGGAGTGTGCAAACCCAAAAAAAAAACATATGGTATGGAAATTTCGCACAATTTTCTAGACGTTGTTCAGAATGAGCTCGGAAACTTTAACTCATTGCATCACCTAGTTACAAGTTTTAAAAAAAAGAGACTGCAGGACTACTATGAAATTTTCAATATTATTAATCAATTTATTAAAAAATGCTTTTATGTCATCAAAACCATTAGTTACTTTCGTAAAAATTAGTTTATTTTAAAAAAATATTCAGTGTTTTAAAATTTACAATCCAGTGCACTTGTATAATCGAATTTTGTAAAAAAAAAAAATCATATATATATAAACCAGGACCTGGATGGACTTGATTGTGCAAAAAATGAGCACTGCATAGAATTGTACTAGGAATAGGTTAAATGATTAGGAACTACATGTTGCTGGACCAAATTTTAGTCCAATTTGTTTCTTGACCCAATTCCCTTCTTTCTAGACGGACCATTTTTTAACTTTGAGAATTTTTTCGAAACATGCTATAAGCAATATAATATCGAAAACAGACAAAACTCGTCATTTTAATTTTCTTTTTTGGAAATATTCGTAAGGAGAAGAAAATGTTTTTCGAAAAGAAGATAAAATAGCATAAGTATTTAAGTTTTCGAACTATATTTCGAAGATTTTTCTATATTATGTTTAGTTAACAAAAATAAATGCTTTTGATATTTTATTATTTTTTCGAAAACTTCTTTTTTCTCTTTACAAATATTTCCAAAAAAGGAAAATTTAAAAATTTGGATAAACGAAATTTAAAAATGGCGTGTTTTAGCATTTTACGATCTTATATCACTTATTACACGAAATCGAAGCATTTTTCAATAAAATTCCTTTACTATTCAAAAATTCGACAAAAAATTCAAAGATACAAGCTTTATAGTCCATTTAAATAAGAGGGGCGTTGTTACAAACAATAAACCAAAAATTGATCCGACAACATCAAGATTCTTATTATTTATAGCTCTTAACACAATTCCATTAGCAGAATGCGATGGTCAATTTTTGCACACTGAAGTCCATCCCGGTCTTGGTCTAAAATATATAGTGAAAGAATATACTCAAAATAAAAACCACGTCTTCACCATCTCTTTACTCGAATTGATTCTATAATATTTGAACCTGAACTACATGATATAAATTCTTAATATATGCACATTGAATTATTTATTTTTCAAAAAGTCAAAACCACTCGTTGATAAAAATTCGTTTGTAGGCAACTTATATTATTCATGTCAAATTCTGACATATGCCATAAACTTCTGTAGGTGCGCTTGATGTATTTTTATGCGATCAAATATCAAAAAAAAAAAAAATATAATACAGGTAATGAAGTTAAATTTGTTTTTCTCAGGATTCGTCCATTCGTTTATAAAATTGAATATTCGAAAATTAATCCATTTATTTTGAAAATTTGCAATATTTTATTATTAGGCTTTAGGATTCCAGCAAGTCAAAATGAAATTTTTTTGGAAATTTTTGAAATAACTGATCACTAATTTGTCTTGGCTTTATTTTCTGAAAATCCAACATTTAAAATTTTCGTTGTGTAAAAGAAATAAGCTCGTTAAAGTGTATATATCAGCTCAAAAGTTGAAATAATAGGGTACTTTCGGTAGTGAAAAATAAAGCATGAATATTTCAAAAATTAATGTAGGAATATTCTAAATTTGAGCTATAAAAGCATATGATTACTATATATTAATTAATTTATTAATATATTAATTTTAAGATAATATTATCTTAAAGATAAAATTCGATATTTTTATCCTTATATCAAATGAGACCTTAAATACTTGGCTGCCACGATGTGACGTCATTTTGGCAAAATTATTAGTTGTCTTTGTCAATTCCACCTACCTATCAACAGTAACTTAATTAGTAAAAAAATTTAAAAGTGTTTGGTTATGTTTTTTTTTTATCAATGTGTTGTTATAGCCAGTATTCTCAATATTATATACCAATATTACGTCACGAAAATGTTAGCCAGCATTTTTACTTTTATAAAAAAAAAGGTAAAAATTTTAATGTAATTGTATGGCAAAGAATCTTGTTTATTTTGCAAAAATATTTAGTTTCGGGTACTTTTTATTAAGAAATCAATATTTTGAAGTAATTTTTTAAACGTGCTAAACTACGGTATAGCTCACGAATTGGTCGTTAATTGGTCAGTTTATTTCAGAAATTAATCAGACTTTATTCACCCAAAATTACAAATACGTATTTTATGTTTAATAGCCAAAATGTCAAAATGCGCATTTTAAGAGTCAAAAAGATGCAAAAGACACATTCTTTGATTTGTATATTTCTGGGAGGTATACATTTTTTTTTAAAAGTTTTGAAATTAATGAATTTTTGCTAGAAAATTTATTTTATTATCTGTATTAATAAGTAACCAACCGTTTTTATATGCAAGATGTATAATATTTATGTTAAATATCTTTACATACAAGTAGCTCCATTGAGCAGTAGACCTCACTCACGGTGCCACCTTATTTTTATTAAGAAGTAAATATAGCCGACATCTCTCTTTATCGTAATTAATTTATGATACATAATAATAATTTTAGAAAATTTGTTTTTATATAACCCCAATTATAAAAATCGGAAAACGCGTTAAAAGTTACAGCGAAACAAACACAGATAGATAGATGGATAGATAAATACAGGCAAACAGAAATGCAAAATATTCTAGTTATATCATAGACCAAACTTCGTTCGGTCAATAACATAAACTATTCTAGATTCGATGCACTTAGAGTTTCTATTTTATAAACAGGAAAATTATATGAAAAATAAGCATATGTTTTCTTAAGATCTGTATTCAAGAATAAAAACAAAAGAATTATTCTTAAACTTTTTATATAAATGATAAAAATAATGATGGCTCAAAAGTCACTTAACTATTTTGAGCGAATAATTTTCGAATAAAAAACAATCGATTCCAAAAAACTGCATACAAATAATTTCCTTGAGATTTGGTTATTTTTTTAAGTGTTTGCAGCAATGAACACAAATTCGACATTAAATTATCTTTTGGTATCAAATAAATGGTAAGCATATATTATGAATTGGTCCGGCACCATTTAGCCCAAATTACGAATGTGGAAAAGTGGTGGAACAGCTCCGATTTTAAAAATTCTTATTTGTACGTGTTCCTTAGGCCTTCAAAAGCAATCAACAAACCTAATCTCTGCCTCTCCTTGAAAATTGACAAACTTAGGGTAGCTTCCATACCACAAATAGTAACAGTGATTAAAAAAATACTCAAAATTCAAAATTTCACCGAGAAAGGGCTTTAGACCTCCTAGACACCAATCTGAGGTCAAAAAGCAACTGAAGATTGTTGCAACTGCATTTAACCACCCTTTTAATTGCGCATCCGTAGTCAAAAAACACCTGGGGATTGCAACCACATACATTCCACTTCTAGAAGTTATCGTAATAATAAAATTTTTAAATTCGGAAAAAATTTTGAATTTAAAAATTTTCTTAATTGGTTTTTGATTTCCGATTCGTGATTAGCGATACCAAAAACATCCAAGAGAAAATTTCCGAGACGAACTTAGGAAAAAAAAAAAAATTATTATCACTGTCACCTCTAGTTTTAATGAGGTTGCAACTATCCTTAGTTACTTTTAATCCTTGGAATTGTGAACAAAGGTCTCGAAAAATTGCAGGAGATGATTGTCGAGGTGAAATTTTGAATTTTGTGGATTTTGTTATCAATGTTACTATTTTTTAATACTAATTGCCTAACCTTATAAAATAATCTTCCATTATGCAAATTAACAGTAATGAGACTGCATAGCAAAAAAAGTCAAGTGTGTGAAACACGTTTCAACTTAGAGTTCCAAATAATCTATTAAGTTGGTAACTAAAAATTGCTTATACCGACAACAACATAAAATACTCCATAGGTTTATTTCAATTAATAAAATACACATTTTTTAGGGTGGTCTTACTTGTTTTCCATACTTAATAAGCAACTTTTATTGGATTTTTCAAAACCGTCTCCAATGACATTTCTTGCTTCAATGTTAAAAAATTCTGGCAGATTAATACAAAAAATGGTATAGATACGGATGGGCATGTACCATACGTATGGTAGGGGGCGGACACGACGAAATAATGTTTTTCGTCATTTCGCTACGGAGCCAAAAAACGCGTACATTGTATACTAAAATAATACAAATTGTTTTTACATAATGTGAACATGATTTTAATTTATTGAAGCAAATTATATTTAAACATGCTTCGGAGGTTGGAACTATATAAACTGTAAAGTAACAAAAAAATATTAAACCGAAGCAGAAAATTGTCAAATACAAAATATATTTTTCGCAAAGAAAATTCTACTTTGTTTGAAACATTTTTTCATAATATCAGTAGCTTAATTATAATTTGGATGTCGTGGACGCGATTACAGTGAAATAAAAACTACTATAAGTCTACAAATTTGATTATTAATTTGATTCTGAAATACAATAATTTAAAATTTAATACTTTTAAAATCACTTTCGTAAATCGAAAAGGGTGCTATATTGGATCGGGTCTAGGGCGGCATAAAGCCTAAATCCGCCTCTGACTATGACCGTTATAATATCAAGAAAAAAGTCTTTAAAAAACATTTTATATACAATTTCGTATTGGGCCATTTAAAGTGTTAATACCGTATGGTTTTTTTCTTTTTTTTTTTAGATTCAATAATGCATACAAGATAAGAACTATATTTCTCATTTAATATTCAGTAAAAAAAAAGGTCATAGAGGATTGTAAAGGTGGAAAAATTTATTTATATTTTAGAATAACAAACCAAGATTGATTTAAAAATTTATATTTCTTGTGTATGTACCATTATTTACGGATTATATTTGAATAACGGAATAACTATCTATACACAATGTTAGTGGAATACAAAACAGTAAAGATATATCGACAAGAAAGACTATTTTTAATGCACTCTAATGCATTAGCCATTAATATATTTCTTTCAATATTTCACACAATCAGCTCAAAAAAGAATTATCCAAATGTTATAAAATTTGGAATGAACAATCTTGACATGAGAATCGAGAGCTTGTCAAAATGTTTTTCCATAAGAAAAAACAACAATTCTAACATAAAAATCAAAAATTTTAAATTCTGATTCATTGTCATAAGACATTCATTCATGTCTCTTTTGTTGATCGGACTCCACTTAAGTTAAGAATATATTGAACGGATGTAAAAGCATATTGCTTTGAATGATGTAACACCTTTACTATATTTATATTTTATTTTTTTAATTACGAAGATTCGATATAGCAGAAACTCCCTTTTAAGTGGATATATGTTTTTGATAGAGACCCCTGCATGCTCTATTATTATTAAAGTCAATCTATAATAAAATGTACATTGTATTTTTTTCAATTTTCGCGAATAAATAACTCAAAAAATACTTATCCAAATGAAATTTGGTATGAATTTTGGTTTGACATATGAAAACGGAGAACATGTTGAAGAATTTTTCGAGATAAAACATTTCCAAATATAAAAGAAAATTTTGATTTTTACTTTAGAATTGGTATTTCGGGAAAAACTCTTCGACATACCTTCCGTTTACATGTCAGAATTGTGCATAGCAAATTTCTTAACATTTGAATAACTCTTTTTTGAGTTATTTATGTGTGAAAATTGTAAAAAATACAACCTTCACCAAACCGTCACCAAATTAGCAACGAGCAACATATCTCCAGAGAATCATTTCAACTAGCTAATTCATACTCATGATGACTACTTTGTAATCGAAATACGTATTTATAAAAATACAAAATAATTTGATCTAGGAAATTGGGGCAAAAAATCGAAATTTAAAATACAACCTGTAGAGGTCTCTGTCAAAAACACAACTCCCGTTAAATACAGCGTATCTTTTTATTCGAGTTTTAAAATGAAACGAAATTATTTTTAAATGATAATTTTCATATTTATATGTAATTATAATATTTTTATTATATTTTTTATAGTTTTAAAAGAGGAAAATCAATAAAAGAAGGCGGACTAGTTGGAAGGACACTTTAGTCGGATTCTTTTTAATTTAGATTTTTATCTGATTGATTATTAATTATTTAGATGATTATATCTATTGTGTATTTAATGAAAAACATTTGAATAGTCAAACCGTAGTGATATATTTGTTTTCAATTTGAAAGTAAAAAATTATAAAAATGTATAATTTTTATGATTGGCCCCATTCTAGACATGAAAACTGAGGGCTAGTTCCAAAAAAAACTAATTTTAAAATAAGAGTCAAAAATTTATTTTCTGTAGAAATTTTTTCCCGGAAAAAAACTTTTTGGCACGCTATCCGTTTTAATGTCAAGATCATGCATTTAGACTATTTTTTCATAAAATAATGAAATGTTTTAACGAGTGCACTTTCGCCTCATAAAGTCATTATCAAGTAATTAATAAATATTATTTTATTTTGGAAATATGGAGGGAAAGTAGGTAAGATTATTGTGAATGAAGAAACTGTTGGTAGAGTTGATAAATATTTTGTCGATATTCATAATTTCAAATTTAATAAAAGGAAGTTAGTTATTAAGGTCTATTTGATTATTTAAATTTGTAAAATTTGGTTTTTTATTTAATTTATTGATCTCTAGGGCTTTATTAAATTTGAAATTATAAATATCGAAAAAATATTTATCAACTCCATCCACAATTTCTTCATACAAAATAATAGTATTAATAGTATTTTTTCTAATTATTCTTAAAAAGATACGAGAAAAGTTGTACAGAGAAAATTGCTGGAAAAAATGCAAACAACGGTGACAGTTTGAAAGAGACATGGATCGATAATCAAATACATTATATACAAACAATTTTTTTTGCAAACTTTATAAGCTATGAAATTCATTAAATAAATAAAAATTAATAATATTTGTGTTGGTTTTTCCGCAACAATAGTGTCCAAGATTGGCTATTTGCCCGTAAGCACAAAACGATACTTTTAAAAACAAACCTATAGATTTTGTAGAATAGTTATGCTAAGCTTAACAATTTTCCCTTCTTTTAATGAAAATTCTACTAATTGAGTGTTTTTGTTAACGAAGTTCGGACATTTTTCGATTACGAACACAAGTTGATGGTTGGTGGATGGATCCTTTTTTTGATTGCCAATAGGAAGATAATCAATAAGTTTATAGAAAAATATAGAAAAACAATTTTGTCCGAAAATAATGGCGAACTTCCGACTAAGCATCCAGAAAAATATGATTGCGGTACTTCCCCAAAAATGGCTCAGCTGTCCGTTAATCCATTTTTTTTTTTAAATTAGAATGTAAAAAGTCACTCGGATCCAGAACTGGTAAATGCGGTCGAAGATCTATCAATTTAATTTCCAAATTTTAGCAATTAAAACTGCAGTTGCGTTTGTTTTCAGCTGAGATCAAATGCGGCACCCATCCCGTAGATATATTTGTCATAACCAATGTATCATTCAAAACTGCAACGACGATACCTTTTTAAACCCCTATGACCAAAAATATTTCGCGAAATTTTATTATTTGGTTACTTAACACCATATCGCTTAAATTCAATTATCCAATTATAAACAATGTTAGATTTTCTAATGACTTATTGCTCTGCCCTAGTAATTCAATAAATACATAAAAAAGGATTATTGATAATAGACGTATATTCCTCAATCTTAAACTTAATGCGTAAAATTGAAAATTTTTCGAGTGTCGTGAAAGAGAATGCACCACTATCCAAAAGTTTGGCAGAAAAATTCTTTAGTTTAACATAATTAAGCGACAATTAAATTTATAGCCCTCGCTTATACAAACTAGATCTGAATCAAATAAGCCAGGTGTGCGTAATCACATAATTTATAAAATTTACACTTTCCTAAAAAGAGATTCAAAAATTTTTTTAATCTCGTGAAAGAAATCACCCAATTTATCATAATACTTCCTAAGCTTTTTTAGTGATTAAGCAACAAAAAAGCTTTTGATACTGGCTTAAAATTCATCTAAAAAGAAAAGAGATTGAATACAAATGCAAATGCAAATACTAGTTGCTCATTATTCGAAAAGCTACAAATTGTTTGCATTTTTAGATTTTCGAGCAAGTAGCATCTCGCATTAACGTGTTTTTACATTTATTATTGCATGAGCTTCCTATCGAAATAACAAAGAAACGAATATCTGCCAATTTAAAGATTGCGATAAAACACCATTTATCAAAATTTGCGTAAAGAAGAAAGTAACGTTTAGCATAACTGATCCACATTAAAATTTCTAGAGGTGTATTTATAAGTATATGGTATTATTTGGCATGTGGACATGAGGATTCAAAAACAAAATATTGTTTATTTTCAATCTTATGTTAAATAATTAGAAAATTGTTAAGAAAATATTAAATATAAAAATGAAAATCAGTCTAGTAACTTTTGAACCCACTCTACAAAACAGATGTTTTGTGTTTACGTGAAAAATAAATGAATTATGCATGAACACTAAATACATTATTTTTATAAATAATAATAAAAAATAATAAATATTAATTAATTAAAACTTTCTCAATTTATAATATAATAGAATCAAATAATAAAAAGTGTAAATCACTAATATTAATATGTCGATATATTGTATTATAGCTTTATTATGTAGTATATATATATATAATATATATTATATCAATAAAGCTAACATTTTAATATTATTATAGGAATCAAATTAAAATGTAATTAAATATATTTATTTAAAAAAAAATATTATTAAACACATATTTAATTAGAAATTATCACTCATTATTAAATGAAAAATACCCGAATTAGAAATTTAAAAAATAATTTACAACGATTTTTATATATTTTATAAAAACAACAACCGAACACAACAATTCAGTCGCGTTATTTATCAAGTTGATAAAAAAAAAAACACGAATATTTTCACAGTAACATTCCCTTAATACGTACAATAAACAACTGACGTAGGAATCTACAACCCTTAGAAACGTATCATCGAAAACCAATTTTACGTTGGTATAGAGTCAGTCGTATATTCCATATATTAACAGTGAAAATCGTTTATGCTTACATCGACAATTTCTGTATAGCAATATTTTAACCTTTCGAACTGATAACTTAATTATGACAAACGTTAATTATTTGCGAAAATTTGTAACAATGCGATTCAATATTTCTATTAGGAGATCCGGTTATGATACACTTTGACAATTTTCACAAGGAAAACTTCGAAAATCAATTTTAACAAACGATTTTACATCGATTACAATCGCATCTTTCTAGATTGCATAAAAAAAAAGTTGATAATTTTGGCACTTTATTCTACAGAGTTATAAACAATAAGTAATTTTCTGATTTTATCAAACCGTATCGATCGACTTAAAAAAAAAACAACACATATTCCGAGCTCTGGCATGGAATAAATTTGGTATTGGTATTTTTGCCGTATAAGAAAAACGGGTAAGGAAAAGAAACATATTTCTCATTTCTGCTAAGCATCCATGTCGAATGCAACAACACGCATCTGTCTATCATGAAAATAATTTGTTTCCAGATAAATTAGAGAAAGCCCATTTATCCCCATTTATCCTCAAAAATTACATTTGTACATAAACTTATTGCAGGCGCTGATTTACCTAGTATGACCACACTGATTCCCAATTGTGTTTCTTAATCACTTGAAAATTTTCTTAAACATCCGTCGTTTGGTCCAACTAGATGTTCGTCTTTGAGATAACTCAAATACGACTAGAGCTAGCGTATTTGAGTTTTCTTGAAGACGAACATTTTTTTTAAATAAATTTTTTTTCGTAACATATTTCTCACAATTTTAGCTCAAATTTAGCTTTTATATAACTAACTACACATATAGAATATAAACATTGATACCGAATCATTTGTCTAATATCTAAACAATTAACACTGTTGGTTGTTATCTTTACTTGATTATATTTGAATTTTTCTTTTATAGTTTAAAAGATCTTGGATCTAATAGTGTTATGTTAATGACGGAGAGACAGATAGACATATATAGAAAAAAAGACTAATTATGTGCTAATCAGAACACCCATACTAAAAATTTTGTTAATACTTTCAATATTTGCTAAAGTAAACAACTTTAGACTAAAAGTATACTGTCATATATTCTATATGTGTCGAGTATAAAAACCGTTAAATACACTTCGTTACATTTTATAATTAGTATATCAAGATAACAAAAAACCCTACACTTTTAAACAATAAATTTTACATTCAAATTATTTCATTAATTTATATTATTCACTCTTAACGAGACAAGATAAAATTAACGTTCAAGAAAATTTAGAACTTAAAATAATTGTTTGTTATCATGATAGGGTAGAGTGGTGCAAATTCGCTACCCAAAGTAAATCCGCAACCCCCGAAATTTGGCAGTAAACGCAATGTATTGTTGTGGTATACTGCCTCGCTTGTCGAGTTCTGCTAATCCGCTTCTGGATTAGATACCAAAACTGGTTGTCCATTAATAACTGATTTCTTATGCTGGTAGCTCTGCCTTTTATACCACAATCGATGTTTCTAGAATGTGTTGTTTTTCCGATAAATTATATAACCGAATCATCGCGGGTGGAAATTTTCTAGGATTTGTATTATTTACTTTTTAAAAAAAAGTTAGGCATCACGGAGAATCGAACCTACGACTGACGGTACTACCGGGTCTACCGGGTCTCATTAGTAGAATTGGTTTTGGAGTCATATAATGGACTCCCATCAGTATGGGACGAGTAATTAGTGCTGACCCCTAGCTTATGACTAGCTATGCTTTTGCCAGTATCGAAATTTTTCTCATTCCGTTCAGTTTGAATTTCAGTATTAATCAATGAAATTTTTATAATTATTTTGTTTCTTCATTTTTCTGTTATTGAATCCATTTGTTCAAATGGAGTAATTTCGCCACTTATAAGAGATAATATCGCCATGTGGCGAAATTATCCCACGTAATAGTTCGTAATAAAAATTTAAAACTGTTTTGTGATTTCCATATGGCATGGTTCTTAGGAAAGAAAGGCAAATAAAGAAAATTGGTCGAAGGAAAACCAAAGAAAAGTAATGGAGGCAGTACAAAACATTATCTTCGATTTGAAATTCTTTGTACCACACTACAAGAACTGTTTTTGGTCGACCCGTATTTGGTCGAAAACCAGTTTAAATACAAAACAGGAGCGAGTTTCCTATACATACAGAACCGTAAAAAAAAATAAAATTAAGAAAAAATTTTAAATATTTGAAATTTTTGCAAAAAGGAAAGGTAATATTTAGGATAGGAAAAAGGAAAATTATATAAAGAGCCAGCTGCAAAAAAGTTAATTTGGATTAAACAACGGCGTAAGAAGGAATTGATGACAAAATTCATTCCATGAGATATTAACGAAGATGAGGTCTTTGACTGGATATCGAGTTCTATTTTGTGCTTTGTGCTCAAATTGGACACATTCTGAGTGCAGTGAAAAATATAATTAGCCTATATAATTATATTTGCGATTTACGCGTATAAAATAAGGACAACCATTTTTCATAGCATAACTGGCGGAATTATCCTCGGACTTTGGCAGTTTTACCTACGTTTTGGCCGCATTAACCACTTTTTCAAAAAAATATTTTCTTCCATGTTCTTTTTCCATGTTTTATTAATTAATAATATAAATTTGAGTGTGAATTTATGTAGATAAATAAATTGTTGATGGTCATATCCAACTCTCTCCTATATCAATTTTAACGCAGATAATTTTCCCGATTTCATAATAAAGGATTTTCACTGTTTATAGACATTAAAATATGGGGTAGACAACCATGTACTACAACTATATATACCTTTCAGGACAAACATTGATATATCTTTACGATGTGTATTTTATACACCATCGTTGATATTTGGTTGGCTGGTGGACGTAATCAAGGTACCCTAAATATAATACTCTTTTGCGCGCCATGTTATGACGTGATTTCCTGAATTCACGAATATTATTTATTTTAACAATTAAATTTTGTACAGAATATTTTAAAATATTGTTTATACAATAGTTAACTTTATCTAATAATTGCTGTTACCCGCAACTTTATATCCGTTATTTTTCAAACAAACAAAACTTCAAATAAATACCAAATAAATATTTTAATTTTTTTAATCTCACTATTTATCATATTTATACTTGAAAAAATTAGAGAAATAAAATTTTTTTTATTCACAACTAGGCACAGCCATAAAAAAATCAATTTTTTTAACTCTAACTATATCACAGTTTTTTACTAATTATAAAAGTTTAAGTGCTAATTAGAGATTATACAATGAATCAATTTTTAATTCTTAATAATTAAACACACAAATAAAACAATTTATATTATGGGCACAGTCGTTACAAATATATGAAAATATTTACTACCATGAAAATATTTAATGAAAAATTACGTTTATTTTAAGACCGAAATCGCGTTTTTTAACGTATCATAAACATTTAAGTACTAATCAATCGTTCGACTTAAAAAAATTAAATGTGTAACGCTAGGTCGAAATTCGGTATTGCCCTTTCATCTAAAGTACCTATTGTACTTACCGAGACGACACAACAGCCCCATGTCAGCTCGACCCATCGTCAAAGCATACTGAAATAGACACCGCGCAACAATGCGAAATAAAATATAGAGAGGAAAGTTTGTGTTTTGCTTACGTCTTAAAGGCGTAGATTGTCTTTCTAGGGTTTACCAAAAACTCCGTGGCACACTAGAGATGATATAAGAAAAGATTACCAAGTTTGGTGAATTAAACCACACACTTTATCTAAAATCCCCTTTTTATATTCAGCAGACCTCAAAACATATATTTGAGGTAAAACCCGATATCCAAATTTGACAGGATAACGATATTTTCATTTTACAGTAGTAAAAGAAAGTATTTAAAGCAGTAATGAAATTTTAAAACAGTATTATAATTAACACACATTCATTTTCTGAACGCATTTCTTATTAAATATCTTAGATTTTATATTCTTGCAACAAAATTTTTGTATGAATTTTGGAAATTGCAAAATCTTAAGAAAATAAACGAAAAAAAATTAATTCATTTGTCTCTTTTGAATTTTTAGAAATCTTTTAGTTACATTATTGAATGAATTACACATGTGCTTTACCAGATTTAATTTACTTTTTTTATCAGTCTATCTCTCTCTTTTTTTTCGCTTTTCAAATGACTTCATAGGTACTTCACTACAGTAAGACAAATTATGTGAAATTAGCATTGTTATAAAATATGAACAGATAGGCATGGAAAAATTATATGGCTCTCGATTTTACCATTCCTCTATGAACCCTAAAACGAAGCATTTTGAAACTTTCATGATTTAATTTTGAGATTTTCTAGCAAAAGATTATTTAAAAGCTACAATTTTTTGTTGGATTTTTCTAAATAATATTTTTTTTTTTTTTTAAACTCTGGACGTTAATTTAAGAAACTGTTAAAAAGACTTTTTATATTTATTTTAGAAAATCCGAAGCCAAATTATGAAAATTTCCGATTGATAAATGTTAAATACAAAATAATAAACCAAAAATAATTAACATATAATCTGTGATAAGAATAATAAAAAAAATTAATCATTGCTATAGTAATGCTTAAAATATGTTTCTAATGTATTCAAGCAATGGTAGATGGCATTGATTGTTACTGTCATACATAATATAATATACAAAGAGTATAAGAGGGGAGGTCGCGTATACAGTTACGAATGCCATCTGATGTTTGTGTCCAAGTACTAAACAAGTTGTGTCCAAGTACATAGTAATATAAAATTGATTATAATGATAATCCTAAAATGATAAACCGCCATGACAGTAGGTTTATCATTTTAAGATTATCATTATAATCAATTTTATATTACTATGTACTTTCAGATATTTATTACTTTAATAAATTTTAATATTTCTTAATTATTTTGTCATAAATTATTTGTTTTCATATTTTATCTTAGGAAATTCAAATTGAGCTGAACCGAATGTCCCGCGTGTTTTACGTTTTCATGATTGGACACAATCACTAGAGGCGTTGAAACTCGTGTACGCTTTTTAACATTGCCGCTAATGACAGGCTTCCCCTCTATCTTATACTCTTTGATTTGGTTAATGAAAGCTGATAAATCTTGGATGGCAGCATTTTTGGAATAAATTAGTTTTTTAACGGATTAGATATTATCTTACATTTCTTTTAATTGCTTATATAAGTTTTAATTAGGAGTGTAAAATACTGTACTTTCATACAATAATATTTTTCACATTTCAGCAATATTGTCAGTATACATTTAACAAATCTATCGAATGCGTCATACTCATGAATCTGTCATACTCATAGGTCTGACTATCATAATCTATGAATCATATTGTTGATATGTCAAAAAGCAAATGAAAATTCTAAAAAAATAATAAAAAACGGATTAAAAAGTTTCTATTCTAAAATGAATTTAGGATAAGTATAATAATTGTTAAGACTGCTAAAATATGTCATCTTTAAAACGTACCAGAAAATCATATACATGTAAAAAATGGGCAGCAAGTGCTAGTTCATTGAAAAAATCAAAAATAGCAACATCTTGTGAAAATATTTTTATAGAAGAGACAAAAAATAATGAACATGTTGAGCATGTGTTAACAACTGCATATGGTGTTATTAAATTGATTCTAAAACAATTAAATTGGTTAGATTTATTAAACGCTTCAGAAGTATGTCAAGAGTGGAATAAGGTGGCCAATGTTATTTTTTCTGAACGCTCTGCCCCATTTTGGTTTCATGTTGATACAGATAATGAGGGAGACGAAAGATTAATTCTTAAATATAGGCATTTGCAGTATAGTAAACCTTCGTTATGTTTAGTATTTTTAAATGAAACAGCCGCATCATTAGTTCCATGCAAAATTTTACCAAAAGATGCTTGTGTATCTGGCTGTGAAGATAATCACAGATGTAAGTTTAAAAAAGCTTTCAGTCAATAAAATTAGACCATAAAAATAAATAATTCGGCCAAATTACTATTTGAAAAAACAGTAATTTCTCTTAAGAATAAAAAAAAATTCTGGATGAAAATACAGTACTCAGATTACGCACGGAAAATTATCGCGAAAATTGTCAGTTATCATTACCGTCTCGATATTTTCGTTTTTATTTGAGACGATTAACGTACTTTATCGGATAGAAATCATAATCAGGTAATTTATAGTAATGATGAAATAAATATAAAATAAAAATTATCTTGGCATTCTAAGGAACAGTAAATTTTGAATTCATATTCATGGAGTTCATAAATAGAATGTTAATATTTGAATAACTTAAAAGACGAATCCAACTGTCAATTTTATCAAAACTTTTTTATGGTCTCATCGAATTGTACTTTTTTCTATGATATTACAATCACCCAATTAATCTGGTCGATTTTTTTTATTTTTTGCCTAATTTTATGGAATCAAGAAATTTTTGACTAAATAAAAAATTATATTTTTTTTAGTATTACAAATAATTAGACAAGAATTTTGTAAAAGTGGATGTGATATCATTGCTGTATGTAGCAGCACCGCAAAATCTACTTTTTTTAAACCTTTTGGAAGAAATGCAAAATTAAATTACCACAAACTAGGTACTTTGTTTTATCATCTTGAATCTTAATCAATTTACACAGCTGGTTCATGGGCCCCACTGACGGGCACTTTTATTTGAATTTCACGTATGCTAGCTAATTTATTGGTCCATTAGAATAGATGGCTTAGTAAAATCACTACGGCTTTCAATGTGTTAAATTTGGTTAGTTATTTTAATTTTTAAGATTCGTTATACAATAAAAGTCTTAAATCACACGCAAGTACACTGCAAACCATTATTTACATTTATTTATGTTTTCGTTATAAAACGATTTAAAAATGTCAAAAATGGTTTTCAACGGCATACAACTTACGGCCCAGAAAGAGCAGACACGTAGATCTAAATAATATGTATTAAATTCATATTAATGTTTATAGCACATATCCCTGCTTTAACGGGAATATCATTACCTGTTATACCCAATGTAAAAACAAGTAAATTCTACCTCACAAGAGAGACTGATTTCAATGAAATAGTTCGAACACATATTGGTGAAAGCAATTCTTTGAAATGTTTTATGGCTTTTGTTGGATTGAAACAACGTTACATTCTCGAACAGACTATCGTCTTAGAAGGATTTTTAAGTGCAGTAAATAATCAGTAAGTGAAAATTTTATTTGAACGTATTTGTTTTATAAATTTAAATCAATCCCTTTATTTTATCATATGTAGTCAATCTAGCAAGTTTGCATTTGCTGGAGGAATTATACATGGAACAAAAGAATCTAATTTTAAATCGGCATTTCTAAGAAATGAAGGAAAAATATTAGGCGTTACTTTTAGTGTACCCAAAAATGGTATTTCAAACTTCAATGCTTCTTCGATTATTCTTTGGGAAAATGCCCGTGAAGAAGAGGATATAGATAATATTTATGGCAATGTAAGTTAACTTTAATGTTCAAAAATCAACATTTATTCGTAATAATAGAGGAGCACTTTAAATTAAAGTGCTGTTTCTAATTTAAAAAAAAAAAATACAACAAATAGTTTTTTTGAATTAAGTTTTCCTAGTGTATACTTAGAATAACTGTCGAGATAAATCCAAAAATTAATTTAATGTGTAAAAAAATTTGTTATTTATTTATAATATTGATTATCCTTCTCTAATATTTCTAATAATAATGTTCCGAAGTTTACTTAGCCGATCTCGGTAGATATGTTGGATATGTTGTAGACTACAATCATTCAGTTTAATTTGGTGGCCGGCTCGATTCTCGCTGATGTAATAAATGTGTCTATAAAAATGGTCTAGAAAGACTTACTTGTAAAATATATGTATCTCCTTCTCTACTAGCATTCGTGGATTTTTATCTCGGAAACTAGTCACCCAATCGTAAATTGAATATTATTTTTGTATTTTTAAATTTCAATGAACATAAAATAGCGTTACGATTTTTTTATAGTAATTTTTTAGGCTTCTTATAAAATCACAAAAATACTTATAGATTAATAAAATTTTCGTAACGTCCTAACCCGACTCTTTGGCAGCCTATCTAATCTTTACACGATCGAGTTTTTATTTGTCCTCGAAGATGAGTCAATTTTCACCACGAAAGGCCCTAGTAATATTTCTGTCAAAAGAAAAGCTCTTACATGTGGGATACAATTCCAATTAAATAAAACTAACGTATTACAAATTTCAGCTAGCAAAGAAAACAATTAGACGTGAAAATATGGTCGCATTTAGATTTGCTTGTGTAAGTCGGTTTGAATTAAGTGATTTAGAAACAAATTGTTTTGAAAAACATTTTCCAAATGTGCCTATGATAGGATTTGAAGGCCTTGGTGAAATGGGTTATTACAACATTTTAGATAATAATAATCAAAATGGTAAGCTATAAAAAAACCCTTTTATACTTAAATTCGTTAAAATAATTGTTATTCGAGTCCTTTCAACTTCAGTTAAATATAAAATCAGTGACAAATTAAATCAAAGGTATAAAATAATCGGAATATCTCAGGTTTTTGCTGATGTTTAATAATAATTTTTTCATTAAGTTTTTATCTTATATCTGTATTTGCTTTGTTCAATACAAATTGCAAAAAAAGAACGGATTTTATTTTTAACTGGCAGAAGCTAACCGAATAATTTTTCTAATTCCATACTGAATAATTTTTATAATTTCAGATACTACTTATAATATCCCGGGTCGGTATACTGAATTTGCTCACTCAAATACAACAATAATTGTTTTGTTAAGTTGGGGTAGAATTATTTCGACGGAATGATCATTTTTCATAATAAAAATTAATACATCAATAAATCAACTCAAAAACATCAATTGTTTTGTTAAGTTGGGGTAGAATTATTTCGATTAATGGATCAATTTTCATAATAAAAATTAAATATTTTATTTCAAAAATGAGAATATTGTTTTTTTCTCGGGAAACAATAATTTATACCGAGGAATCGGTAAATAAATAATTAGCTATTTAAAATTTTCAAGTGTACACGAAAATTACAACTTTTTACATTAAATTATAAAACTGTTTATTTTAATTTAATTAAAAATTTATTATAACATGCGAAAAAAAATTTTTTTTTTTATTCCTGTACCAATACTTTTTATAAAAAATTATCAACGTTATTTGATCTTCTTTTTTCATTAAAGTAGATTTATTAATTGTATCGAGCGTTAAATTGTGGAAGTCCATTATAGTTTTTATTTATTATTTAGTTATAAAAACTATAAAGTATATTTGTCTTTTGCGATAAAGAAAATTAAGAGAACAACACACGAATAGTCACTTTTCTTCCAAATAGCTAAACATCTTTTAAGATTTCATAATTTACGAAGGAAGCAATTTCTATTCTAAAGTTCGAAATGCCAACGAATTATTGTTTAAATTCCAGTATCATTTAATAAAGCTTATAGTTTATTAATTTGGTTTTGGCATTAACAAAACCAAGTTTATAATGCACCAAATTCGCATACTTGGAACATACTTTTTGAGTGTAGGATTTTTATTGTAAGTTACAATTTTCGTTGATAGAGTTTATAATCGAATCTTCACTGGCTGTATTACGTTGGACAATTAGAAAATATATTAAAGTTTTATAGGTCATTTATGTTTGCATGCCTGTCACAGTACTAATCGCATTTGATTAGTACAGAAATTAATTTTGGTCCTTAAACGATTTATGATTTAAATTGAAACTAACTCCTTCGTAACTTTTATCTGTATCAAGATAACTAGATAAAACACAACGACTGCAACTAAACTAATATTTACCTACTTATTCCATGGTACATCGAATCTGTTAAGGATTTTATTCTCTATTTCACTGCATTATCTGAAATAAGACATTTCATGTAAATCTATAATGATATATACAATAAACTATAACACAAATAATAGTACAAATTTTAAACATGTGAGGTCGTAGCCAAAGTAGTCAGTTATCAATAAAATCAAAATGGTTTACGCTTCTAAACCATTTAGGTGAAAATTTTTGAGAAGGTATGTTACAGGTGTACAGCAATTAAATTTTTCACGACTAGAACACTAAGAATGTTACGCGCTTTTTAAAGAATCATCGAGTTCTAGAAATCCTTACTATGCTTCTCTAAAATTTTTAGTTTGTTATTGTTCTTAATTGTTCTAAGATCAATAACTCAATTAATAGAATTTATAGCGGCTTATGTTATTCAGTCTACGTAAAACTGTCTTACTGAGACATTTAGTGGTAGTCTTATACTACTAGAACTTATTAAATTCGCTAACGTGTTCAATAAAATAAACTTAATATAAAATAAAATTTATAATTTCATTGTAAGATTATTATTGTATTTCATAATATATATTATATGGCTATTAAAATGTATTTAAATTCATAATTGATAAAATAAATTTAATTGTATTATTACATCTTAATGAAATAATTTATCAAGGTGAAAATTAGAGATAAAGCGCCTTGCAGTATGTCAAATACACAATAAGAGTTTTCTATATGGCAGTCAAATACTGCACGCCTTTTTGGAGATCTCTTAAGACCCAGCTCACACTATCAGATTTTCTGATCAGAAAATCTAATGTAACTCTTAACATGTATTTTATAATAGACCCCGCACAACGTAAGATTTCTGCATAAAACATCAGATTTTCAGATCAAAATATCTTCTCGTGTGCGCCTAGCATCAGAATTTATTATTTATATATATATCTTACGATGTTATCTGGAAGTAGACCATCTGTTAGTTAAAAAGTAATTAATGAATTTAAAATATTTGAAAGTTCATTGTGGTTCATTGTACGTATCCGATTATATGCGCTTACTTAAAATTTTTGCCTGATGTATGATTAGATTTTCTTATAGGACTGTCCGATGGTGTGCGTTGACCATCAGATTTTCTGTTCAGAAAGTCTAACGGTGTGTGCTGGCTCTAAATAAATTTTGTCTTGTTTTGTTGACAGAGTACACTGTTATTCAACGCAAAAAGTAAGTAATTCTTCACCCAAATTGTATTTTTTTCATTTAAGTTGATTAATTCAAATAATTTTAGGACCAAAGATTTTCTTGCTGTTTGTTTTATTTATAGAGATTGCAGGCCCCTTAATATTTTCCTCCAATCAATCGTAAATATTAAATTTTTCTAAAATGGGTTTTTTTTTTGCAAAACTTAAATATAACGATGAGTCATAGTTAAAATTTAAAACATTTTTGGTCGATTAAAACAATTTATAGCAAATAAAAACGAAAAAATTTCAAAAATATACGAAATAATTTATTTATACAACAATATAAAATCAGCATTTAGAATTAAACTACGTGTGGAATTTTAAAGTTCATCTTTTTGTTCTTTTTCAATGGTTTCATTGTATTTGGAAAGTACTTTTTTGTTAGTCCAAGCTTCATATGCTAATAAAGCAACATTTTTTGCACCAATCGCACTCATTTCCATAGCACTAGCCGCCCATTCAATTGCATTCACATGAAACATATAATCATCTAATACAAAACTATCTGTTCGTTTAATTGTATCATATGCTGGGTATGCCAACCAATCAATAATTTTCTTCGATTTTATATTTTTAAATAATTTATTTAATTCAGCTTCTGTTAAAATATTCTGTGAAAATATTTTCCAAACATTGCGATCAATATCATCTCCCGAATAGTTGACATCAACAATTGAACTTAGCGAATTAAAAAATGTATTATTTACAGTTAAGATATCAGTTAATTTAGTATCTAAATTAAAAAATTTATAATTTAATTCACCATTCACTAGAGTACAAACGGTACGATGATAATTTCCCAAAAATTGTATCTGTTTTGGAAAGTTTATGAATTTGATTCGATTTTTTATATCTGGTGTCATAGGTGTAGCGAGAATTACAATATCATAAAATTTCCCAAGTTCATTATCATTGTAAAATTCATTCTGTGTAAAGTTTAGTAAATAACGACCTTGTTCCGAATTTAAATTCAGTGTAATACTTAGTACGTCCGTTGGAATTGTAGAAACAGGTGCCCTTTGTAGTAATTTTTCTGGAACTTGTTTATTTCCGCCTTTAATGGAAAATAATGAATCGGCTATACCAGCAAGCGAAACACTGCCTAAAAAAACAAACAACTATATGTAGGCTGAGAATATCTAAAATCACCAATTTCTATAAATCAGTGTCTAAAATACATACCGACAAAAAAATGAACATCTATATCTTGACCATAATTAACTCTTAATGCAGCTCGAACAATTTCATTAATCATACGATCAGAAAAATTATGATCTCTGAGTACTTTGTATGTAGTATTAGTTAATGCATCGACAAAAGATGGCGACATAGCATTCAATAATTGTTCCACAGTTTTAAATGATTTGCCATTATTTTGCAATTCATATATGCTAAAAAAATATTTCAACAGATTAGCAACTTTCATGCAATATTTGTTTCAGTGGTCTTTTATTTTCTTTAAGATTTAATAAAATCGAGAATGGGACATCCGTATTTGGAATATATTAACGATAAGAATTCAGATCTCACTGCGGCGTTCAACGTTTTAAAATTTATTATTCTTGAAGTGTAGTTATTAATTGTATTGGCTTCATTAGCCTCCAAGTTTGTTCACTCATTATTGGTAAACAGAACTCGAAAAAGATATAGGATTTGAAACTAATTAAATCATACTCGATTCCTGAAACTGGGGAATCATCGAAGGAATCGAAAAAATCTCATTTCGAAGAGAGTAAATAGTATGAAAAGGATGATAAAACGTATTTAAAGTTTTGTATTATAGGATTATACAATTCATAAACAATCCACAAGAAAACATTTTTATATTTTAAATTTAAATCATACTTATTACCGATCAAATTCGTCAAGAATATTATCAATCGTTGAGTCAAGTTTCTGAAATTCGAATCCATATCGCCAAAGAACTTTCATTACATTTATCAAATAATATTTGCTACTTTCAAACACAAATTTGTCACCGTTATACAAAGCAAATGTTGACGAAGATTTTTCAAAACGTTTTTTCAAACCTATAATAAATTTGATAAAATTAATAATTATATCAATTCATTTAGAGTAATTTTCAAACAATTACCAAATAAATCCATGAACTGAGTTAAATATTTGTTTCTAGGATGGATTACCGAACCGCCGACTTCAAAATAACGTCCATTAATGTTTGTAGTCGCCAATCGACCTCCAATACCTTCCCTCTCATATATATCGATATTAGCACCTTCATCCCCAAATAGTTCATTTAAAAAGTATCCCGTAGACGCTCCACCAATACCAGCACCAATAATTGCTATAAAAAAAAAGCTTTAAAAATAACAAATCAAATACCAATATATTCTAAATATAACCTATTTTCGGTGGTTTTATTGTTTTGCAAAACGTAAATGATTGCATGAAGTTAATCAAGAAAATTGAGCTAATTATAATAGATAATATATTCATTTTGTTTTTTAAAAACAAAACATAAACAAATATTGTTTGTCAATTGTTCTAACCCTCTCAAAGTTGACGAACATCCTAATTAATCAACAAAGATTGAAAGATAATTATTTATAAGCTCGATTATTATTTTTCTAATCAATTGTATATATTAGTAATCTGTAAATAAATAATATTGTCACCTGTGATATTTTATTTTATATCACAATGTAAAAAAAAAATTTCTTGTAATTTCGTCTCGCAGCTGTAAGACTTAATATACGTAGGTATAACTTTTCATTTTTACATAAAAAAGTACAAAAAAATGTTAAAAAAGATAATTTTTTATTTAATATAATATATAAAAATACCTAAATAAAAAGTAAAAGCGTGGAGAAAAAAAATAATTTTTACAACGCTACCCTAACATTTGTATTATATTATACCATAATGGTGCATAATTGTCATCCGACTTATCTAAATATTTAGAGTAGTATTATATATAATTTCTATTCTATATATGTACCTAATGTACCTATTATAATATTACTCAAATTATATATCACTAAATATTTGTTCTGAAAAGGAAAAATGAGTAAACACAAAATAGAAACATTTGTCTACTGGGCAAGATTCAAGAGAGGCACTGCGTGACAATATACGTTTTATAATACGATGCGAGTTACGCGATCACGTCGCACGTGCCAGATTCATTGCCTAATGATATATAATTTATGATGTAAAAATTATCGAAAACAAAACAAATTATATATGTATTTTACACAATACTAACATTTTAAAAATAAAAACTACGGAAACAGAAGAATATTGATAAATTAAAAATTAAAATTATCAAGAGCAAAATGGGGATTTTAACAAACAACAGAATATATATAGAGATTTTAACACACAACAGGATATATTGAGAGTAAATAATACAACTGAATGTAATGAATGGGTATGAAAAAGTAATTCTCACTTAATTATAAAAAAAAGACAAATATAAAAAAATCATAAAATATAAACTTTTATTCAAAATAATATGTACCCGTAACAAATTTTATTTACATTAAATATAAATTAATACTCTTCGATAGATTACCATCGCCATTTTCTCAATCGTGTATTTTTCAACGCTTTCAATGCACTTTTTGCTTTACGTTCAGCTTCTATTCGATCCTTTAAAGAATGCTTTCCTTCATATTCACTTCGAACAATTGAATCATGTTTTAAAGCTGTGTGTACTCCTGTAATAAAATATACACATTAATAATTTTAGTATAAGTGATTATATGTAATGAACACTTAATGGCTGTGTGATCGAGTGGAAACCAAGTTTTATTTATGCGAAGTTTTCATAAAACTTATTAGATTTAAAATAAAAATTTACAAACATAAAATAAAAGAATTACCTCGTGAAAATAATTGTTGCAAAACATATGCATCTTGTTTTTCATTAAAATTAACATTTTCATCTTTGGACAATTTACTAAAACGTTCTTTTTTTATTACACCTTGAACTATTTCACCATCTACTACGCCATTCGACTTATGGTGCTTTTTCTTCACACTTTTAAAATGATTATCCAACTTTCTATTAGGTTTTTCAGAATTCAAATTTTTATCAATAATTCGTTTATCATTTGTACATGACGTTGTAATAATTTCTTTAGTTTTTTCTTTAACATTTTTACCTAAATTTCCATTTTTCAGTTTTTCAGATTCTTGTTCCAACTTTTTAGATTCTTTTTCCAATTTATCCATGTTTGAAGATCCATTTTGTGTAGGAACAAAATCTATAACACCAAGTGTTTTAGATGTGTCCAATTTCTCAAGAATTTCATTAAATGAAATATTTGTTTCAGTTTCATCAACAAGGTTTTTCGGTACTGTTTCTGGAGGTATAATAATTTTTCGCATTTGCTTGAAACGTATTGTTGTTGGATCCCATATATAATTTCCATCTTCTTTTTCATAATCATGTGCTGATATTTGTAGCGATTCCGGCGGTTTTAATTCTACAGTCTTTGATATTTCAGGATTTTCAGAATTTGTTGTAGAGGTAGAGGTTATTTTTTTTGCTAATTTTTGTGCTAAATCTTTCATAGCTTTTAATTTTTCTTCAGAAAATAATTTAATACTAGTATCTAATTTCGATTCATGAACCTATGAACAAATTTTAGAGAATTAAAAATGTATCGATGAATTCATTTTTTATTAACATACTTTAGCATCTTGGAAGATGTTTAACGTTTCTATGTTTCCATTTGAATTCGGTTCTACAAACGAAAACAATTCATGTAGATCAGATAATTTAAAAAATCGTTTTTGTTTGGCATTTGTAAGGACTTTATTACTAAGCAATTGTTTCCAAACTTGACGTTGGTATATCTGAAAAAATTGAAGCACATATGATAAGGAGCGGAGCAAGAAACTAACTGATAACAAAATAAGTGTTATAAATAATTAAATTAAGAATTAAACTTTTTTCAAACGCGACTAATAAAGTGACATACAATTTTAACGTAGGATCCGTATCAAGGAAAAAGTGTATTAAAGATGTTTTTATAAATCGATTTGAAACACTACATTGTGTGTTACGTAAAATTTTATTTTTGAATATTTTACTTAAATAATTACTTCTGATGTTTTGCTTCCAAATTTTTAATTTTATCCTGGATCTACGCCTGGGCTTGTATTATGTAATTCATGTATTTTTCAATTTAAAATTATTTTACCTTTTCTTCAATAGTTCCAGCAGATAGTAATCTATATACAGTAACATTTTTCTTCTGTCCAATTCTCCATGCGCGCTCACGAGCTTGCATATCTGTAGCTGGATTCCAATCAGGATCGTATATAATAACTCTATTAGCTCCAGTTAAATTAATACCAAGACCACCAACTCGTGTTGTAAGTAGAAACAAAAAATATTCGCTATTCTAGAAAGTAAAATAAACTATTTTTTTTAAAATTATTTAATGAAATGTTTAAAAACATTAATAACAAATTAAGAGGATTTGGTGCTGCAAACAGCTCTGTATTATATACATTGTGGAAGCATTCTATATCTGCGGTGTTGAAAGATTTGTGTGAAAGATGTCCTATGGAGACAACTATTGGTTTTTTTTTCATATGACATAGATATCTTTCCATATTTTATTTACAATTACCATTTGTCAATTATCTACTAATTAAAAAAATTAATTTTTTAATTATTAGAATTAAACTTACATTATTAAATCGATCGATTAACGGTTGACGAGCCCCTATGTTAGTTGTGCCATCCATTTTTAAATATGTATAATTATTTATACTTAAAAATTCTTCAAATATGTCAATCATTGAACGTGTTTGTGTAAATAATAAAACACGATGACCCTGTTGCTTCCAAATTTTTAACAGCGATGCAACAACTCTCATTTTACCAGCACGCTTATAATATCCAAAACGTTCTTCAATTGGTACTTCTACTGGTAATTTACTAATATTGGGTGCAGTGTCTTCTACCTCACCCAAATACAAGTCTGGATGATTACAAATTTTTCGTAGAACAGTCACTGCTAACAACATTTTTGCCCTGAACATATTATTACTGAGTCTATGGTCTTTATTTAGAAGTGTACCCACATGTTCAGTCTAAAAAGTATGAATAAATTTATGATACAGCAGTTTCCAAACTTTATAATAAAATACAATGATCGTGTACCGAAAATAGGATTCAAATACCAATACAATAAAAATTAAAATCAATTTTACGTATCTAGATAAAAGTTAGAATTAACTTCACGAAGTGGCATAAGATACCTAAGTTCATTATGTTAAAATTTTAAGGAAAATACTTTCACGCACCCAAAAAGTGAAATGAATTCGAAAAATATTAATAACTTTTATGAAAAAATATTGGAGAGGAAAATAATTCAACGTATAGTATGCATATTTAAATTATTCGCTAATAATAGAGCTAAAAGAGTACATAATACAGTGATTTAAATTGCGGTAATACCATCCATAATTACGTCATTCTAGAGAAACGTCGTGAAATAGTAAGTATATAAAATGAGACTCGACTAAAAAAATCCTGAATTTGTAATCACTTGGTTTGAAGTAGACCAAAAAAACTTGGTTTAAAGCAGAAAAAAAGATTCTTATTATAGTTTTTAATTTTTTTCTATTTTCTTTTACCATTAATAATAAATTAATAAATTGGTAATATTAATAAATTTTGAACCTACCATTAGATAATGTTTATACAAATCAGTTTGTTCTTTGGTAAGTTCACAAAACAAGACTTGTTCATTTTTACTAGGTAAATCTATTTGAACATCAACTTTAGCTCTACGTAGCATATAAGGTGTAATCACATTTTTTAAGGCTGTAGCTATTGATAAAGCTGTTGCTTCCTAAAATAAATTATTTATAAGATTATTAATTTTACAAAAAAGTGCACACATTTACACAAAATGTTTCGTACCTGAAAAGGACTAGCGTTTGCATATCCACCTTGGAGAATTGGTGTGGCAAAATGATCCATAAATACTTGCAATGTTCCTAATTTACCAGGAACAATAAAATCAAATAAACTCCATAGTTCGGTTAAATTATTTTGCATTGGTGAACCAGTTAATATTAATCTGTGAGGTGTTTGAATATTTTTAATTGCTTCGGTAACCTATTATTAAAAATATTACTACCGTTAATAATTAGACAAAAATAAAATCATGTTATCGTTTTCTTCACATTTAGATTTGTAAAGTGACCGCTAGGGCTAGTATTGAGCATTTCATTTCTTATAAAACCTCAAAAAACGATCCATTTATAAACATCTTGTAGATTATTTTTCGCATGCTTAGAGATAAAAAAGGCCACAATCAGCATCTACCATACAAATTCCAAATTGTAAAATACACAAGTTTTATGATGTTATACCATAATAATGTTTTTTTACAATTTAAGATTGATTTTTTATATATATATATATATATATATATATATATATATATATATATATATATATATATATATATATATATATATATACATATATATATATATATATATATATATATATACATATATATATATATATATATATATATATATATACATATATATATATATATATATATATAAAATCAATCTTAAATTGTAAAAAAAACTAAATTGTAAAATATATATATATATATATATATATATATATATATATATATATATAAATATATATATATATATATATATATATATATATATATATATATATATATATATATATACATATATATATATATATATATATATAAGAAAATTTATTGATACTTTTTTGCCTGTTATATACATACCTTTGCAGATGGATTACGGATTTTATGACCTTCATCCAAAACAATATAATGCCAATACAGTTCACACAACAATTTATTGTATTTTAACATTCCTTGATATGTAGTTAATAAAATTCCTGTCTCTTTATTAATTTCTCGAATTAAATCATGTGGACGGCCTATAATATTCATTATATAATTTTCTATTTAAATTTTAGGGTTACAAAACTTACCTCTGAATGATCCAGATTGATGTAATATAGCAACACGTAAACGTGGCCACCAATCATGAAAATGTTTAACCCATTGATGCATTACAGTCGCTGGACAAATAATTAGACTAGAACCTAAACCTTTATTATTTCTACAAAAAAACAATATTAATAATCAATCAATGAATATATTTTAAAGAAACTTTGTATATTAATTCAATTCGAATCTTACCCAGTGTATACTATTTTGGAATAATCTAAAGCAGCAAGGAAGGCTATCACTTGTACTGTTTTTCCTAAGCCCATTTCATCGCCTAATAAACCACCGACTTTTTGATGATTTAATTCATTCATCCATTTCACTCCGATTTTTTGATATCTAAATAAGTTTTGAAAAATTATTTTAATTAAAAGATATAATGATGGTAAAAGAAAACATTTCAGTTAATTTTAGCGTTTGCGTCGACGTTCTAACGAGAAACACTTTTATAATAAAAATTATTTATATAATGTATATGGGGTGCCACATTTATCTTTCACAGTAAACTTGGTATTTTTTCATTGTCATTAATTAATTAAATTAATCATTATTCGTTTCGCTCGCAAGTAAAATAAATGTATTACAAGTTTGAAAATCGTGATTAAAATACTTACAACAAATATTGATTTTTAAATATTAGATTACGTTTGAAATCTAATGTTTTATAATTTTTTTTTTTTTTTTTAGAATCAATAATTAAAATTTACGATTATTTAAAATGTTTTATTTGTATACTTACTGGTATAACTTGCTCCAAATAGAACCGGGTACTTTAATATGATAATCTAACTTTTTATCACAATTCTTTTCACTTTCCAAATTTGTAATATTTTTCAATCGTTTTTTGTAGTTGCCAAAATCGCCATCATCCCTAATCTTCATTATTTTAGCTAATGGTGTTACTTTACTCTTGTTAGAAGTTTTAGGATTAGGACATTTCCTTGGAACGTATTCTTCATCACTATCTAAAAATATTCATTTTTAAGTTCGTTAAATCGATTTATAAATAAAATCAGTTAATACAAATAAGATACCTAAATCATTTTCGGAGGGAACATATTCACTACCAGATTGATCTGACTCAACAACTTCACCCTCCTCAGATTCTACTTCACTGTCAAATGATTCACTTTTTTGTTTTTTAATTACCGGATCTTCAGTTTTCAAAGATATAGAAATTTTACGTTTAAGATCTGCTGATTCATTTTCACTTTTTAAGGAAGATCCTACATTAGATTTTGATGTACTTGGTACATTTATAGATTTTGAAGTACTTGGTACAGTTAAATCTGAGGAATAATTTTCTACTTGTTTTTTCGATTTTACACATGGCATTACATCGAATTCCATTGTGTCATTTTGTAATATATTTTCAAGTGATATATTTAATGAATTTTTATCTGATGAGGTATTATTACCTATTGAATTGGGAAGTTTAATACTGTTAAAATTGTCATTTTCGACATTCGAAAATGTATCAACCTGTGATTCCTACAATTAGAAAATATTTGTGAATGAAATTTTATATTTTCAATGATTTTATAATAAACACCTGAATTAATTCCTGAAAAAGTATTGAATTATCCATAATGGTAAATTATTTTTAATGTTTTGACGTATATTTTTAGAGCTTATTTCATTCGAAATTTGACAGAAGGACAAAAAACATTGGAATACATGCAATATGTTATGACAGAAGAATGAGAGTGTTCAGATTATATTTTTCAATTAATTTTGGTTGCGTTCTAAAAAAGTTTATTTTAAGTAAAGAGTTTATTAAAGAGTATATTTCTAATCATACAAAACATATAGCGGGTAGGGCTATCATTTATACACTTCCCCTTTTAAGTGAGTTTTTTTTTGACATAATTCAAAATCAAAAACATCGTTTGTTTAGAACTAAATATTGTTTTTCTTTATTATAGGCTGCAATAACGTTTGTCTCTTCGTTTGGTCGCCTCCACTTAAGCCTCGGCCCATGGATGTAGAGTAATTACAGATTCTATGGGGTAAATATTTAAATAATTAACATTATTATTCTCTTGATTGTATGAATTATTCAGTTGCAATGGGGATTCGTTTATGTCAACCACGACACAGGTGACAGCATCATAGATGGGATCCGTGTTGCTCAATTATTTAAATGTCAAAATATCAGGCGTATTTATAATACAATTAAAATAAGTAAGTACTTAACTGTTAGTACTTCGTTATTAGTAAACAAAAATAATAATTCTGCTTACGCATGTAGTATGTTTTTTGTAATTATAATTAACTTTTCAAACTGGTTTAACATGATGCAGTCGATCTAAAGCACGAGATTACAAATAATACAATATATTTATAATCTTCTAATGTTGGCAATGTTTATGAAAAAAAAAATTTAATTTAAATTTAAAAACATTAATTTTTAGTCATAAATAATCCAAACAGGAATTGTTTATAAATGTTTTATTAGTCGAAATCGAAAGCTTTTTCGATGTCCAAAAGGACCATTTGTTCCAATTAAATCCGGTAGCAATATGGTCAGTAAGTCGGTGAAGCTGGCTTACTGGGGAGTGGTTCGATCTGAACCCAAATTGTTGGGGGATGAGCTGTCTATGGATATCTTCATGCGACTGCAGCCGATTCAAAACTACTTTCTCCATGACCTTGCTGAGAGACGGCAGCAAGCTTATGGGTCGGTAGCTCGAAGGCGACTTAGGTAACTTTCCCGGCTTCGGAAGCGCTAAAATCTTAGCGGATTTCCAAAGTTCGGGAAAATAAGCAGCATCAGCAGTAGCACCAACACCAATGGACGAAGAATTCCAGCCTGTCAAACCTAGGAAAAGAAGCAGGAAAACAAACAACGACGCACCGTCCACCAAGAAATTGGCAACAGAGGTCCACAACAAATATGGACCACTTACAGATATCACCGACACTAAAATCGTTCCAACAAGTCGGAACAAGAAGCCGAGCCCAATTGTCGTCCACATGGCCCTCACCAGGTTTCAAAAGGTGGAAGAAGCTATTAAAGCGACAGCTACTGGTACCGTTAGGTTCACTTTCGGTGCCACAACAATTAGTGTACATTGCGACTCAGATCGTGATTACACCAAATGCAAGGAACGCCTTGAAGAAATTCAAAATGCCGTTCCATTTCTACGGAACAAAAGAGGACGTTGATCCGAAATACGTCCTTTATGGAACTATGCGCCACCATTCAGACAACATGGTGGCCGAAGATTTAAAAAAGCATGGCCTTAATCCACAAAAGGTCATGCTACTTTCAAAAGTAGAAGGCGAGAGCTTACGGGTGTCTCGCCTTGTACAATTTGCAAAGGGAACGCAAGCCCAAGGCGTCCTAAACATCCGATGGATATGCGGCGTTCCATGACGAGTGGAAAAATATGTCAACAAACGGGGTGCTGTACAGTGCTACCGTTGTCAACTTTATGGACATGGTTCACGGAACTGTCGTGGATCCGTACGTTACGTGAAGTGTGGCAAAAACCACGCTTCAAGCAAATGCGAGATCCCACGGTCGGAGCCTGCAAAGTGCTGCAACTGCGGCGCGGCGCATCTGGCAAGTGCCATGGATTGTCCAGCTCGGAAGACTTACGTGGCAGCAACAGCATCCCGAGCAGCAGGAGCGAGGCGCAAGGCCGCCCATCATCATTCAAGGCCAGGGATTTCCCGGCCCTTCCTCGTCCAAAAGAGGTCAACGCCCCAAACAGAGGTACCAGTCACCAAGGTAGCAGTCAATCAGCCAACAGGAGACCAGCGACACAAAATTTCAAACCAGCGCCATTGCCCACTTCAAACCCGTGGACAATTAAGAAGACACCGGAGAAAGAGGTAACCGATATCGTGTGTCCCTCCATTTCCCCACTCAACCCATTCTTCGAGGATATAGAATCTTCACCAGTTCCACCTCCATTGGAAACTGGTGGTTCTAAACCCCTTGATTTCATGGACCTCCTGAAACTCAGGATTAAAGTAGAGGCCGCGTGGAAATCATGTAATTCAAACCAAGAAAAACTCTTCAAGTTTTTCGAGATGACGGATCATTTATTCGATAATGATATCTCATCCCTCTTCAACTAGATCCCAGATTCGCTTTTTGCAATGGAACTCTCAAAGTCTCCAACGCAAATTACTCGAGCTTCACTCATTCCTTGAGCAGCATCGGATCCATGTTGCAGCCATCAGCGATACATGGTTAAAGCCGGATAAGAAAATAAGTATCCCTGGATACCTTACCTATCGCCGTGACCGCGCCGCCAGAAATGGTGGCGGGGTTGCCTTATTTGTTAGACACGATGTCAAACATTGTATCTTGCCTCCCGAAGACGGCAGTCTCGAAGCCGTCTCCGTTCTTATCTCGGCTAATTGTGGTAATTATAAAGTCACATCTTTATACAACCCCCCAGATAGACTCCTACAAGGAAGGGATATTGATCGTATTGTGAGAACCCATGATCGCGCTGTGATCATGGGAGATTACAATGCGCGTCACATTTCTTGGAATTGTACATCTAATAATGCAAACGGCAACGCGCTATTTGCGCAGTCTCTGAAACGTAACTTCATTGTTGCGTACCCAGACGAGCCCTCCTACTACCCCGATGCTGCTTCCCGCCCACCTCAAACCATCGACCTAACGATACTCAAAAACTGTGACCTTCTGTCAGATTTAGATGTTCATTTGGATTTGCACAGTGACCATCGCCCGATCACTTTCACCCTAGGTGAAATGAAGGGTGCTACAACTGTGCAAACCCGGCTGGATGTCGAGAAAGCAGACTGGAAACTATTTAAAGAGTATCTGAAACCCTGATCACCCCCCCAGATCAATTTCACCGACCAAATATACTTGGAGGTCAGAAAGCTCACGAAAAGTATCGTAGTTGCTACCGAAAAGTTTATTCCTAGGAAAACTCGAAACCTCGGATATCAATTAAAATTAGATGCTGACACACTTAAAATCATACAGACTCGGAACAAACCACGCAAATTTTGGCAACGTGTTAGGCTGCCTGAGCTTCATTATGCCATGAGGCGATATTCGAGATAAAGTCACGCGCACCAGAGATGAAATGTGGAACGAGAGGATTTCGGCTCTGACCACTCGTGACAATGTATCGAAAATTGCTAAAAATTTGCGTAATCGTTCGAAAAGACTACGTCCCCTCTTGTCGGAAAACGGGTACCTTTACTCGGATTCCGACAAAGCCCAACTTCTAGCTGACACCTTCTCTAATGCGCACAGCTTAACAGATGGCGACGAATATCATGAAGAAGAAACGGCCCACTCGGTGTCCGAATCCTTGGAAAATATTCGCTCTTCCACCATAAACCCCATCGATGTTGACAGCGTATCACCTCAAGAGGTATCCAGCATTTTAAGGAAACTTAAATGCAGGAAAGCTCCGGGTGATGATGGAATAACTAACGTTGTGCTCCGCTATCTTCCTCGGAAGACGGTTGTTCAGCTCAGTTATATCTACACTGCATGCTTGAGACTTGGTTATTTTCCCGACCTTTGAAAATCCGCTAAGGTTTTAGCGCTTCCGAAGCCAGGAAAGCTACCTAAGTCGCCTTCGAGCTACTGACCTATTACCTTGTTAAAGTAAAGATAAAGGTCTTGAAAAAGGGGGTGCAAAACGTCATAGAAAAGTTTTGCGTGATAATATCCAAGGTATTACAAAACCAGCAATTCGTCGTTTATCACGAAGAGGTGGAATAAAACGTATATCTGGTTTAATTTATGAAGAAACTCGTGGTGTACTGAAAGTATTCCTTGAAAATGTAATTCGTGATGCTGTTACATATACTGAACACGCAAAACGTAAAACAGTTACAGCTATGGATGTTGTATATGCTTTGAAACGACAAGGTCGTACATTGTACGGTTTTGGAGGTTAAGAAAATATAATGATTTACTTAAGATATTTAGTAAATTTATCAAACAATATTTAATACATCCAATAAATTTCCAAAGGCTTCCCTGTTTGGGAAGCCACTAATTATAATCATATAAGAGTTAAAATATTTTGTTAATAAATATCATCATATTATTATAAAAATTTTTAATGAATATCAATGTTAATTTAATATTATATAATTTATAAAATTGTTATCATAAATTATATTTATAACTAGCTGGACCGGCAAACGTCGTTTTGCCACATATTTCTAATTAACTTCAACATTTTCTAAGTATAATAACATATTCTTAACTTTCCTCTATTTCTTAATACTAAAAGCTAAGGCATATTAGAATAAATAATGATATTAATATATTTTATAAAGCATACCCGGACACGTTGCGGTGACAATTGATATTACATCGATTGGATGCAAAATTTGAAGCAGATTGGACGAAGGAATTCCGTTGTCCCATACAAGCTTTGCCTCTGCGTTTCATTCCATTAGGGGTAGAATTTCAGAAAATCTTTTCTTATGGGATACCCGGTATTTGATGTGTAACCCACTGTTTGGTGTGGGATACCCGTGACACGAAATATTTATATATACACTCGTGTTTGATGTGGGACACCCGGTACCTCGTGCACACACAATTCGTGTATATTGTGCTGTGGTTCTCATATACTTAATGAAAAACAGTAAAAGGAAGTCCAGAACCATTAATATAGAAAAGAAGAGATAAATAAATTCTATTTTGAATAGCTGACCCGGGTAAACATTGTTTTGTTATATAAATTATTTCTAATCATCAATATCTCCTAAATATAATAACATATTCTCAACTAAATAAATGATGAAGCTGCGGCAAATCAGAATAAATTATGATATTAATTTATATTTTGAAGCATACCTACCCGGTTTACGCGTTGCTGTGTTATTTTTCACATTTTAATAAATGATATTACATCGTTTACATGCGGATGCAATTCTACCCTTAGGGGAAGAATTTCAAATCCTTTCTTATCGGATTCCCGGTGCACCCGGTACATTATATGCACCCGGTATTTATCTGGTATTTGCTGGGGTACATCCGGGACCGCGTTCACCCGATAATTTTTGGTGTGGTACACATACACTTGATGAAAGGTATATGGAACTCCTGAACCAAGAATGATTCCGGTAATACTTGAACAATGCGATATGCACACTTTATACAGTTGACAGTTCGTTATACTGAGAAGACAAAGAAGTTTTATTTTGAACTAGCTGGCCCGGCAAACGTCGTTTTGCCACATATTTCTAATTAACTTCAACATTTTCTAAGTATAATAACATATTCTTAACTTTCCTCTATTTCTTAATACTGAAAGCTAAGGCAAATTAGAATAAATAATGATATTAATATATTTTATAAAGCATACCCGGACACGTTGCGGTGACAATTGATATTACATCGATTGGATGCAAAATTTGAAGCAGATTGGACGAAGGAATTCCGTTGTCCCATACAAGCTTTGCCTCTGCGTTTCATTCCATTAGGGGTAGAATTTCAGAAAATCTTTTCTTATGGGATGCCCGGTATTTGATGTGTAACCCACTGTTTGGTGTGGGATACCCGTGACACGAAATATTTATATATACACTCGTGTTTGATGTGGGACACCCGGTACCTCGTGCACCCACAATTCGTGTATATTGTGCTGTGGTTCTCATATACTTAATGAAAAATAGTAAAAGGAAGTCCAGAACCATTAATATAGAAAAGAAGAGATAAATAAATTCTATTTTGAATAGCTGACCCGGGTAAACATTGTTTTGTTATATAAATTATTTCTAATCATCAATATCTCCTAAATATAATAACATATTCTCAACTAAATAAATGTTGAAGCTGCGGCAAATTAGAATAAATTATGATATTAATTTATATTTTGAAGCATACCTACCCGGTTTACGCGTTGCTGTGTTATTTTTCACATTTTAATAAATGATATTACATCGTTTACATGCGGATGCAATTCTACCCTTAGGGGAAGAATTTCAAATCCTTTCTTATCGGATTCCCGGTTTTTAGTGTGCACCCGGTACATTATATGCACCCGGTATTTATCTGGTATTTGCTGGGGTACATCCGGGACCGCGTTCACCCGATAATTTTTGCTGTGGTACACATACACTTGATGAAAGGTATATGGACCTCCTGAACCAAGAATGATTCCGGTAATACTTGAACAATGCGATATGCACACTTTATACAGTTGACAGTTCGTTATACTGCTAGTGAGAAGAGATAAAGAAGTTTTATTTTGAATAGATAAAGAAGTTTTATTTTGAATTTCAAAATTATATTTTGGTTTCTATGGAAATGTTGATTTGTAACATGTGAGAAAAAAAAAAGACAAAATATGTTTCACAGCTATGAACATTTTGTATTCGAAAATTAAATTGTCGTTTATTGTATTTTCCTTTACTTATTATTTATGTTTCTCACCGTTAAAACCTTCCCTGAACTTTCACGAATATTTCAAGACCAAAATTAGCCAAATCGGTCCAGCCATTCTCGAGTTATGCGCTTACAACACATTTTGCAATTCATTTTTATATATAAGATTTCAAAATTAGATTTTGGTTTCTATGGAAATGATGATTTGTAACATGTGAGAAAAAAAAAGACAAAATATGTTTCACAGCTAGGAATATTTTGTATAAGATAATATTAATTTTGTATTCGAAAATTAAATTTTCGTTTATAGTATTTTCCTTTACTTATTATTTGTTTCTCACCGTTTAAATCTTCCCTGAACTTTCAGGAATATTTCAAGACCAAAATTAGCCAAATCGGTCCAGCCATTCTCGAGTTTTAGCGTTAAAATACTGGATCGATTTGAATGTCTTTCAACGTTAGGAAGCTACACCATCTACAGGTTATATAGACTTATTTTTATCCTTACCTTAATACCCACGGGAATGAGAACCAAGCACGAAATATTTTTTCTCCATTTATAAAAATTATTTACTCTTATTTAATATATTTGATGGCTCTCTAAAAAACAGAGCCGATTTCATACATGATATAAGTTACAATAAAATATTAATTAAAATTTATTTTGAACTTGTATATTTAGTAACAGCATTAGTACCTTCACTAACAGCGTGTTTTGTCAATTCACCAGGTAATAATAATCGAACTGCAGTTTGAATTTCCCGACTTGTGATTGTTGAACGTTTATTATAATGAACTAAACGTGATGCTTCAGCAACAATTCTTTCAAAAATATCATTAACAAAACTATTCATAATACTCATGGCTTTACTTGATATACCAGTGTCAGGATGCACTTGATTCAATACTTTGTAAATGTAAATTGCGTATGATTCTTTACGCTTACGTTTCTTTTTTTATCACTTTTTGAAATATTTTTTTGAGCCTTACCAGCTTTTTTAGCTGCTTTTCCACTTGTTTTTGGTGGCATTGTTATTAACAATAAATACTAACAGATAATTACAGAACACCAGTCAATACGTGTATGTGTACAAATATCAGTTTTAAAAGTTCTTTATTTCTTATTCAACATAGTACATAGATATAACAGTACATATTTTTGTTCCTTATTAGTAATTGTTCCCGTTCCTGTGTACAAATATCGTACAACTAGTTTATTATATACTAAACGGTAGATGCTTGTGCTACCAATACTTCTGTTCTCTGATTGGATGAGATAAATACTTATATATCATTGGTTGATGTATAACATTTCAGTATCTATAAATATAATAAATAAGTTAAATGATGTATACATTCTAGCGTTAGATGTTTATTTAATTATTAAATTTATAAAAAATGTCTGGACGAGGTAAAGTTAAAGGAAAGGCAAAGTCTAGATCTAGCCGAGCTGGATTACAATTTCCAGTTGGAAGAATTCATAGATTGTTACGTAAAGGAAACTATGCTGAACGTGTAGGAGCTGGTGCTCCAGTATATTTGGCTGCAGTTATGGAATATTTAGCTGCTGAAGTTCTCGAATTGGCAGGAAATGCTGCCCGTGATAATAAAAAAACTCGTATTATTCCACGTCATTTACAATTGGCTATTCGTAATGATGAAGAATTAAATAAATTATTATCTGGTGTAACAATTGCACAAGGTGGTGTTTTACCAAACATTCAAGCTGTGTTATTACCAAAGAAAACTGAAAAGAAAGCATAAATTATACAATCTGACTTATTGCTTAAAATCGATCATAGGCCTTAAAATGGCCACAAATTTATATAAAATGAGTATTATTTATGTAACATATTATATTCTATCAATATAATAATATAATTATATATTTCTATCATTATTCTGCACCATTATTTACATTGATATTAAGAAAAATTATATGAAAATATTAGGTTCACTTTGACATTAATATTTTATTTTAAATATAATTTTTTATCATTGTTTATGAGATTTTTAAACATTAGGATTCACAAAGTACTTTAAATATCCAATATAAAAAGCTATAAATAATAAATAATATGTATATTGTATTTGTATATATTAATTTTTTTTAATCTAAAACCTAACAGAAAATTGAAAGAAATAAAAATATATTTTTTCATTTAAATAACTATAAAATCAGTTTTAATCGTTGTTATATATGGAAATTTTTATCACTATTTATTTTGCCTTTAAATCTCCCCCATATTTTTACAGCTTCTTTGTTTTCTGGTTCTTTTTAGAAAACATACATTTTAGGTATTTAGGTTTATTTGTGTCATGTATTGTTTAAAATTTCAGTTATTGATATTTTCTATTTTTTGAAAAAAAATAATACGAGATGAATAAGTTTAATCATAATTAAGTGCATTTAGTCAATTGAGAGGTTTAGTTCAACAGAAACATGTTCGTTATGGAGAAAAAACATTATTTTTTTAAACAGTTTTAAATACTTAAGCCTGATCATTTAAATAATATTTTCACATAGATACTTTGTTTACAATAGGAAAATAAAGAAGAATAAATTCAATTTATAATTATTGAAGTAAAAACCTTAATTAATTAAAATAACTAAGCAATTTAATTTCGTACCAATACAAAAATTAATTATATTCATTGTTTCTATTTGAATTTTCGCTAAAAAAGCACCAGTTATTCTGCTGCTCCAAGAGGCTAACTTTGGTAAAAAGGAATCCCAATTTTCAATACAGAAAGTAATTGAAAACAAATTAACAATTTAAGTGTAATTGCAAGTATTTATCAAGTTTTTATTGAAAATATTTTATCAAACATGATACAATCCCTTTTTGTTACATTTATACCAATATAATAATTTATTTCAATTTACTGAAAATATATACAGCATATAACCTATAAAATAAAACTTTCATTATTCTACGTCTAATATAAAAAGGCGGAAAATTCGCATATGATTAATTATTTTTTTTAAAGTATTCTTTTGATTGTACGGGGTCTGGTTTTATTGTATCAGAATTATTTAATGGACTCCAATTGGCTGGACACACTGCAAAAAAAATAAAAATTATTTCATATCTTATTTGTTTCATTTTTAATGTAATTTATTATTACCTTCTCCGTGTTTTTCTACGAATTGGAAAGCTTTAATGAGCCGTAAAGTTTCATCCACAGATCGTCCCACGGGTAAATCATTTATGGTTATTTGTTTAAGTATACCTTGTGGGTCAATTATAAATGAACCACGTAATGCAAGTCCTTCACTTTCAACTAGCACTTCATAGTCTCGAGATATTTTCTTTTTAAAATCTGATAATAATGTTAAATTAATATCACCTAAACCACCTTCCTGAAATAAAAATTTAATTTTTTACTCTGTTAAGTATATTGTTTATAAAAAGTGTCCATAAAAGTGCAAAACTTGAATTATGGATAATTTTGGTTTTAATTTTTTCTTTTATCGACTGCAAATGAATTTCATATTGGGTGGTTTATAATTCTATAGTTAGGAATAATTAGCCCTAAAAAGATATTTGACATTGACTTATATTAAATTGTCGAAAATTTTCCAAATAACGATTCTAATCTAATCCTATAGTTTTTATTTTAAGATTTATTTGAATTTTTAGTTATTGAATTGAAATAAATATGTTCAATTTTTGTATAATAGAAATGTAGTCAAATAGAACGACCTAACAAGTTGTTATATATTTCAGGGGAAGACAGTTTTATGTCGTTTATAATTTTTTTTTACATACTAAAATTGATACAGATAAATAGGGTAATACTATTAACTGATTAGCTGAATTTTAATGATTTTATTGGGTTTAAATGGTCTGGGTCGGTGAGTTGAGTTAATATGATTCGGAAAGTTTTTGATAATTATTTGGGTTTAATAAATAAATTTTTGAGTTTTATCTAAGTTTCATGAGTGGTTTTCATAATGATACGAATGTGACTATACGGTCATACATTGTACTTAATTCGGAGTCATTTTTATATCCTCAATTTTTGCACATTGCACTACTAATATATAATTTTAACATTTATTATATTAAAATTTATAATTTATGTTAATAAATTATTATTAAAATGAACATTGTTCAGCTGTCGGTACTGGCCTTGAATAAAATTACTGCCTATTCAAATTGAAATACAAAGAATTTTTCGAATAAAATTCTAAAATCTTTTGGAATTCAAGATAAAATCTTACAAAATACAAGTGAAGGACTCTACTCACTTTTCTAGGTGTATTAATCCATGCAAGATGACTAAAATGTGAATCTGTTGAAACTCCAATAACTTCTGTATTTAATTTTCTAAATTCATCCACTTTATCACTAAATGCAATAATTTCGGTTGGACACACAAATGTACTAAAATATTCAATAAAATTTTGTTAGTTATAGTAACATTTTTTTTACATATGAACAAATATCTTACAAATCTAAAGGATAAAAGAACAGAACCACATATTTTCCTTTAAAATCTGAAAGTTTAATTTCTTTAAATTCTTTATTAATAACAGCTGTACCGGCAAAATCTGGAGCAAAAGACTGAACTTTTGGCGCAAGAACTGCAAATCCTAAAACATTTATTTTATTAAAATTTTGCACATTATAAATTGTTAACACATTTTTTACTACCTGTACTAATTGATCTGGTGTTAATTGACTTTCTTAAGGAAGTTTGCGTAAGGGTACTTTTAACCTGAAAATATTTGAAGTTATCTAAATTTTACGACTTTTATTACATTATTTTATAAAAATTAATACCAAGAATCCAATATTTCGTAATGCACTAGCCATGTTGACAGTTTAATACAAATAATAAATTTATGAGTTTAATTAAAATTTATTTATTATTTTATCGCAACAACAATTTTATCGAACAAATCGAGAATGATTGATCAACAAAAACTGATCAAAAATCAAAATTATGTTAATCGAATATAACTAGTCCCAATGAATTTATTAATAGCAGACTAGAAAAGATAATGTAATGTGCGATCTAAAAAAAGATACGAAATATAAATCAAGTTAAATAGAGCGAAACAGAAAAAAATTTTATATTTCTTTTCATTATCTTTTCCATACACTACAACCACGGTCATATAAATGTATACGGTACAAACTACTATAAACTTCCGCAACCCTTAACTTCGATTGACCTATAATGACCAAGAAATATTTTTCTGTTTATGGCATAGAGAAAAAATATTGGAAATAAAATATTAATATATACTAATATTCTCATGAAAATTTTCGAGTAGTACGAATATGATACCCAGGAAGAAATATTGGAAATTAGATATCAAAAATATCTCGAAAACTAATAATCCAAATGTGAATTTAATGTGAAGAGATTTGAGATATCTAAAAAAGGTAATATAAAACAAAATGAGATGTCTTAAATAAACACAAGCTACTATAATAAAGACATTATTTTCGATAAACTGACCGATTTTTGCTCATTTACGAATTTTTTACGTCCAGACAATGTCAACAAAATTTTAGAACGATTTAGTTTTTATAACAATCAAAATTTGTGAATCTAAAAAAAAGCAATCAGTTTTCAATCAAACAGCAATCAAAATTTTGTAGCAGTAATAATCGATTTGAAATTTGAGGTCTTTTTTAAAAACATATTTTAATTTTATATTTCATCATTAGATGGTATGCATATCTGTTTTCGTATCAAATGTCAAAATTACGGGTTATGCTAAGGCATGTTGTGTCAAATATGTGTTTTTAGACGTGTAGCATACAAATATTTGTTAGATTTAGTTTAATTTTCTGTACGATAATGCAATTACTTAAATAATATGATAATATTTTCTATTAATTATTAGATTTTTGGGTTTGTTTACGTTAAAATATGTCAAATATTTTATTATTTACATTGTTTTATTTACTAATTGCTGGATGTATAATATATCCACCATATGAATTTATATCTGCTGGTTTAACTGTCGAATCAGTATTTAGTTCATTCTTAGGATCAGAAAATGCTCAGTTTATTCAATATCATATAAAAAAATCGGTGTATACGTTAATCGTGCATTCACTGTTGCCCTTTGCGTATGTGTTAGGCGTATATGTTTCAATAGAGGAACCTCTTACCATATCAACAATTTTTTACTATGCATATTACATTCTTTTAATTTTTTCAATCCTATTACCGGCAAGAGTATTGCTTATTATAAATGATTGGGCAAAAAGAAGTTGGATTGATCACCCGATATGTAAAAATTTACAATATTTTTGTAACAATGATACAAGTTGGTTATCCGTAGCATCGTCCATTAATACTGAATATAGAAGGTACTAAAAAGGACTCTACACATTACTTTTATTTAACTGATAAAGGTTAAAATTTGATAGAAAATAATCATTTAATTTTGTTTTTCAGAGTTGATAAAATCTGCATACAATTAAATTCAATTCATAAATTGATTGTAACCGATAATTGGATATTAAAAGTGACACCTTATTCAATATATTGTGCACATCAAAGTGATACAACATTAAGTGTGATTCATAGTGATTCACACAATATATCACAACAAACACACGGTGAAGTACAATTTATAAATATTGAAGTGAAATCATCACGTACTAGTGTACAACCATTCACAATACGTTTAAATGCGTTAGATTTTAAAGATTTGCAAGACAAAGTTAGCCGTCCAATATCAGTTTTACCAACAGTCACATTTCATAAGACAATTGTTGAACGTTTTATTGATGCATTTAAGCAACAGGTGTATTTAAATCCTAAATTTAGGACTGAACAGGTAAGATGATTATTTTGTTTGATAAAGTTGAGATTCTCTTTCATGAAAACGAATTACACTACACTAATTGCCTATGTTTAGGTGGATAAATGTATAAATAGGAAATTAAAATAATATAGGCTTGATACGCTAATCAAGCTAATTAGATTGAACTCCAAAAAGGTAAACTGGTTCATAAGTAATAGCCAGAAAAACGCTACTTTTATGATAGTGTACGATTGGATAAAAAACATATTAATGTCGCGATACCGAAAGAGGTGAAAATTATATTCAGTAAGTAAAAATTCGAAACGACTATATGTTTCATTTAGTGAATTACAGCGGATATTAAAAATTCCTTCAATGAAAACAAAAGCAGAATAGGATGAAACTTTTAAAGATTCAATTAGGGTTATTTGCGTGTCTTTGACCCTTTTTCATTAATGCTATTATTGCCGCAACTGGGCTTCCTAGTATGGGGAAGGTATTAAAATTGTATTCTATTTGTTTGTAATGAAAATTGAAGCATGTTTTATAATTATATAAAATTATAACAAAAATTTTATAATTACAATAAAAAAATTTTTAGCTAGTTTTCTACATTTTTAATTAAGTAACGTTACTGACACTCGAGGCTATTATAGTTGAATACAACTGAAACGGTTTCAATAAATTATCTTTGTTTATGGATTTGCGCCAATTTTCGGTAAAGATTACATTTTTGTTTTCAGGAATTAGAAAATTGTATAGGATGTATGCAAGTGACATCAAATATAAAACTACAAAGACAATGTGCCGATGATACATCAAACACGTCCGATACAAATTGTCAACTATGCCATTGTAGACCAATGTGGTGTATTGATTGTATTGCAAAATGGTTTGTTTCACGACAGGATGAATCTGAAAATAGTACATGGCTATCTGCTAAATGTACATGTCCCATGTGTCGTAATCGATTTTGTGTGTTAGATGTGTCATTGGTTGAATAATTACCATCCTAATAGTTATAAAAATTAAATTTTATGTTCCTAAGATTTAATTATTTTTTTAATTCTTAGTTAAAATGATGTATATAATATATTGCGTGCTTAATAAATATTCTATATGTTACGTAATGGAATTTTGTAGTAATTTCAAAATAATACATTTTATAATATCTACGTGATCGAAGGATTCCACTTAGTTAAGAGAAAATTTTTTAATAGCCATTCAAAGAAAATCAATTTTCTATTTCGCCAATGACTTAAAGAAGTAGATAAATAGGTATAGAAACATCAGCTGCTGTTGGTATAATCAATGGTAATAAAGGCTGTTTTAAAATTGCCAAAAAAGAACGAGTTATAGAAGCATAATGTATAGTTTAAAAAGATGCAACTAGTACAAGGAAAAAATGAGAAATAACAAATTCATTTGTAAATCAATATAATTTTCATTACATAATAAAAAATTTTTTCGATATTATATCGTACAAAAATATATTTTTAACAAAAACAAAAATAAATATTTTATTATTTTCTACTTTGAATACAAATAGGTTAGGTACTGGGTCGAATTTCATATAAAAACGTTAATTTATAATGTCTTTGGTTGGTTTTTTTGTTGTTCCATAATTCGAATAATATTAAAAATAAATTAATTAACTATTTTTATGAATTGTATTTATGCTGGTGATCTTGTAGAAATGCCACTGTGTACGGGGTAGTATGCTGAATATGCAAGGTTATGTGATGAATCTCCACTGTTACTATTGCTTGCTGAAGTCCATACACGTGAATATGGACCACCGTTATCTTGATTCCATGTTGGGTCATATGAATCAGGTGTGGTGCTTTCAACTGTCATCATTGCTGGAGGTTTCATACCACCTAAAACAGAAAATAATTATAAAATTTCGAAAATGATTTTAATTTATTACTTTAAACAGCTGTATTTACTACCAAATAGTATAATAAAGCTACATTTATTAAGCTTGTTTCGTGTTGAGTCACGCAAAAACTACTGAATATATTGGAATGTATTTTTTAATAATAGTATAGAAAGTAATTTAGTTACTAAAAATTTATCAGCGTTTCTGCTACTTCTAGAAAAGTCAAACAGATTCCTGTCTGACCACATCGTTCAATCCTTAACCAAGAATACAACCCACCTTCCTAAACCATGGTCCCTTTCCGCTTATGGATTCTCTCAGCATAAGTAAGATAACTTAACTGATAACGAGCTATTGAAAGCTTTGAGCCTGTATCTTTGTGAAGATGATATTTGATACGTGATTTGAATGCATGGATAAGTGTATTAACAATGTCTTATGGACTATTAGGGTATATCCTTGCAAAGAAAACTTGTGAATTTAAAGACGGGCACACTATCAGATAGTCATCCTTTAAGAAATTCTGATCATCAGACATCAGACAAAAATTTTTTGCAATGCATATCATCGATATCATTGGATGCGTACAACGTACCAATGAATTTTCAAATATTTTAAATTTATTAATTACTTTTTTTACTAACAGGTGACCTATTTCAGATAACATCGTAAGAAATTCTAATCAGAACATTTGATGTCTTATGTAGAAATCTTATCGTGTGCCAGGTCACATATAAAATACATGTTTAGAGTTACATCAGATTTTCTGATCAGAAAATCTTATCATATCACTGCAAATTCAGAAAAAAATTGGAATAGTTTGAATTCACATGTTGTAGAATTCGAGCCCGTGTCTTAAGCGTAAGTCTATCTTTCATTCTCAGGGGGAAGACTTTGATTTAGGTTTGGTTAACGATCTGGTTTGGCTAAATTTTTTAGGCTTTAAAGAGGATAATTGTGTAAACCGATTAGATTTAAACAATTAAAATAATTTTAAGAAGCTTGAATTTGGAATTAGTTTTTAGATTTTAAATATTAGAAGAAAAAATAAACTCCTATAATTTCATAATGTTTTTCACGAAAAACTCTTCGACAAGCCTTCCGTTTTCATATTATGCATACCAAATTTTATAATATTTGGATACGTTTTTTTTATTTATTTGGCCGCGAAAATTCAAAGAAATACAATGTATATTACATGTAATTTAAGACAACAGGTTGTTAGAAGCACACTCCTTATATAAAGAAATTTGCTTTATGTAAGGAGTCTAATCACTATTAAGTTAGGAAGCGAGCTTAGTCGTAGTCTTTTATTTAAAATTTAATACTTCATGATTATGTACAGATTATTATTTACCTTTTTTAAGAACCAATTCATAAACCAAGAAACCAATGACTCCAAGCAATGCAAGCTTACTCATAACTAAAGCTTTAAATGATTTTAATGCTGTAGCAAGTAGAATAATTGGTGTTAGAGCTTTTAGTTTCAATTTTAATAATAACAAAACTGGCAATAAAAGCTTTTTCTTAAGAAGTCCTCTTGCTGCAATATACAATTATAAATAATTTCGTACATTTTAAAATAATTTATAAAATTTTTTTTACCTTCAGAAGTAGCTTGGTCCTCATTATTTTCAGCAGGTAAATCTAAATCAATTCCACTTTTAGGATTGTAAGAAAATAGTATGCCACCAAAATTAAAACTGTATTTTGTTGCAGTTAAAAGTCTAGCCATTCTATCAAAAATCCTTTCGTCCAAATTTTCATTCTAAAATTAACATATTCGGTCGTTAATAATAATAATGGCTAAAAATGTGTAATATTATAGAAATTCTTTCACCAAAAAAAAATATCAGTTTGGAAAATTTTTTATTGTTATAATAGTCTAGGAGTAATTGGCGCATGTGTACCAAAAACCATTCCACCTCAATTTTTTTACGTGATTTTCTTTAATATTGATACTGCATGATATAAATGCATGTTGCCAGAAGATAACTCGATGCCATATTGTTTACCGAAAAATTGTAAGCAGCAAGAAATTTTAATTTATAAATATTAATTTTTAAAGATTTTAAAAATTCTGGAAATCGGATATTTTTGACTTATGTATTAAAAATACATAAAGAAAAAGTATAAAATATATTTTTTTTTTATTCTTTCTACAATAGTTTATAATATACATACGCGAGAGTAAACAAAATTTCATATTTATACCTGATATTTAAATATTTATTACACAGTTTTCGTCACTTACAAGTATCACTGTCTCTCTCTCAAACAAATAGAATAAGTAAAAAAATAGGATGAAGGGAAGGGGAAAGTATGGCTGACTTTACATGGAACTATCCCAGTATTTACTTAGTGCAAACCAAATGGAAAACCATCGGTAAGGATAGCTGGCACCTGATACTAATGATCAAATGCCATCCGAAAATCACTGAGGAAATGATTCGGTTCAGGATGTGGAATACACTTGATACTTAGATGAAGAACAATTAAATAAAAGCTGTAAAATTGTAGTAGTCAAAAAAGTTAAGTTTCCCAGTTGAATCGACGTAAGATCAAAAACCAAAAAAAAAGTTAAATCGACTATTTATTATCGATTCAACTGAGAAGTCAAATTTGTAAGGAGAAATATCCTAACAGAATAAATATAAATTAGTGTATATAAATCTACTCTTAATACAATTGTGCGAAGCACATTGTAAGTCACTCAACAAACAAAGAGTGCTTGTCTATAATTAATTTTCAAGAAACGGAAAATCGTGCCCAAGGCTCACAGTAAAACTTCGCCTAATGGGCATGGACAAATATTTATTAAATGCTTTTTTATTGTAGTCACAAAGCTCGATCTATCCCCCTCTATTATACAATTTATTGTTTTACAATTTGCAAATTTATTCTACAGACGAATTGCCTGATTACGAGTTCCAGCATCTACACATTTGTTACTGTAACAGGGGTGCAAATAATTATGCAGTTGTCTTGTAAAACGAGTTGTACTGACTTTATTTGAAATAAAATAATTTTGATTCTTAGAAAAAAATTTTACCATGTCGAGTGCAAAAACACCGTAAAATGTCAAAATTCGTTTATCTTTGAATATATTTTGCTTAATTTTGAACCTTGTTTAAACTTAATTTTGAACCTTTAAAAATGAATATCTTCAAAAATATTAACTTTATCGTAAAAAGTGTCAGAACTCTTTTTAGTCGTATTTTTTTTCCACATGAATCGATTCCTACTAGACTATAAATATTTTACATGGCATTTTTTTTTTAATTTAAAGAGGTTTTGAAATAAATTAAATTTTCATTAAATATATTTTAATAATTATAATTAATATTATTAAATTGATCTATCATTTTAATGTTATTGTAATGTATTTATACTACCTAATTATTTAAATATGTTAAAATTATTATATGTTATGGTTTGAAAAATATTTCGAAATATTTTTAAATTATTTAATTATCTTGAAATAGATTTAAAAAAAAAAAAAACTTGACGTGTATCAAAAATAATGTTGAAGAGATTTGAATTTTTTTTTTTTTTTTATCGGGTAAATTTACTATAAAGGTTTTGAGATATCTTTAACTTGTATCATTTCTCATTTCAAATAACATTTAAAAATATAAGTTTTAAATCCTTCATTTGATACACCAATCGATAGGTTTGGGATAAAATAATATTGAAAGTATATATATTGTCGCAAATAATCCGAAAATCTATTTATTTCGCAAAAAACTGACATTTTTCAAATAAATTATTTTTAGTGTGACACGTAATGGGGTGGCATCACATAAAAATATGTACCTTTCCGTGTTATTTATATGTTTGGATTAAATTTCTTTCGGTATAGCATAATTCAGCACACTCAACACGCTTTCAATGTGAAAAAACGATAGCCAACTTCACATCAAAAAAATGGACCCCAGCCATTACATGTAATTTATCTTTATTCATTGTAAATAACTCAAAAAATACTTATCCAAATGTTTTTAAATTTGGTATGCACATTATTGATATATATTTAAAAATATTTTTTTTTTGAGAAAATCTCTTCGATAAACCCTCCGTTTTCATGTCAGTATTGTGAATACCAAATTTTAAAACATTTGAATAATTATTTTTTGAGTTATTTGATCTCGAAAATTGAAAGATTTTTACATAATGGAGGGTGCTTCACGATTATATCTCAATCCCCCTTAAAAGATATCTGCCCATAAAATTTATGTTTTCCCAATGGCACATCATAGCACACTTCGGGCACAATTCAACACAAATTTTTTCCTTGCAAAATTTCAGAATGTGGGGTACACCAATTGAATACACATATTTTCACTATTTGATTTTCATGAAACAAAATACGTAAAATTTTATCCATTATAATATAATCACCTGATAATTTCTGCTCTCATCTTCATCAAAACCCAATAATGAATCCAAATAACTTAAAAATTTATCTTTAACGCATGTTAACGATGAACACTCATTAATCACTGATGTCACAAGATCTTCTTTATTATTTGTTCTTATCATTAAATTATCAGTATTAACATCATTATTGTTAACATTAGTATCTGCGTTAACAATTGTTAAACATAGAGTCGCTACAATCGCAACAATACATACTACGACACTACAATGCATTTTTTTCAGTTAGTCTTTTTAAAAATAATAAAAATAAATATAATTTTCTTATTATTTATGGACACACTAATAGATAATTTAGTAATGTCCTATCGATACAATAATTATTCAATAATAGTAAGTGTTTTTTTATGAGGTGCGGTTTTTATATTATCTAAATATTTTAGGTTACCAGTACACGTGTGTTTTGCATATTAATTATTTTCATTTATATATTTTTGTTTTGTTCCGGTTTCCTGAATTTAATTTTTTTTAATATGATTGATTGAAAATACTTTTTATTGTGTAGTGTCTTTTTTTTTTACACCTAAATTCTTGAATTCTTTTGTGTATACATACTAACTTACCGATACCATAATGGGGTGATAATATGTTCACGAAATTTTAAAATATGCGTATACTAAAAAATAAATTTTCTCTACAATTAATTAAGTTTTTAATTTACTTTATTTTTAGAGTTTTCACATTCACAAAATCGTATAGATTCTCTCGAGTTTTAATTTCAGTTTTAACAGTAGTTTCAATTGTTAAGATAAAATAATAATTTTGTGGATTTTAGAGATAAAATCAAGCTTTTTACAATGTTTATTCACCATTCTTTGATCTTTATAATTCGGAGATCATGTGTGACATTGTCCACCCATCTAATTTTGGGTCTCCCTCTTCTCTTTGTGCTGTAAACTTTGACATTAAGTATTTTGTTTAGGTATTCGGGAGTCGTCCATGCGTTGTATATGGCCAAATCATTCAATTTTGCGTGCTTTGATGAAACGGACAATTTTTTGATTTTGCAAAATATTATTTATCTTCGTGTTGTATCGGATTCTCCATTCGTTACTTTTGTTCACTCCACCGTATATTTTCCTGATTACCTACATTTCGAATCTTCTTTATCTTTCCCTATCATCCTCGGTCAGCATCTATGTTTCTCTGTCATATGTCACTACTTTGTTTTGCGATTTAATAGTTTGTTTTAAAAGAGATTTATATTTGCATAGTAGGCCCTGAATCCAGGTTGCATATTCGTTCTTTGATGGATGTTGAACATTGCGCATTATTAATCCCTTGAAAGTTCTATTATCAATTAAAAGATATACTGAGTTTTGTGTTTTGCCTGGTGACTCGATCATGTATATTGTTTTTTTTTGTGATTGATTGTGGAACCGACTTCCTAAGCCTTTTCTTCCATGCTTCTGAATAATTCCACTAGCCCAGATTTAGTTCTAGCTATTAATCCGATGTCATAAGCATAGACACATATCTGATTTTAAGAATAAAGCGTCACGTTTATCAAAATGCTTGATAACAGAGTGTAGTATAATGATAAACAGCGTTGCAAATAATCTATCTCCTTGCCTGACCCCTTTATTCATATTGAAAGGGGCTACTTAATTGATTGTTAATTTTGACTTGGAGAATTTGATCCGTCCATTGTCATCATTATTAAGATTTTTAATTTCCCAGACGCCTCTAGGTCTTCTAATGTTTCTTTAACTTTGCATCTATTGATATTGTCAAATACTTATTTGAAATCTACGAATAGTATGTCTAGGTAGATACTAAGTTCATTGTATTTCTTCATTATTCGACGCATTATGAAAATTTGATTTGATGTACTCTTATCTCGCCTAAACCCACATTGATATTATGCTATTTTTTTCTTATAAATTTTTTCAGTCGATTATTTAATAAGGATGTTAGAACATTGAGTAAGATGATACCTCTGAAATTGCTACAATTCATTTTGCCACCTGTTTTTAAGTTTTAAACGATAAAGTATGTCAATAAGAAATAACATCTGCCAAAATTGGGCCATTTAAAAGGTGTCGACCTTTAATAATACTACCGAAAATTGTCTATGTATCCGATCTAGAAGATAGATCCATTTCATACGGCCGTCTCTTGGACCTGCATTTTTGGACCTCAATTAATTTTACTTATAATCACGTTTAAAGTTAAATATCTTTATAAGTCTAATATATATATAATACATTAATAATAATTATATACAACAATTAATATTGTCAGTTGTTGAAGAGGACAAGGTCCACCCAGGTCTGCAGTGCCCTGTTTGTTAAAAATGATTAAACAATAAGTTTGACCACCTAGCGAAGCTGATGAACATATTGCGAACGTAAGTGCCTAAAGAATTTCTTTAATAATGCAAAATGCAAATGCAAAAAACTGCATGTCTTTACGACCTGTATTTTAAAATCCAGATATTCAAAGTAAAAATGTACATTGCCAAGTCGATGTGTACCAAAACAGATGTATACAGGCAAAAGAAATGCACAATCGTCGAGTTAAAACTAAGAGTTCATTACATTCGGTCAATAATTTTTGTATGATTACAATAGTTTTTTTTTTATCTCCTAAAAATTAAATAATAAATATACAAAACATAATTATTACCAAATACTTTGAATATTATGAAATTTATTTCAATGAATATGCTAAGGATCAATAAACGTATAGTTGACCTGAAATGCAGTTTGAAAATTGCTTTAAAGCTTGTGTTTAAGGTTTCAAAAATATTAAAAAACAAGTGAAGATAACAACTTACAGAGTAAATTGTTTAAGTACTCGACATATGATTGAATTTCATTGTTTGGATTATTTTTAATTAACATTCATAAAATAGCAGTAATAAAACACCGATCGTACTGCCTGAAACTTGGACGGTGAGTTCTTTGTATGACGTAGGCATCTGATAAATTTTCCGAAATTCTACCACCGAGGGGGTGGAAAAGCGGGTGCAAAATTTGTATGGAATAACGTGGTCCAATCTACTTTTGCATGAAATCGTGTAAATATCGTTGGATGAAATGGGAAATTTTTTTTTAAACGCGTAATCGGGTCTGCTAGTATATATATAAATATATAATATAATTTTATTTTTTAGGAATTTCGTCACTTTTTGAAAATTACTTATTTTTTAGGAATTTTGCCAGTTTTTGAAAATTACTAAGGTTTCAGGTTGTAATTTGAGAAAAGGGACTAGCATTCATGAATATATACCACTTCAACCATTGAAACACTACTTATAATTAGTGCATATTCTTTGTTTGGAAAATTTTCATCTAAACGGGGACAAAGAATGCGCATTATGTACTTCTAAATTAAAAAATGTCTGGGTTGAACACGTAAACAGGATTATATTCATTCCAAGTAATTCATTTTATACTTATTGCAGTTAAACTTAAATGTTTTATACTTATTGCACATCTTCCACTGAGCTTTTGAGAAAAAAAATTACCAATTTTTTTAATGAATTTCAAAACTGTGTAATAAACAATATTCATTGAGTGTGCGAAAAACTTTTAAAAATTAATTATGACCACTTTAAAATTGATAAAATTAAAAAAACCAAAAATTCGACCATGACTTTATATTGCTAAACAAGTTTTAGTGTTTCCATGATTTGCTTATAAGTAATATTACCTGTGTTTCGAAAGTATAACAAATATAGATAGGCATCTACATATGACGTCTTCAAAATATGATATCAACATTACTATTGATGTCATCATTGGATGCCATCCACGATGTACTTTCAAAACACAGTCATTATCAACGTGTGACGTAAAAATGTTAAACTTTGATCTGGGAACTACTCTATACTGAATCAAAATTTTTTTATTGATATATTTTTTAATTATAACGAAAAAAATAAAAATTGTTTTTGTATAAAACTTAAACATGAACTTTCATATTACTTACTATTATTTTTTTTTTTCAAAAGCCAAATTGGTGTCCATTTAACTTAAAATCTATAAAATTGAAGATTTAATTGCAGAAGACTTGAGTTTTTAATTGTTAAAAGAAGAACATTCGAGTGAATGCAGTGAGTCTTCTACACCGACTGTTTAAAGATTTTGTCAAATTCATTCAAACAAACAGGTCTTTTGATGTGGTTAGCTAACGCAGACTGTAGTGCATTAAGAGTTGTGACAATATTTGATAATCCATTTAATGCTTATTTAATGCAGACATTGTGCTAATAATTATGAAATAATCACATAAATTTGAATATGGAATAAATAGATATTATATCTTTTTTATAAGGAATACGTAGTGTAATGACTTATGTTACTTAAGGCCGTTCTACATAGTCGGTAGTCGTTTATCGGATAGACGTACGCAAGCGTATTACGAGATACTTTTGATATATATAGGTATTAATGTCAAAAATGCCTAGCATTGCGCTTGCTTACGATTAGTCGACAACTGACAACCGACTATGTAGAACGCCCCTTTTATTGGAATACGAATCATAATATAGGCCATCATCAAGACCAATTGACAATATTTTCTCGCTCAAGTGTAGCTCTACAAATAATTATATAAATTTCTTATCTTTTTGTATACAAAAATTTTGACATTAAATAATAAAATTATTAGTTATAGAAGAGGAAAATGTCATTTGAATAGATTTTCGTTTGATTTTAAAACGTTGGTACTTTCGGAAAGAGGAGGTGGCAAAAGTTAAAATCATTTTTTGTAAACTTTTTAAAAAGGATAAGAATTAAAAAAAAAATTCGACATAAAAAACGTTCTATTCTTTTTTCACTAGTTTTAAAAATAACAGAGCTGGAGTTCTCATACACAGTTAGAATAAATACATATTGTATATGTTATAGGAAAAGTTAATCCTTCAGTAAGAGTTAAATATCCCTAGGTAATATCAACTGTTACTTGCCTTTTCAGTAAAAGTTTATTCAAATTGAAAAGTGTTGAAATTTTATCAAAATATACTAGCCAGAGTTGACTATAGCTAGGTAAAGTATACTTTCAATCTGTTGAGGTAGTAGTTAACTTTTTGCGAGAAACGGTTTACCAGCTAATAAAAAAGACAAAATCTTTATTAATAAGTGTACACAAAAAAATTATAAAAGAAAAAAAACAAAAAAAACAATTGAAGATAACAACTATCAGAGTTAATTGTTTAGATTTTTTAGACATATGATTGAATTTCATTGTTTGGACTATTTTTATTTGCATAAAAATACTATAAATATCCAGTCTATGCAATTCTGTATGTATAATATATGTATTGCTATAACCATTGGCCAAATGCCATATTTAAGCTAAAATTGTGGAGAACACAAACATTTTACGAAAAAATGTTTTAAACAAAAGTTGTTTGTTTAAAAAAAAAAACATTTTTTTGTATTTATGGATCCAATTTTGCTCATTAAATAACTTAATCTCACTTTTTATGTTTTGAATACTTCGCCAAAATTTCAGCCCGTTATTTCTTTTTGTTTTTGAGATATCGTGATGACGGACGGACGGACAGTCGGAAATGGACTAATTAGGTGTTTCTATGAACACCTATACAAAAATTTTGTTTGTGCGTTATTAGGTAGCGTTACAAACTTTAGACTAAAATTAATATACTCTGACATATTATGTATGTCGAGTATAAAAACACAGCCTAGGATTCGTGGTATGTGCCATAGTCACTCAATCAACTATGGGAACTATCAATTTGTTTCAAAAAGGAAAAGATTTATTGCATTTTGAGTTGTTCGCATTTAGTATTGTAATAATATATAGTGCTGAAGTCCCTATATTAAATGCATAGTAGATACTTCATTTTCATGAATTTTTGTCGTGGGACATTTACTGCATTGAGACCTAGAAAAATTTTATTATTTAACTCTCAACAATCAACTGCTATGGACAGGAATCCAAAGAAGGGAGAAATCTCTCTTTACTTTGGGAAAAGCTTTCTTGGTCTGTGACGGAATATATTAGTTTTGCAATATTAATAACTTCAATAATGTCATATCATCTTAAAAAACTATCATTACTTTCTTTTTTTGTCGCAGTTTTCCAGACGTCCCGGTGAAGCACCTTTTACTAAACCACAGCAGGTATAGTTAACTCTTGCAAGGAAAAGTGTGTTTACTCATTTTAAATCAACTGTTACTGATGTTTTTAGTCAGAGTTTACTTTGCCTAGCAAGAGTCTCTTACAATCTACATTTCCGGTAACATATATATGTGGGTATGTGTTTAAAGTTCTAAACGCTTTAAACAAACACTTAAGAACATTTTGAATAATCTAAACGAAAACACTATTTTAATATTTGCCACCGCCTTCTCTCGAAAGGCAGAGGTCTGAAAATTTATAAACAGTGTTCCCAAACATTGTTCACTACTCTTATGATATCGCATAGAAAAAATTTCAGCCTTTATACTATGACATAGATCTGGCCTTTGGCGGACCTTGGTGCTTAATCTATAATATTTGACACGATTATTAATTTCAAAATATAAAAAGTAAAAAATGTGAATTTATTGCAGTTCGTTCTTAGTCCAATGAATACAGTTCAAAAAGTGGGCTACCTTTCAAAGGATCCAGTAGTTCTAAATTTTTGATATGTTGTCGAGGATGGTTAGTTAGTGTTTAAAATGAAAAATGAGCCATCTTCGCTATATTCAAAAGAAAAAAATCGTAACTCTGTTTCGATTTTCGTTTATATCTTCATTTTGGTGCATAGTTACAGAGATATACACTTTTTTTAAAATTAAAAAACTGATTTTCCGGGAATTTGTTAAATTTCTGCAGATTTTCGTTTTGGTGCACTTTGGTGCGTAATTAAATTCCCTACAAATTTTATAGGATAGTTTTGATCCTAAAGTAGGCCATAACTGAATTACAGGGTTCTTAAGTTTAAAGTATGATAAATTTCCGGAAAATGAGAGTTTTTTATTTGGGTATATTTCTGTAGCTATCAGTCCTAGATTCAAAATTTAACATGTAATATTTAGGAATTGAAAATAACTCTTTTTTTAGTTAAAATGCACCGAAACGAAGATAAAATCCCGTGGCCGTCGCGGAGGGGAGGGGGGAATTGTGTATTTTTCACTTTAAAATCCGGGATAACATATCAAAACTTTGGAAATATTGCACCGTTTGTAAGGTAAAAGCCCGTATTTATTAGACTATCTATAAATTTTTAAGTATTATGTTTTTGTTTTTATACATATTTTTATCAAAATTAGCTAATTATTATTCATTGAATATTGTGTTAAAAATGTACATTCAATTGTATTCAATCGATTCGATGACAATTATTATAAAAAATAATCATGCTAAGCATTCTAAATATTTAAAATAAAATAACATGTTGTGTGTGTGAGTTTTAAGTGGAGATCAATAGCTTTCTTTCTAAGTTGATTCAATGTATATTGTATTTTGGATGTACACAAACTTAATTAAAGTTAGCTCACTATAACAATCTTGTAAAAAAATCGAAATTGATTACATGCCACATCTGGAAATGGACAGAAGTCTCGTAATCGGCGATTTTCAGAAAACAAACTTTTGTGAAATGAATTTTGAGTTATTTAATAATTTTCATTCCATTTGAAACATTCCTTGGATAAGCTTGTAAAGTTAGTTTCTCAAACTATAATTCAATACATTGAAAACGTCTCAATTTCTGGCAAAATACCTTTTATTGACATACACTAATTTATAAATTGATAAAAATTAACCATTGACGTACTAAACAGCGAAGAAAAGTGAATTTTTCTTTAAATTTTTGACTAAAAATAAATCCGTGAGTACTAGCTAGGTTTTCAAAAAATTTATAGAAAGATATGAAAACATAAGAAATGTCTCAGAAAATTGTTTTTAGAATTTAGTTTTCGGACATTTATTGAGTTTAAAAAAGAGTATCTTCTTTGAAATTTTTGAGATAATACATAAATTCTGTTACAAATTATTGTAATATTGTTTGGTACAAACAGTAAAAAAAAAAACTTTAAACTTTTTAAATATCTGTAAGTTTTATATGAAAATTTTTTCTCTTAAAAGCTTAGTTAAGCAGATAATTTGAATAAATCGGAAAAAACTCTTTTTCAAAACTTAAACCCGCTACCAGTTTGTTATTTCCGAAAATCAGGCCGGTTTTGTTTCATGCTTTGGCTGTTCTCTCCCCAATTTTTGGTGTTCGTTTGTAGTTAGTATTTAAGTCATGAAAATCTTTAATTTGTTTTATGTAGTAATTACAATATTATAGGCGCGTGTATCTCAAAATATAATTTTGCAAATTTTTATTTTCGAACATAAAAGAAGGACTTTCTGTCAGAAAATTAAAATTTAAATAAATTTTCTAAAAATTGTACACGTGTATACCGGGCGTTCAGAGACTAAATAACTAAACTTTTAGACACTGTTTTTATAACTCAATTATTTTTTGGAAAAAATCAAAATTTTTGTTATTTTTAGTTCACATCATATTTTTATATTAAAGGACTCTGTACTTTCGTTTGATTAGAGCTACAAAAAGTCTTATTGTTGAAAGCTTATTATTAAATTTTCAACTTAACTTGTCAATTATTTTTTTCTTTATAAAACATATGAGCAGGCAATTTTCTTTCTTAGACTGTTGCTTGCTAATGACTAAAAACGGTATTAATTTTTGAAGAATATAGGTTTTACAGAAAAAAAATATATGTGCGACATTTTAATAACAGTGGGAAATTGAATTAGTTTTTTAACGATATGATTTGCTCTAATCAAACGAAAGCTGCAGGATTATAACGGAAAATTCGGATTTTATGAAAAATATTTGTGTCTATAACTTAAGAAAAAAATATCTTCATTGAATTTTTGTTTTGTATTTGAGTAAATTTCGATTTTTTGCCCGAAATTTCCTAGATCAAATTATTTAAAACGGTCTGCACCGTCACCAAATTAGCAACGAGAAACATCTCCTCAGAGAATCATTACAACTAGCTAATTCATATTGATGATGACTAGTTTGTAGTCGAAATACGCATTTTATAAAAATACAAATTAATTTTATCTAGGAAATTGGGGCAAAAAATCGAAATTTATTCGAAAAATCCTATAGTTCTCATTAATAATTATAAAATTTGTATTTGAGGTCTAGAAACAGGTCGTACAGTTTGGTCACTTAATCTCTGAACATCCTGTAAATGTGTACGTGTTGAAAAAATTGATCCCATCTAGAAATGTTACAATCAATACTTAATAGTGTTTATCGTTTGATGGAGGTTTAGGCTTAGGTCAGATTTGATTTAGTTTTATAAAAATCTTCAATAATATACAGTCAACTTTATGAAAAAAGCATGGATCTGAATGTTTCTTGTTTATTTATTTTATAAATCGTGTATTTTATAATTTTTTTTAAGTATAAAATGAACTTTTTACTTATATAAACAAAAGTATATCCGATAAGAGACGCCATTAAAATCGTGTGTTTTATATTTTAAATATATGTAAAGAATCAGACAGGTTCGTTTTTTTTGGATTTGAATATACATTGGAAATTATTATATAATAACAAACTGAAGCCTGTCATTTACTTTTTGCATATATTGAAATTAATTTTGGTAAAGAAAAATTTTTAAGTTTTATGTATAAGAAAAGTAGCGTATTGTATTCATATTTCTAAAAATAGTAAATTGAGAAAAGTTGTGATGCGAACGAGAACAAAAAGAAACAAAAAATGAAAATGCTGAAACCATCTGATAGCGATTTCACATAGAATAAATCATAAGTCATAGTCATTCCTATACGTTCAGACGTTCAGCAGTTTACACATAATTGGATATAAAATGTTTTGTCCTGAATCACTGACGGATAAACGTATAGCCAAAAGCGCTAATTGTAGAATCCTGTAACTTGGAGAGTGTGTTCTTTGTATGATGAAGGCATCCGATAAGAAACGATTTTCCGAAATCCCACCCTTAAGAAGGTGAAAAATGGGTTCAAATTTTTGATAACTTGAAGTATGTTACAAATCCCGTTAGCATTTCTTTTCACCAGCAGTATATCAAACTGTGGACTATATAAAGTGTGCTTTTCAAGTATCACCGGAACCATCCGTGGTTCTGGAGGTCCATATACTTTTCATCAAGTATATATCGTAGCATCAAGTACCGGGTGTCCCATATACTTGATGTACCGGTTTCACAGCAAATATCGGGCATACGATAACACAGACTTTTCCGAAATTCTACTCCTAAAGGGGTGAAAAAATAGGTCAAGTTTGTGTGAGACAGCGTGATTCCTTGGTCCAATCTACTTTTAATTTGGCATAAACTTTTTTATATAGAATTGATGGAAAACGTGTTGCGTATTTTATTGAAACTCATTGCCTAACGGGGTTAAAATGGTTTTGAATGTTATCCCCTCTTTGTTGTATTCTGTGTAAGTGTTCGAAGGAAAAGTAACAAAACTAAATTGACAATTAAACTAAATATTATTAAATCTGATATGTTTTTGTGTTTTTATGGTAGAAAATCGGCGAACGCCAGCTTGTAGATATATTGGCATGCAATTTTTATATTGAACTTAAGAAATCACAAATTTCTAATCTTTCAAATATTAATATTAAGGATTTTACGTTAATAATGTATAAAATAATGTTAATTTTCGTTACAGAACAGACAAACTGACAGATAAAAATGGATTAATTAAGTTATTCTTTGAACTAAACTTTTGTTACCTAATATGTTTCAACAAAATAATTGTTAAAATAAGTATATCGTTTTAAGAATTTGTTATTTAAGAATTTTTGAACCTTATAATTAATTAATTGTAGTTTTTTTTCATTGAAATTCTTGTGATTCAATATTTGAATTTACTTTTGTCATATGCGTAAGGTTACAGGATAATTTATTATCAAGCAAGTGAAGATAACTAACAGAGTTAATTGTTTATATACCCGATATATGGTCTATTTTTCAATGAACTAATTATTTAGCCAGCCTTATAAAGTCAGCCGTGTCTGCATAACTGCCCCTTCCCTTCATATTACATATCCTATTTTTTGACTTATTATGTACAATTATGTATTGTTTAAAATAAGAACGAATAAAGAATTGCATTGAATTTACATTGTTGTTTTAAATAAAAATGAAAAAAAAAAAGTATATTGTTGTAATAAAGTATTGAATGATATGGGTAAACTCAATTTGAGATGGAATTGTGGTGAATCAAAGCAGATTATGAAACATATGGCCTAAATTATGGTCTAAATAAATGGTCCAAAATATTAAATACAATAAATTATCAAAATACTTATTGAAAGTGTAAATCCCATGGAAGTAATTCAACTAAGAATTCTTTTAATTTCATTTTAAACTTACTCAACTTAGTTTCTAATTGAATTTTTTTGGATATTTTTGAATACATTTTGTAGCCAATGTACACTGAAGTTCTTTCAAAGAAACTAGTCTTGTGAACATAGTTGTAATTTTTAATCTTGAGTTAAAAACTTTATCCGTATTGATATTAAAAAACTTTTATTTTTTTTATTATTAATATTTCACACATTTATGCGTTTGAATTTTGTGTTTTTTTTAAACAGATTCTTGCATATATTTCCGCTATTTACATGTAACATTTTTCTAATTATTCGTTTTTGAGCAATAAAAATTCTGTTCGAATCAACGCTGCTTTTTTCATAGATGCGTTATATATTGATTAAATTTTTATCATGGTTCCATGTGATCATGTACGATTTACAAACTGAAACTCACTTTTTAGGTCTAGTATAGGCCACGACTATTTCCGCCTAATTAGGTGTTTCTATGAACAAGTATATCAAAATTTTTTCAGTGTCTATAATATTTTCTAGCTTTACAAACTTAAGACTAAATTTAATATACTTCTGATATATTTCGTATATGCCGGATATAACTTTGGTATAACAATGACGAAAAAATTCCTTGTGGAAATTTCCGCTATAAAAAGGGGTAATATTTCCTCTATAAAAAAAGGGTAAGATGTATTCAAATAGTAGTTTTAGTTGATTTGTTTTAAAGAAAGATTCTATTGTTTAGATGAAAATTTACAGTTAATACCCCATCGTTAATCTAATTCAGGTGTAATTAAAATAATTAGTTACTAATATGAATAATTTTTTGTAAATATATAGATCAAGATTACAGTCAAACCTCTTAAAGTAAGGAAGTGTTTCCTCTCGAAAAAATTCATTCTGTTCCTTGTTTAAAGGCCCCCAAAATCCGTGTGAGCGCTCCTACCTCACTTTGATGGAATTACTCTTCCCCTTAATCCACAGTCGCGATCGGTAAATTTTTCTTTTTTTCTGCTATTGTGGTAATTGGTAAAAAGGAACAAGTTTTATAAAGTAGACTTAGAAATTATTTAAAAAAAACCTAAGATTTTTCTGAGATATCCGATTAAATCACGATATCTCAAAAGAATAGTTTCAGAAATCTAAATAAATTTTAAAGGAACGAAGAAATTGTTTAATTCTTCAAGAAATTCTCAGAAAAATCTTAGGTTTCTTTTAAATAATTTCTTAGTCTACTTTATAAAACTTATTCCTTTTTACCAATTACCACAACAGCAATAAAAAAATATTCTTCAAGAAAATTCACGACTCACTCTGGTGCAAATTTTTCTTTGAAAGATTATTCCGAATAAGATTTCTCGGCATCTTTTTAAAACTCTCCTTATTTTTCTGAATTTTAAAGAAATTAATAATAGGTACTTTGAGACTTTGCAAGATAACTCTTTTTCTTAGGTTTTAAAATATTTCTGAATCTCCCTTCTTGTAGAGTCCCAAGAAATGATTCATTTCTTTAAAAATTAATGAACTAAAAAGAGATTAAAAAAATACAAAATTACAGAAGATTTAGTAATCCTACAGAGAAAAAAATTTCATGAAGGCAATTACAAAAATTGTCTAAAGACCAATATTAATCGCGATCTTTACAACAACGCAATATTCCCACATATTTACAAGTTGATCCAATATTAGAGCAATCCCCACAATTTATATACAATAAAATGAGTTTTTTTTTATGTAATCGCTCATTACTCGTTTTTCAGCGAAAAGATTTGAAAAATTAAAACCATATTTCATGTAACATTGTTTTATAGTATATTATATAATTTTGGCAACGATTACATACTCTGGCAATGAATAAAACATTTCGATTACAATTATTAATTACCAACATTAACTAAGAATTATTAATTATCAAACATTTCATCAACTTTAGTGATAATGACAATATCAATGCTAACATAAATTTTTGTTAATTAATATTATCTTTTTGTGGCCTTTATTATTAAATTAGAAAAGTACCAAAAAATTATTAAATACGGACCATAATGGATTTTTTATGGTTTTGTATGAAAAAACGTGGTCCATTTATGAAAATTATGGTAATGAGGAAATGTTAAACGAAATTTTCACAACTCAATGTACTAGCAATAATCCTTAAAATTTATAAGTTGATTTATCTTTCAATTTTTGTACTGACACTAAAACGGGGGAGTTTGTTGAAGAGTTTTTCTCGAGTATTGTGCATACCAAATTTCATAATATTTGGATAAGTATTTTTTGAGTTATTTGTGCGCGAAAATGGAAAGAAGTACAATATTACATGTAATACAATAAATTACATGTAATACATTGCACATGTGATGTGTAAAAACTTTACACATCTGTCGAAAATTGTGTCCGGGACCTTCCAATTGCCAGTCAGACGTGCAACCAGCTACAACACAGATGTTCAGATGCTTGGTAGCTAACTGAAGACCTGATCGTCTTATGTATAATCTCCTTAATCTATCCATTTTTCATTTGGGAGTACTGATCTATACAAAAACATGTTTCCTGATTGACTATTATGAACATAGACGAAAAGTTTTATTTTGTGTGCGATTGTCAGATTCTACAATGTAGTTATTTTTAACAACCTTCGTTGTAAATATACATTATATCACTTTTACTAAAATAGAATTGACATTTGTATCTCTTTAGACAGAACGTCCGTTACTCTATTTGATTGAAAGATACACGGAATTGAAAACATTACACATTAGTCGAAAACCTGTAAACACAAATTGAGCAGACTTAGAATGTTATACTTAAGAAAATCAGATCCATAGTTGACTATCAATCATCTCTGGTGTAGCTAGTAGCACGTCCAACTAGCAATTGGAAAGTCCCGGGTTCTATTACCGGCAAATGTGTCATGTATTCCATTCTATCCACTTCCAATTAATGAATAGTGTAATATAAGTTGTATCTAAAGAGGTGCAACCAAGTTTTTTATACTCCCTTTCTTTGTAAATTAAATTTACCATGCAATTAAAAATTTTCGAAAAATCCAAAATTATACTATTTAGAAATTGTTAGAATTTCAAATTCATTGTTTTTGGTTACGATGATGCTAATTGGATTTGTAATATACTTCAAGTGAGAGCTTGTAAATTTTCTATATATCATTATTATAGTCGCAACGAATGTGCCTGAAAATTTCCAGGTCGATTGTACATGGGACAAGGGTTAAAATTCGATATAAAGGATTTGCGATAGGCTAGCAGGCAAAACAGACACATGTTTAATATATAATTTTTAATGTTCAATAAAAAAAATTGCTAAAGTAAAAATGCAAATTTTATTTCATATTTAGAAATGTTTATTCGCGAAAAATTTTTCGACTCGCCGTCCGTTTTCATGTCATAATTGTTTATACCAAATTTTATAACATTTGGATACTTATATTTTTAGTTATTTAAACGCGAAAAATAAAAGAATACTTACCATGTATACTTATTACATAACAGATTATCTTTATTGTATAGGTCTCATTATTTTGCAAATTTTCATTAAAATTATTTTCTCGATAAATTTTTTCTAAACTTGATATTAACTAACACAATTCAGAAAAAGTCCAGATTAATATGCAACGACCCACCCTCAGGTCGTAGTCTAGCACTCACCCCCCAGGTCATAGCCTAGCCTGTACGAATGTTAGGCTGCTTTTAATTATATACAGCTATTAATTACCATAAAAGTTCTCGAATGTTCTAAGCCCATTTTACCCAAAGCCCACTTGTAAGATACCGAATTAAAGCATTGAAAATATCCATAAAGCTTAGACTATATCTGTTTACGTTTGTGAATTGATTAAACCTGTAAATGAATCTCAATTTATAGGGATTTAACTGTAATCTGTGCCTAACTAATCGAATTCTCATTAGATAGGAGTAGGTATTGAAATATAGCGTGCGTTACGGATAACTTCACCATTCCAAGGTTTGATTTATTTTATATTATACATTTTTTTTCTGCAATATTCAACGTAATATTGATTTACTGAAAAATTATTACAAAAGTTTTATATTAAACAATGTAAGAATTATTAAAAGAACAAAAAACAAAAAAAAATAAACCATTAGCTACGTACTTTTAAAACGTAATGAACGAGGACATTTTACGTAATATACATAATTTTTATAATTGGAAGATTCCAAACCATAGTTTTTTAGTGGAAATAGTTATTATCATACTCACAACTCAAAATTCTTACTTCATCAAAAGAATTTAAAAAAATCCAATATAAAAGACTCGAGAAAGTACCCTTGGCATTCATTTCATTTTTGTTTGCCGAATCAATTGAGTTAATATTGTTTTTTTTTTGTTTTCTTTGAAATATTTAATTAAAACTTTCATCTTCTTGTGTGTTGTTGATTCTTATAACAATAAAATTTAATAATCATTATTATTTAAGAAAAAAAAAAAAAATTAAATTTACTTTCATTATTGTAACTGGTTAAGTAACGCAGTATAAATTGTTAGTTTATATAAGAAACGTTTTTAGTTTGTTTTGCAAATAGAATTTGAGTGATATTATTTTGGAAATTTATTTTTTAAAGGTGAGTTTTTTGTTTAATTTTGTATTTAGTAAATTTGAAATTTTTCGTTATGGTTTTGATAATTAAATAATTTTTTTATGTGAAATGAATAACAATAATCTAAAGTGCTCTATCTAAATATTTTCCTATTTTTAACGGATTGTATTTTCATAAATGTGATATCGTATTTTCGCGAACAAATAACTGAAAAAATAATTTTCACAAATTAATAAAATTTGTGGCATGCAAAATCTTAATATGAAAATGAAAATCATGGCAATATTATTTCTAGATATGTATTTTTTTAAATATATTTTTTATTTATCATGATTTTTATTTTTATGCAAACCAAATCTCATTTAGATAATTATATGTATACCGTTTTGTATTGCACAAATATGAATAATATATATCATTAAAATATTATTAAATTCATTGGTTTTTATTAAATCGAAATAAATAATGCTGCGATGATTTAGGATAATTTATTTTGAAAAATTATTTGGTAAGGATATTATTTATAACTATTCGATATATATTTAGATTTGAATTAGTAGATTTTGAAGAAATTTACAAAAATTATTTAAAAACGACATTTAAATACGAAAACAAATTATTAAATCGAAATCATTTCATAGTTAATTTTGTAGTAATGGGGCATTAGTAAAATTATATCGATTTATTTTCACCCTTTTAAAATTTAAAGAACAAACTGAATTTCCATAAAGAAAATGTAGGAAAAATCGATTCATTAAAAAGAAAAGATAATTTTTATTAGAAAAAGTAAGACTTAATTAATTTTTTTTTCTTTTAATTCAAATCTTGTCAACTGAAATAAAATTTTAGATTAAAATTTTATACATAATTAATACTATTTTTTTCTTGTGGATAATACATTCTTTTAATGAATATAATTAGCTTCTCTCTCAAACAGAATCTATTTTATTGAATCTAATTTGGTGGCAAAAGCAAGTGATATCTTACCTTTTTCCGAAAATGAAAATACGTGAAAATTTTTTGATGGAATAATTTCCTAAAAAGACGACCGTAAACGTATACATATGCCCTTTTTCCTTTTTTATTCGTGCATTCACCCATTCTTAGGAAAAACGTAAGCGTTTAAAAGAATCAAAAAATCATTATTTATTTATTTTTATTTAAATTATGCTGAAAATTGTTTTAATGTTTAAGTAATAAAATTTGTAGAATACAATTGGAGCGACTTCTAAAAAATACACAAATAATGTTAAAGTTAATATTACTATTAAATTAATTTAAAATATTTTTTTATCAAAATAAACTTTTTTCAATATATTTCTTGTGAGAAATTTTCTTTTCAAGTTGACGCTATTATATACGTTTTTGGGCAACATAGCTTGGTGTAGACTTCAAAAGAATAATAATTGTTCAAAAGGCAATTATTTAATTTAAAATTATGCCTTTTATTTACATATTTTTATTATACTTATAAATAATAAAACAATTTGATGAACGTTTTCATTAAAAGTATTATTTCAATTTGTTAGTAAAATCAATAATTGCTTATACTTTTTTTCTACATATACGTCATAAAATAAAAAAAATCTTTTATATTCAAAATGTAAACAAAACATTGCTTTTAATAATTAAATTTGAGAATTATTTTCACTAAATTATTGACTAAATTTTATAAAATAAAAATACTTTCACATAGATTACATTGTAATTGTAGAAATATTATTTTTGCATACTCAGCAACAATCACTTGAATCTGTCATACCTATGTAAAAAGATACATGTGGTGTGTTAATTTATTTTCTATATTTAATTTTCTTTATTTAATTAAAACGATCTCATTTTAAGATAAATAAAATAGAAAATGGAAAGTTTATCTAGATAAACAAAATAAAGTCTGATAAAGATCTCAAAATACCATAAAATAAAGTATTTTGGGATATTAAATAAACAAGAACTATATATGTATATAATTTTCAGCACATATACATAGTTTTCAGAAATTTTGTATTTCGATAGTATTATACTTTCCAAGTTTATTTAATTAGGTAGTCTCTGGGAAAACGTCTAAAAAACACAAATTTTAATCAATTCTTGTAAATACCACAACGAATAAATAAATATTTTGCAATGATTTTCTTTCTTTTTTCTATTCAATAGTAAAAGTACGTAGTTTTCAGGTTAAGTTTTTAAGGGAAATGTACGTTTTGATGTCTCCTGAGACCAAAAAAAATGATTTTTAGAAATTGGTCTATCTATCTGTCGGCTTATCTGTGATCAAGGTATCTTTCGAAACAAAAGAGCCATTACCAAATTTTGTATTTAAGATTCGAATGATCCAAGTATAAGATATAAGTATTTGATCAGAATCGATCCATCGGGACTGTTTAACACTTGTTTCCCATTTTTTATTTTGTACACAAGTTTATTTAATTAAACAAATTTTTATTGTCTATTATTTTTATATTGTTGAATTGTTACCATTGTCAGTTAGATTCTACAACTGATACATTTTTAACAACTTTTGTTGTATTAACTCATTATATCAGTTTTACAGATATAGGAATAACAAATGTACCTCTATAAATAAATGTCTAAATTCGTATTTTATTGAAACAAAGTAAGAATTGAAAACATTAATCATACTGGAGTTCCGTTTCAGCGGTCGAAATTCGACCATAATCACTCAAAAGTGAATCTAGCTGCCTTTAATAAAATAGTATATATGCGTGCCCTTAAACAGTATTTTAAACAAAAGAGTCTATATGCGTGCGTATGGTAGAGTGTGTAATATAAGCCATACCTCTTATATACGTGAGTGTCATAGTGTGTGTAATATTTTTTTATGCATAGTTTAAATAAATATTAACTTTCTCCAGTCCTTCTCTATATAAACTATAAGTGTGTCCGATTCCATACACCTACGCCCGCCCAATTTTCGCAAAAACGGGTACAAAATTTTTGCTCTAGGTATTTATTATAAATACATAGATACCGGGAATCGAGCTCGGGACCATCCAATTGCTAGTCGGATGTGTAATTGGTAGCACAACCGAGAAGCGATACTCGGCAGATGTGTTTCAATAACAAATTTAAGTAGATAAACCGTCTAATATAATAAAGTTTTGGTAACCCAGTCATTATATAGATCAATGATTTCAGTACATTGAATGTTTATTTACATTATTTTAATTATTTATTATTTATATGTTTGTTTTGTAGAAATATGGACGCAGAAGAATTTCGACAATTTGCTGGTGCTTCAATTGAATTCATTATTAATTATTTGGAAAACATTCGTGAACGGTAAGAAATAATTGGTAACTGGATATTCATTATGAATTTTAACTTTACTTATAGTCATTCTCAAATCACATTGAAAAGAGCTTCCCTACCATAATTATAAATCACAGTTTCCATTACTGCTAATTATTGATATTAATTTTGATATAACTAGGTACAAGTTTCTTCTTCATGAAATATTTAATTGATTAAACCAATGCGGTGCCTTTTTTGCTATACGAAAGTGATTTAAAAAGTATTCAATTTTTAATTATACTCAATTTCTTAGTGCAATTTACCGTCTATAGAACTTATGAATGTTCCCAATAAAATCAGTTTACTTAGAATCTTTAACAAATTTTAAATACACATACTCAGAAGTGTATTCTATGTGGAATTTTTTTTCATAACTGGCGGTACTAATTCTTGAAAATTTGTCAATTGCAATTGTCAAACTTGCATATTCAACACGTGGATCCTATACTGATTGATTTTGAACGTTTTATTAGATATCAAAAGGTATATATTTGAACAATATCAAAGTTTGATTTTTTTTTTACATGGTATTCACAAAAAAAATCCTGTATTTCTTAGACTTTTAAACGAATTGACTTCAAACTTTACCCTGATTGAATAGGAATCAATAGGATTGAATAGGAAATTTCATTGAACAAATGATTTCCTATTCAATCCTGTTCAAATTTTGGGCAAAGGGCAAAGTTTGAAGTCAGTTCGTTAAGTCTAAGAAATACAGGAAGTTCCGTCTATTAGACTACATGCTAAAATCTTAATATTTATGGTCGTAAACTCTAAAGCTCAATTAAATAAAGTTTGTTTTTTTTCGTTTTATGACAGCAGTTTTTTTTTTAAAAAGCCATGTAATCAAAAATCAAAGTTCAATACCTACGTACACACAGATTATATAATACCTAAGAAATTTTAAATTTCTTATTTTATGGTCACGTATTTAAGTGAATGTCAATGGTAAACTGTGGTTAATCAATTAAATCGTTAAAGATTAAATATGATTAATTAGGAAAATTTGTAACAAAATATAATCTATATGATATAAGTATTTCAAGGTTACTGCATATTGACACGTTTTTAATAATGATGAAAAAAAATTGTCTGATACCAATTGATTATTCTTGTGTGTAATAGCCCATAACTGAATTTGTATTTCCTACATATATTTCCTATGAAAAGTTTATTAATTGCTAAATATTATATGAATGATTGATTTTAATGTACCTAACTTAAAATTTCCTGGTTTTAATAAAAAACCAGACATGAAATTCCACTTGTTCATTGGAACCAAATTGAAACAAGCGAATGGTTGTGTCTGTCCTCGGGAGCAGATTATATGTCAGTTCAGTAGTCCAACAAGCATTTCATTTGTATTGAGTATTATTAAATCTGATTTGAAAGCTGTATCGGATTTTATCAATTGAATGTGTTCAGTGGATAGACATGGGAATTATTTCAAAAATGAGACATCAAAATAATTACAGAAGATGGTTCTTATGTTGTTTTCCACTTTGGTCATATTGAATCGTCGATTACATATACTAACTCTGATCAACATATCTGAATTGTTTCTCTTAATAAAATCTTTTGCTTCAAAAGAAATTTAACTGTCTCGGTCTTGATCTTGCATACTCACTCTACGTCTTTGCCTTGCTCAAATACTTCCAGTCCTAGTATATAGTCTTGGTTCTTTATATAGTCTTGGTTTTGCATATTTGATACTTACGTTTTATTATTAATTTTTTAAATAATATACATGGGAATTTTGCCAACAAAATAAGATGACAAAACAAAAATTAACATTAAGAGGTCGTTCCACATTTACGAAGCTCCTCGGCCACTTTATAATGGTTTCACCACGTTTTATAAAGATTATTAAATGTATAAATTATAAATTACTCATAATTAATAAGTAACTCATAAAACACTTTATTTCATTGCAATCATAATAAGCTGCATGGCTGAAACTCTGTAGAGTCGTTAATTTGTAGTAAGTACAAACCCAATTACTGTAATTTCCTGATTAACGAGACAACTAACACATTTTGTTAGCCATGATTTTGGACTGACCGCTATGTTTATAGTAGTTTGTTTCTGTATAGCTCGAATGTGATTATTCAATACTTGTATAAAATACATGCTAATGTATTTAAATATAACACATACAAGACATCAGTTTGACATGAAGCGTCTTTATAGTCTTTATACTCGATTTACACGATATGTCAGAGTATATTGCTTCAAACATTTTTTAGTAAAATGTTTGAGTTCTACACAATTTTAGCTCAAATTTGGTAATAGGTAATAACAATACATATTATTATACATGTATACTGTATAGACTGAGTATTTATAGTGTTTTATCAATGCTAATTAAAATAAATCCAAACAATATAATTCAATTATGTGGCAAGTATCTAAACAATTAAGTCTCTTAGCTGTTATCTTAAATTTTTATTTTATATCCAAAATTTCTAATACCCTACCCAGGTAATCAAGGACTCTTTTCATACAAGAAAGCCTTATTACATTACATAATTTGCTTTGGCTTAATTTAGATCTGTTTGGAATAAAAAAAAAACCAAATAGTTTTATTTGAGAAAACATCTTTTTATGAGATGCAAAACCATTTTCAACATTTCTCTCCAAATGATAATTTTAATTTCCCAAAATAAATGAATTATCGATTATCAAACAATAGTTGCATATCTTTCATACAAATATAAAATTACTTTTGAGTTTTTTAAGCTATTTTTCTAGTTGAAAATTTTTTTTCTTCCTTTTCCCTTTAAGGTTAACCCATTAAGTTAACTAATGTGTCTACCTGGCTTATACGGCGTTCAAGAAAAAACATAGTTTTTTTCATTTAGATCAGTCTTGCTAAATAAATTACAAGCTGAAATAATCCATGACCAAGAAACTTGTCAGGTTTATTCAGGCATTTCTCGTCCTCTCCTAGTAAGCATCGCTATCATTAGGGATAGAACTTTTGTTTTAAGGCGGTCTATCAACAGCTGTTATCCTGACATAAAGGAGTGTGATTCTAAACAGCCGTTGACTAAAATAACAATAATATACATATTTCTTTTAATTTTCCAGCACAAATAACTCAAAAGATACTTACACAAATGTTAATGAAATTTGGTATGCACAATATTAACATGAAAACCTAGTTTTAACTAAATCTCTTCGACAAGCACTAGATTTTTGTGTCAATATTGTCCATACCAAATTACATAACATTTGAATAAGTATTTTTTGAGTTAATTATGCTGGAAAATTGTATGCATCTAACAGTAGTTGATAAACTCCCTTAAATAAGATATAAAATCACTAAAAATCAGTGCAAAAAAATTGTAACATTTTTGGGTCTTTTTGGTTTCTTTTTGGAGAGAAAGTTTTTTCATCAGATTAATGTTTTTTGTCTTTTTTATCATTCTTAAATAATAACGTTTGTAATACTATCAAAAATATTTATTTCAGACCTGTTTTATCGTCTGTCGAGCCAGGCTATTTACATAAATTACTACCAACTGAAGTTCCAGAAAAACCAGATAAATGGCAGGACATTTTGAAAGATATGGAAAATTTGATATTGCCTGGTGTAAGTTATATCATTCATACGAATTCAGAAATTTTGTGAAATAATAAATAATATATTGCCGTTTTGTTTTTTAGATTGTACATTGGCAGTCCCCACAATTTTCAGCATATTTCCCTGCTGGTCAATCATATCCAAGTATTGTTGGTGAAATATTATCCGCTGGTTTAAGTGTTATTGGCTTTAATTGGGTAAGTTTAAACATACAAAAATATACTTTCATTCAAATATCAGAATCCCAAAGTCTGTAAATATGTCAAATTTCAACTTTTTATGTCCATTAAATGTGGAATAAAAAACAAAAGCATGATCCTATGTAGTTTCGTTTTTAGAATTTTAAATATTCGAGTCATAAATAATATAACGATATACTTTTATAAATTATTTATTTAAAGCATTACAAACAAACAGTACAAACAAACAAACAGTACACTTCAGTTTAATAAATAATTTGATTACTTCTTCTATCCATTTTATCTAATCGAAAATTGACTTCTTTTAATTTCTTCTAAAAGTCTATGCATGGCAACAATACCGAATATAGTATTTTTGTTATTAAAATATATTGATACTAGCAGGTACTCACCACTTCTGTATTGTAGAAGTACAAAAACCTATCAGATTTAGTTAAATTGTCAATTTCACTTAAGTTGCTAGTTCTTCGAACGCTTATCCGGTTTACAGATAGATGATAAGGAATCTTTGGCCTCAAGAAAGAGGGTCAACATATTCTAGAAGATATTCCAGAGACCGGCACATTCCTTTCTGGCCTGGATTCAGCTTCCGACCTAAGTGTCCGCTCCACTCGTAAGCAAATTAAAGAAGTACTTTGTACCCTAGACCTCCAGCCTAAGTACTTACTTCGTTGTATCGTTATATCGTCATCCAGATTCGTGTACCTGCTTTTTTGGACTAAATAAGTTTTTGTACAGGCTATAAAGTTAATAGTATTATCAACAGTTTGGTATAAGAAAAACGGTGATATTCACTTTTATACAATGAAAACCTGCTAAATGCTCAGTTCTGCTCTGACATTGCGTCCCCAACCCCATGTCGGTAAACTCGTGTCAAATTTTTTCGTGTTTTAGCCAAATACTTGAGGATGTAAACAATTAATTATAAATAATATTCTTTTCTTATAATAGATTATTTTGTTTTATCTTTTCATTTAATGCGTAATTCTAAAGGTTTTAACTAAATTTTCAATTCTCAATCAGAATGTTTAGGACTTGGCAGCCTAACGCTACATATTATTTTATTCGGGGAAGTATAAGGCTTATAAGGCCGCCTAGGTTCCCGCTATTTACATTATTTTCTTGAATTTTGTAATATGATTATAAAATATGGCGCTAGTTATACTTTTAAAATGTTAAGCAAAATTAAGCTAACCAACCAGATTTTTGGAATTTTTATTACATAATGAATACAAATATTATTTAGTTTTTTATTCTTCCTATAAACTTTGTAAAATATCGTTTAGCCCGATAACGAATCGTCCGACATACGATATTTCAACCAATTTACACAAAATCTTGACAATATATCTAAACCTAATGAATCAGTCTATTTATTGGTGAAAATCGCATGAAAATTCGTTGAGTAGTTTTTGAATTTATCGAGAACATACAGGCATACACACTCGCCGGAGGAATTTGTTTTATATGCACCTACCTATAGGAGAAGACATAAAGATACGATACTTTCTCATGTATGTAAATGTAGGAAGTGTTTTATGAAACGGAAGAACTTCAAATCTCATTGAGGTAAAAACGAAAAGTAAATAAATTATTTATTTATCATAATTGAAAATGAGTGCCATAATTTAAAAGAAAAAAAAAACATTACAATTGCAACTCCTCAGGTAGGGTAATAACTCAGTCGTCATAAATAAATAAAATAATTTGTATGATAGTATTATTATAACTGTATAAGTGTAATTATAGCTGACATATTCAAGAACTCATCTTTTATAGAATAATTACGTTTATATAATCAATTATGTAATTATTTATTATAAAGCACTTGAAAATTTAATAACACTCATATTTAACTTGATGTATAATATTATTTTTATTAATATTAGACTCGTAAAAATAGTTATAGCTATTAGAAAGCATAATTATGTTTAATTTACAAAAAAAAAAAAAATTAAAAGTTATTAAATTTTACCAAATTTTTACATTTTTTAAACATAATAATACAGTCCAAGCATTATAATGAAGGTAAATTGTGGATGTTACATACATAATTCGCTGGACAATTCTGACTTTCCTAATAATTAATCACCAATACAATAAATAAATATTATAAGTATGAACTTGTTCCCTCTTTCTGCATAATTCCTACACTCTTTTTCCCCTTTTTATTTCCATTTTCATACTAATGAATCAAAGTTCGCTTACCTGTTCATGTAATATAATAAATATACATTTTCGTTAAACCATATAATAGAACTATTTCACCCTGTTAGTGACTGATTCAATTTCAATTTTCATAGATTTGACTCAAAAATTAAGAAAATCTCATATAAAATTTCATCCGTATTCCATCCACTTAAAGGGTATTTTTCTCTATAAAAATGTCTAGTATTTTCTTCTGTATAATCTTGTCAAAAGTAGAAATTAATAGACGATAAATTTTTTCTGTCTGTTTCTTTCATAACAACTGGTTTTAAATTAAATAATCTGTGGTTTGGCATTTTATCTATCTGTGAATCTATAATTGCATATCTCTATGTTTGTTTCGTTATCACTTTAGAACCCATCAGATTTTGATAAAATTTGGCAACATATTTATCACATTCAAGTCTCCATTGAAAACATGCAAGTAATTTTCTTTCATATTTTTAAAGAGATTAAAAGCTATGCTAAATGTATATCGATGGAAAATTGTATTCATTATAATGTTTGATGTGTAGTTTTTCATGTCTGTGATGAGGATATAATTAGTTTTTTGTTATTTTTGTCTATTATATAGTAATACGTAAATAAAACTTTTACTTCTGACATGCATCAAATTAAACTATGTGTCATTAAAGTAATTGCTTATACTCATAATTATCTAATCATATTGTCATTTTTTATAGATTACAAGCCCAGCTTGCACAGAACTTGAAGTAGCCATGATGAATTGGCTTGGTAAAATGCTTGGCTTACCTGAAGAGTTTTTAAACAGCTCTGAAGGACCTGGCGGTGGAATTATACAAGTAAATATTAATGATAATTTGATCAATTGGAGTATATCTAAAATGATTTTTTTCAACTTTAGGGATCTGCCAGTGAAGCTTCGTTAGTTGGACTGCTTGCTGCTAAACAACGAACAGTACGTCGAATACAAGAAACAGATCCAACCATGGATGAAGCTACTATCAAAGGAAAATTGGTAGCTTATACTTCAAATCAATCCAATTCTTCAGTCGAAAAAACTGGATTATTAGGTTCTGTTCCCATACGTTTACTTGGAGTCGACAAAAATTGTTCTTTACGTGGTGAAACATTATTACACGCTGTAAAAGAAGATATTAAGAATGGTTTTATACCTTGTTATTTGGTCGCAACATTTGGAACAACCGGCACTTGTGCTTATGATAATATTGAAGAATTATCTGAAGTGTGTCAAAAGTACAATATTTGGCTTCATATTGATGCAGCCTATGCTGGTGCTGCTCTAATTTGCCCCGAATATCGACATTTAATGAAGGGTATCGATAAAAGTGATTCTTTTAATTTTAACTTGCATAAATGGTTTCTAATCAATTTTGACTGTTCAGCAATGTGGGTAAAAAATGCTAATTATTTAGTCGATACATTTAATGTAGATCGTATCTACTTAGAAAATGATCATAACCAACATAAACAAGATACTATGGCACCCGATTATCGACATTGGCAAATACCATTAGGAAGACGTTTTCGTGCTTTGAAATTATGGACAACATTACGTTTGTATGGTGTGGAAGGCTTACAAAATTTTATTCGAACACATATTCGTCAAGCAGAATTATTTGCTTCGTATGTGCGTACTGATGAACGATTTGAGGTGATCCCAGAACCATCCATGGGCTTAGTATGTTTCCGATTAAAAGGAGATAATGAATTAACCAAACAATTATTGAATAAAATTGTTGAACGCAAGAAATTGTACATGGTTCCTGCAACGTATGATGGTTATTATATAATACGTTATGTCGTATGTAGTCGCTTAACAACTGATAAAGATATCGAATTTGCTTGGAATGAAATTCAATCACAAGCTAATGAATTACTTAAAAGTACATCTCAAATTTCGACAAATATACTTATACAGGAGCCTGTAGATATGGAAATAAGTACTAAAGAAGAAAGTTTTCAGATTTCTAATAATTATCATCAAAATAATATAATTGAAAAATCCAAGTAGATAATATTTGCCTTATTGTTTAATTTGTATGTATATTGTTTCTGGTTTCCTGGTTACGATATTCATTTTTATGCCAACAATTAATTTAATGGTATTATTGTTCTGGTATTTCATATTTTTGAACTGGTACTTCATATTTTTGTACTGGTACTTCAAATTTTTGTACTGGTACATATACATACATAAAACCCCGATTAAAATTAATAATTATTTTAACGATTATAGCTTTTGTGTTTTTTTTTCTTTTTCTGTATAACGTTAGTACAATTTTTTTGTGTTTCCAAATAAGTTAAGTAAACTTTAAATAATTAAAGCATAAAGTCTTGTATTGTATAAAAAACTTGCTTTTAATTGTGGCAAGTATGTATTTAGTATATTTACAATAAATACCATTCCACATAAGTTCGCTTTATTATTATTGCTTCAACATTTTGCTCGTGAGAGGATAAAAACATAAAAAATTGTGTTTTAGTCACAAAAATATAATGTGTCCCAACGTCTTATAGAGCTTTTTTAACATCGTGTGTGGCTTGTAGTATTTGTCTTCGACTTTATCTTTCAGTAAGTGCTTTATTGTATTCGACTAATATTACAATATCGTTACCAAGAAGCTAGTTATTATGTTTTTTTGATTAAAATATTCTAATGAAATATTATTATATATTACGGAATCATTGTATTCATTATTAAGCTATCGCTACTGTACTTTTAAGTTTTGAGTTAATTAATTATTCAAAATAAACTGTATTAATTACAATTAATATGCGTATGATTTAAATTATAACACTAACACATATCCAATAAGTGCATAAACAAATTGAACTTCGTACAAAAGTTCTGGTTTTACCTGTCTAGTGCACGTGACCGCTTGTGTCACGTGAACGATTTACACAAATTTAGAATACAAACACACTTGTTTAAACCTAATCACACCTGTGTAAAAAAAAAATCATAAACTTTTACTTAAAAAAAAAAAACAATTTTATAATATTTTGCAATGCTCAGATTTTAAAACAGTTTTTTCTTTAAAAAAAACCAATAAATTTTTCCTTGTATAAAAACTATCATTTTCGAAAATGTTCTATAATTAATTCTACTGCAAAATGATTTATAAACTTAAAGAATAAAAATTTGAAATCGATAATACTTTGAGACTTTGTAAGAAGATAGATGCTCTGAATAATTGTTTTTCTTTGTTATTAAAATATTACTGATTGCATCTAATTGCGGAGTCTAAAAGTATTACAGATTTTTTTAAATTTCTTATTTTTCTAGAATTATTCAGAATTGATTCTTTCTACATTGTTTATTATTGTTTTTATACATAAAAACAATACTTTGGTATGAAATTTATCATAACAATTTTTTATTGATTGATTTTTTATCTGTGTTACATAATAGTTATAAAAAAAAGATTTTTTAATAAAATTATAGTCAGGTCCGGAGTTAGCTGGAGTGGGCAATTTATTTAGAACTGAATTGAACTAAATTACTTCAATCAAGAGCAATAAAGCGAGATTCAGAGAAACGACCAATGTTCACAATATTCCCACAATAACCCTGTAAATACACAATTTGATCCAATACTTGATATCAAGCACCCCAAGTTTTTTTTTGCAATAAAATTAAATTTTCACTTTATCACTTGATTCTTAATTTTAAAATTATATAATTATAATGAGTTGGTGGACATTCTGTGGCTATAAAACAAAATCTTCATATTAAAAAATTGTTTTCAACGTTTCAATTCGATTTATTTTTATTATTCTGTGTAATTATAGTTTTTATATTAATTATATTTTAAATTAAAGACCAAAAACCATTGTTTACATTAACCTAACAAATGACTTCCCACCCGTACCCTCAATCATTCAAGTTTTCTATTTTGAATCTTTTTTTCGAATTCCGGCATATATCAAATATACTGTAGTATACCAGATATTAATCCCATTTTACATAATTTTTATTTCAGAGCTTGTGCAATAACACATTAAATTAAATTGCTGATTAATCAATTAATATTATATAAAGTAATTAACGCGAGCATGTAAATCAGTTAGTTATTTCCTAAATTTTGTAATGAAATATTTATAATTAAATAAACATTTTATTAGAGAAATACATCTCCGATCATTATTTAATTTCAAGTAAAATAATTATTGTTGACTGGAAAATTTTAGAAGATTTATTATTAATTAAATAATCATCGTTTCGTTTTGGGATCAACGTAAAAGATCAACCTGGTGATAGCAGCCCTGCCAAGTAATATAATCTACGTGTGCATCGATTATCCCGAATCATTCCCTCGGGATACGACAATGCATATACCATACTAGTCATCCAGTGTTTAAGCGCTTAATTTTAAATTCATAATTTCAGATTATTCAGACGTCTGAAACTGGGTGGGTTATAATTTGAAACAATCCGTTGCATAGATACAGGTCAAACTACTGTAAACTGTTTAAAATTGGTCTAGTAAATTTAATTTTTCAAGTTATTGTGGTATAGGAAGTGGGGCTATTCCGTTGTTGGCTGTAGATTTTATAAATAAAAATATATAAATTATTTTTTAAATAATTTCATGACTCGGTGTTGTCGCTCATTTTCACCAAAAACTGAGTCACGCAATATTTTGCAAGTTCTACTTAAGTTTTGAGTTATATACATATTATTAGTTTTGTTATTGTTACAGAAGAAGGGAGGATTGAATCGTATATTAATTTTCGACACTGATGTTTTTTTAATAAAGAATAAATAATTTGTGTTACTGGAAAATGATCATCAGTCATTATACCTTGTCGTTTTATCACATCATATAATATATTATTATTATAAAACTAAAAATAGGACGAAATAGGTTAGATTAACATATTTTTTCACTACAGCGTGACGCTCAAGACTAACGGTATTTCATTTATTAGGCATTTTGAAACGAAGCAGTTATACGATCCTAGCCATGCCTACAATTGAATAGGGAGACAGATATTGTCTCAAGGTTACACTGACGTTTAAGGGACTGGATTTTATTCTACCTAATATTCTCATATTTATAATATAATATTTTTACTTATATTATAGATTTAGAGATGTAAGTATATATGTGGTGTACTTATGCATATTTTGACGATTTCAACTTTTACAACACTTTGTTGCATTATATCTCAGAAATGGTGGCTCTAAGAAAAATAGAGAATTTCACACATTTCATTTCACAATTTTCATAGAGAATTTTATGATCTATAATTTTTGTCTAAAGTAATATTAATTTGAAATTTTTAACCTTTGACTTCGAATAAATTTTTGTTCAGGCACTACAGTGATTCAGAATTTTAAAATGTTATTTTTAATTATGTTTTGAACAATTACACGCACTTTCAGCTTGTTCTAAATTTATGTACCTTCGAATGTCCAGATTGACCGGACAAATATTCTTTTTTTATTTCATGAATTGTTTTATGATAATCAAAAACTGTAGAACGCCCTACCCTTTATATAGGCTAGGCTTTGTCCTGTGGATTGTATATTTACAAATAAAATAAAATAATAATCAGGGCCATAGAAAACCCATTTCCAGGTTGTAGCCTAATTGTCTACAAGAAAGATAGATTGTTCTATCTAGATAGATTTTTTGATTATCGAAAAAACTATTTTCTCATTTCATCAAACGATACTACATTGATTGCATGCGCAATTTGAAGTTGATTAGACTAAGAAATTACGCTGCCCCATACAATTCACCTCCTTAGGGGTATAGATTCTGAAAATCTTATTATTATAAATCTTATTTTAATCTCTGATCGGATGTCTACGTCATACAAGGCACACCTCCAAGTTTCAGGTCTCTATGATCAGCGGTCTAGGCTGCGCGTTGATACGTCATTCAGGACAAAGCATTTTATATGTATAAAAGATAGATCCATTTCAAGCTTTGATTTTCTTTAAATTATTATTTTTTCTGTAGTATTAAATAATATTGTTTTAGTACAGAGAAATTATTACAGAAGTTTTATATTTAAGACATTTTAAACGAGAAAATTATACGTAATATTTAATAATTTATAATTGTTAAAATTTTAAACTATTATTTTTTAAGTGTACATAGTTATTAACATACTCACATTTCAAAATTCTTACTCAATTAAAATAATTAAAATGTATAGGGTAAACTGTCCAACAATGAACCAAATCCCACAGTGAACCTTAAGTATTTACCATTAAACTTTCTATAGTAGTATAAAAACATCTACAGATGAAGAGCATTTACCTAACGCATATATTTTTAAAATGTTTGTTCCGGTTCCTTACGCATACTATATAATTGTAATGACATATCAAACATTTAAAATAGGCATTTAACCAAGTTAAATAAAATACAGCTTCGATTTTTAACCGCTTGTTTAACAATTATTAATGTCTCATGCCCTCAACAGTGAACCATGAGCAAGAAGTACACAGTAAACCGCTAGTTTACATACTCCTAAGAACATGGCATCAGATCTCCAGCTTATTAAAGTTGTGGAGACAATGACATGAACTGCAAAATTATAGAGAGTCCTTATATCAATTTATCCGGGGGTTACACTAGCGTTTAATGTAATGCAGAAACACTCGTCAATTCGAAAGAATTGAACTCTTCTATTTTATGATTTAACAATAAAATGGTGTAAACATTACCTTTTGAGGCGGCAACAGTCATTTAAACAAAGACATTAGCTTTAGAGGCGGCGACAGTCAATTAAACAAAGGCACTAAACTTTTGAACCCAAAATATAAGCATTAGTGTTGAATGGTTGAGATTTTTAACAGGCAAGAAGTGAGAACGAAACGTTATTATGCATTATTGGTTGTGGTAGTCGATAATCACGTCTTCCTGTTGAGGCGTTTTCCGAAAACACTTAAAGAATTACATGATATAAGATACTCCACCAGACACTTTAGGTTTCTTGTTTAAAGGGCTTAGAAAAATTTTTTTAGTTTTATTTAAACCGCGATTGTTGTGTACTAGGTAGTGTACACGACACTGTGTACTAGACAGTGCTTCACTATATCCCATTTCTACCGATTTCAAAAGATATCTTATAAAATACATAATTAGTGTCCAATTGAATACACAAATTGCAAATCAAAGCTACAAGGCTTCCAATGTGTATGCTTTTTAAAGTATAGTTATACAACTTCGGGAGTAATAGTGATGCAAGTAAAAATTGGTTCACTGTTGGGCAGTTTACCCTACTGATAATAAAACTATTGACGGTTGTACTAATTCTGTACATTGCAATATTTTTCAAAATAATTTAAATGTGAGTCATATAGTGAATGCAAAAAATTCGATTAAAAAATTCTGTCTGCCTGTCCATGCATCCTGAAAAAACCTAAATAGCAGAAAATTTACCACGGTTAAAAGCGATAACAATATTTCATTTATGCATCCATGTCCGCATGACACGCTTTTAAACATTTGACTTTATTTTTATAAAAATTGCGTATAAATATTTTTTTTATTTATTTGAGCTTTATTTGATTTAATACTAGGTTTATAAAGAAATATTCATGATTTTATGATACTTGTTAGAGTTCTCGAATTAAATGCAAGCAATAATTTTTTGTTTTAAATGGAAGTATGTTGACCCAGTGCAAATAAAAAAATTTGGAGAACGGTTGACCCTAAAGGTCATCCCTGCAACTTCCCGCTAATTCCTTACCTAAGCACTTAAAATTTAACATATGAGAATGTTTTTGAGCTTTAATGTTAAAAAAAGATGTACAATGCTTTTGAACTTTTCAAGCTCGAAAGTTTGATAGAATTTTGATGAAACAGTATTTATTTAATTTTCAATTTGGTATAACTTTTGAATGAGTTTATCGATTTACACGCGGTTTATAGTAATTGATGCAGTTTTTTGTGTACTATAAATACTAATCGCTCATATGAAAAATTTTAGCGTTTTTCGTAAAAAGTTCAATTTTTTCGATTTTTTGATTTTTTTCGTTCACGATATCTCACAAACGAATCGACCGTCAAACGGCGATCGACGTGTTTTTTTGATGTCAAAAGCTGATTAGTTCATGGAATTGATCGGTAGAGCCGTTTAAAAGTTATTCCAAAAAAGCACTTTTGAAAAAAAATTTTTTCGTAGTTTTTTTGAGATTTCTTGGAATTAACTGATCCGAATCGGTTCAAATTAAAGTTCGTGATTCTTTTTGAAACGCCACTTGTTTGGTTCAAATCGGTCAAGCCGTTTAAAAGTTATAAGCGGGTCACATACTTACATACATACCGTCAAAATAGTTTTCTAGGACCTTAAAACGCCAAGATCTGATCAAAACACACAGATTTTTGCAAAACGGGGTGAGACCAATAACTTTCCGATTTCCGAAAATTTTTAATTTTCTTAGCGGGTATTTAAAAAAAATATTTTAAATTAAAAATGAAAGAACCCACTTAAAAGTTTACTAATTAAAAACTTCCGAGATTCTGAATATGGGGTGGACACCTCCCCATCGGAAGCAAGTCTCCCAAAAAATCGAAAAATAAAAATCGATAAAACAAAATGTCTATACTTTTTAAGTAATGCCCATTGAACAAACAAACAAAAAATTGTTTTTGAACGATTTGTCACGATTATTTTATCGAAAATAATGTGAGTATTAAAATAAAGCTTATAAAACACAAATAAAAAATATTGTTTTTCATTTCTGTAAATGCAATATTAACCAAATTATAGCTCGTTGAAACTGTGGCATTTAGATCAAGCAAAATTTATGTAGTGGCATTTAATGTTGAATAAAATAAAAACGGACAATAATTTGGAGAAAATTCATTGTTCCTTTGCTAAAGGTGCTTCATCTGAACACTAATATGAAATTAATACATTTTATTTTTTAAAAAATTATTCAAATTGCCTGGATAGAACGACCGGACGGACTCGAAACAATTTTCATCTAACGTATAAATGATTGACAGAATTGAAAAAAAAAATTATTTATAACGAAGACGCGGGCACAGCTTTCTAATATAAATGGTTGAGAAAATGTCCTTGGCATTTATTGCAGTTTTGTTTGATGAATGCATTGACTTACAATTTTTCTCGTAATTTTATGCTTTGAAAAAATTAATTAATATTTTTATCTTGTGTGTTGTTGATTCTTCTGTTGATTACAATAAAATTTAACAAGAAAAAAAAGTATTCAAAAATTAATTTTTTTAAGGTGAGTATTTTTTTAATATTTTTTTTTTTTTTATGAAGGCGGTGGGGGTATGTGTTAGATCAAATTGAAATTATTTTTTTGAATTGGACGATTAAATAATTTTTTTACGGAAATGATCATCAAGATATTTTCTTAAATATTTTCCTATTTTTAAGAGACTCATTCTCATTAATCAATAGGCATTTCTAATAAAAACAAAGTTTAACTGTTCAGGAAAAAATTTTTCTTAAAATAATTATTATTTTTACGCATTTATTATTATTATTTATTTTATTTTATTATTATTATTATTTTTTTTTTTTTTTTGATAAAAACTGTTGTTTATTATCTCCATTTTATGTTAAAATCATGCATGCAAATCTCATTTAGATAATTTAATTACTTCCGAGTTCAGAAGTTTTAATCAATTACATGATTTAAAAAATATTATTTTTTGTTCCGATTAAAAAAATTTTTTAATCGACGTATTGAAACTTCCTGACGGCAATTTTTGTTTCTTGATCGCTGGTCTGTGCAAATCTTTTAGGGGAACGCACATAGCTCTACAACTAACTAATGAACGAATTTTTATAAATTTCTGGTTAACAATTGTGGAGACATACGATGATCCCGTTTTAGGAAATTCTCATCTATCAATTATCTCCGGTCCCGAGAATGAGTACTCGAAACTTACTTAATTTGTTTCACTTAAATGTCGAAATCTCTTGAATCATATATCCGATTTCGATTTAGTATATGAATGTGTGCACGGGTTTGTGACGGGTGCAAACCGTCACCAAATTAGCAACGAGTAACATATCCTCAGATAATCATTACAACTAGCTAATTCATACTGGTGATGACTACGTTGTAGTCGAAATACGTATTTATAATATACAAAATAATTTGATTTAGGAAATTGGGGCAAAAAATCGAAATTTATTCGAACTAGAAATAGATTTCCATTCTTATACTTTTGTCAAAACTTAACATTATTTTGTATCTATAATATATTACACTATAAAATATCTTTTAATTTACATATTTTAATTATTTACAAATAATAAAAAAATTTTATGAACGAAATTATTAAATGTACTTTTCCAATTTGTTATTTAAAATCAATAATTGCTTTTACTTTTTTTTCTAAATGCAAAAAATGAATGCAGACGAAACAGTTTTGTTATTTAATATTATTTTAGAAGCGTCATAAAATTAAAAAAAAAAATGTTTTTAATTAAAAATGTAAACAATACTTTGCTTATTATAAATAAAATTTGAGAATTATTTTCACTAAAATTTGTTTACTAAATTTTATAAAATAAAAACTTTCACATAGATTATTATATTCATAATAATTGTAATTGAGATATTATTTTTTTATACTCAGCAACAAAATAAATGAACCACATGAATCTGTCATAACTATAAGACAATATTTCCGAGCTCGGAAGGTCAAAACACAAATTTTTATCATTTCTTCTAAATACTATACCAAATAAATAAATTTATTCTGTGCGGCAATAGACTGAAAATTTTTATTTTTTTAAATTATTATTCCCAATTTAGATATTTATGGCTTCTTTTTTACTGCCTTGAAGATTTGTTTTTTTATATTTTATTATTTTAAACGAGACTCGGCTCTAATCATTTTGATGGAATTTTGGTTTTAAAATTTTAATTACAATTTAATTAGAAAATAAGTGCCATCCGTAAAACAAACAAAATTAAAAGTGCAAAGCTCGGACACCTTGGTATTGTTGACGTAGATGGGCGGATTAACTCGTTAATCCGCTAATTGCTACTTAATGAAGTTAAAAATCTACTTAACAGATCAACCTTAAATTAAAAATTAACTCAAAAAACTGTTCTGCAATAAAAATTTTCCGATTTTATTTCGCATCGATTGCAAAAAACCGCATCTTTCTAGTAATTATAAAAAAAAAAGTAGGTATATTAAGAGATTTCCCCGAAAAGCGGACATGAAATAAAAACGAAAGTTTTCTTATATTATTTCACATAGATTGCAAAAAAAAAAACGGACCTTCCCAATAACTATAGAAAAATGTTAACTTTTTAAAATTACTTATGTTTAATGCATGGTGGCTCATCCTCTATACAACCAAACCGGGAATGACAATGTATTTACACAAGACATAAAATTAACAAGATGAAACTAATACAATTATAATTATAAATAAATATAATGTGTAAATAAATTAAAAATATCTAAGTGTGAAATACAATTAAATCCTAGTGTGTCGAGCTATATTTAAATTCCATGAAAGGTGCAACATTCGTTCAACTTGCACTGAGACTAACGTCCGTTCGCTTCAACGCAGTTGAAAATAAATTCTAGTGTGATTTGCACCATTTAACTCAACGGAAAGCTGAAATGCACGACAGTTTCATCGTCAGTTGCTACATTGATAAAATTTATAGTGATTAATTTTAACTTTCCTTAAAATTTTGAAGATAGAATGCTGTAACGATTGTCGGGGTTGTAATAAACGAATTAACGATTATCGAATACAATTTTTGGATTAAGTGTACCACCCATTCATAACTTTTGGTAAAAAAATCAATTGTTTTAGCAACATTGAATGGTTTTAGTTATTTTAAAATCGTGTAGCAATTATTAATAATATGTTTATTTTATAGAAATATGGACTTCGAAGAATTTCGACAATTTGCTGGTGCCTCAATTGAATTCATCATTGATTATTTGGAAAATATTCGAGATCGGTAAAGTATACTTAAATAATTTTTAACTGATCAAGTATTAGGATTTTGTGTTTTATTTAGAGGCATTATCAAATCGCTTAGTCCATTATTAACTACTTTTGATTCTTGGTACGTGAATGAAATATATGTTGTTTTCTTAAATTGAGTCTAACGTTTTTAATGCTTAAAATATTGAAGGAAAAAATTTTGAATCTATATGTCCTGAGATCCAGCCGATTAAAAGCGCCAGGGAACAGATACATGAAAAATTTATCGCCTGTGCATAATATTATTACAGACTTAATTAAATCAATTGAAATAATATTTTAAATTCAATATAAATTATATTATTATTTACCTGTTGTATAAAATTTTTCTACATACTATTATAATAAAAGTAATTTTCTAGAGAATTATTCGAAAAATAAACACAAATAATGTTTTTCTTATATTGTGCATATATGTTACTGGAAAATTTGATCCTCCAGTTCGAGTTGAATCTCCCTATGTAAAGTCTACCGTTACTTGTCTTTTCACTATAAGTTTATTAAAACCGTAAAATATTGAACTTTGACCAACATGTACTAGTCATACTTGACTATAGTTAGATAAAGTATACTCTCACTGTCTTGAGGTAGTAAAAGTTAACTTTTTGGAAGAAACGGTCTACCAGCTAATAAAATACAAATCAAAAAGGCAAAATCTTAATAAACAAGTGTGCATAGAGAAATGTAAAACACTGATAAAAATTACAAAAGGAATTCTAATCTGACAGCATACAAAAGTTAAAAAAAAAAACTCATAAAAATGACTTTAGGCTATCATCTGTTACAAAAAGGAAAAGATTTGCATTTAATTTTGCAAGAATTATTGAAAAATCTTTGTTCTCTTCCAAGTGATGTAAAGTAGCAACCGCCCACACTGCGAATGATTTATCCTCCATTTTCTTGAATAATCGTCGTGGGGCATTTACTGATTGAGGCAAATTTTTATTTAACAATAAAAAAATACTACGGGCAGGAAATCACAGAAGGGAGCAAATATCTATTTACATTGAGAAAATATGTTTTGTTCTATGACAGAGTGTATTATTTTTGTACTCCCAGTCAATTCAATAATTTCATGTCATCTTAAAAACCTGATCAGTACTTTCTTAAGCACTAAATACATAAACTAAATTTATCTCATCAAAATATTTATCTGTCGAATTAATAGTAACTGCCTCCTGTTGATGAGGTGATGAAGAGAGTCAAGACATACAGGTGCAAACTTCCCAGTGAATCAACTTTTACTAAACCACAGCAATCATAATTAACTCTTCCTAGAATAAGTTGTTTTACTCATTTGTTACTGATGCTTTTACTCAGAGTTTACATTGTCGAAGAAAGTTTACTTTTACTGATGCTTTTACTCAGTGTTTACACTGTCGAGGAAAGTCAACTCTTACTAACAATCTACTTTTCCTGTAACATATTCAAAACAACAATAAAATATAATCTCTTTTCTTTGTAATCTTTGTAATATTTTTTTGAGAAATGTTTTGTCATTTATTCGTCAATGTGTTGACGATAAATTGATAATGTCTAGATAATATCAACACATTGACCAAAACGTTGATGAAAACTTTAAGAGTGTATGGGCGATCATCAACACGTTGACGAAAACGTTAAGAGTGTATGGATCCCATTAATTCAGCTACTTTCAATTAAAAATTTTCTTGAAGGAAATCTTCGATAGAAAGCTTAATAGACAATTAAAATAACTTTATTTCGTTTTATGTACCAGCATTTTTTGTTAATACCCCATATAACCATCAAAATCTAATTTTAAGAGTATCTACCTAATTGATCACGTAATTAAGTGAATGTCAAGCTAAACTGTGGTTAATCAATAAACTCGTTAAAATTAACTATGACCATTATTGATTAATTAAAAACAATTTACTAACTAAAACCGATCAATTTTTGAAGGTTACTGCATATAGACTTGTTTTTTATTATAACAAGAAAAAGTTTAATACCGATTGATTATTGTTGTGTGCGATGGCCCATAACTGAAGTTTGTATTTCCTATTCATTCGAATACAATTAGGTTTTTACCTCGGAACCCAGTTATAGTGGATGGATTTCAATGTTTGATGGAATTTTTGAATTTCTTTTATATAATAATTATAGTATTCGTGGTATCCTTATTTACGAATTTAAAAATGACTCAGTAGATTACTCAGAAAATATTATTTGTGGCAGAGACGGATAGGCTGAACTGTTACGAGACTGATATGTGTGAATATTTAACTTTATACAGATTTCCCGGCATGGCATTAAAAAATGTATAATATTGAATATTTCCTTTCTCTCGAAAATTGAATTTTTTCAGATTTAAATTTTTCTACCTTGTTTTCTATTGATAATTAATATAGTTTGTAATAAAATCTAAAATATTAATTTTAGACCCGTTTTACCATCTGTCGAACCAGGCTATTTGCATAAACTACTTCCAACTGAAGCTCCTCAAAAACCAGATAAATGGCAGGATATTTTAAACGATATGGAAAATTTGATATTGCCTGGTGTAAGTTATAGTATTTATACGAACCCAGAAATTTTTTCCAAATACTGAATAATATATTGGCTCTATTTAAGATTGTACATTGGCAGTCACCACAATTTTCATCATTTTTCCCATCAAATACATCATATCCAAGTATTGTTGGTGAAATGTTATCCGCTGGTTTAAGTGTAATTGGCTTTAATTGGGTAAGTTTGAACATATACAAATATATTTTTATTATTCTTAACGAACCATTTCATTTAATATGCGACCCCTGATAAAAACGTCCTATTCAATCCTAGAGATTTTGAATTGGAATGAATAGGAAATCAATAGTGTGGTCCTATTGAATGATAGAAAGTTTCATTTCCTATTCAATCCTTTGCAACATTTTGAACAGGAAGTTATTTATTTTTTCAATGAAATTTTCTATTCAATATTTGTTTAAAACTTCCAATCAAATGGTTTAATTGAATTAAGGTACATTTTGTCAAATTATAATTAATTTGCCCTACTGCTCAAACAATATTTTGTATGCAAACGTATTTTAAATATTTAATAACTATGTTTGTTCCACTGTAATTACCAAACACGTCCGACTTTGATAAAATTTAGCAGATTCATTTCTCACATTCAAATCTCCATCGAGAAAAATATAATCTTTGGTAATCTTTGGTACTCTTTCATGAGTCAATATAATTAGAAATATATGTTACTTAATTAAAAAATTTTCTAAAAATAGAAAAAATCTTACCTGCCCATTTTGCGCCACCCCCGGATAAGATGGGCACCCTAGGGAACAAGATGTAGCGTGCAAAAATCAATGAATTTTCCATTCGTATCATATAGGTATACCCTAGTATACTTGCAGTGAGTTCATTTGCTACATTCATCACAAGCAGTCCAACTTTCATTTGCCAAATAACAATTACAATACAAACCTAGTATTTTACCTACCAAATCTTAGTCCTTACTCAATATCCTATCCTCCACCCACATCAAGAATTTATCGAAAGTAATTTAATAAATAAAAATTAAAAAAATTATATCAGTGGCATCTGTTATAGAAGTGCATGTCTGAGAAGAGCATGTCTGAGTGTCTCAGCGACTTTTTTCAAAATAACACTCCATAAAGTAATTAAACTCATTGATCAAAGAGGCACTATTTTTATGAAACCTTCTCAAATATGTGCATATGCTGATGACGTGGCAATAATCGCTCGGACAAAACAAAAATTAATTGTTTTGTTGAAAGAATTAGAGAAAATATATGAAAATTTCAACAACGGAAGAAAGAAGGAAGATAGAAGATATGCAAAATGAATTTGTAACGTTTATGTTTAAAGATGTTACTCAATACAAATATCTTGGAGGAATATTGAACAATATGGGAAAAACAAGTGCCGCTATAAAAGATGGAATACATAACGGAAATAAATCTTATTTTGCAAACTAAAACCTATTAAAGAGCAACTTATTAACTAGAAAAACTAAAATTTAAATATATAAATCCATCATAAGACCAATTATTACATATGGGAGCGACATATAGACACTTACTAAAGAAGATCAAGGATAGCTGAGAAGATTCGAAAGAAATTTATGGAGCTATTAGAATAAATGAGACAGACTGGCATACCAGATACAACTAAGAAATAAATAAAATTCGTAATGGGGAAGGAAGGAAGAACATAGTATGCCTAAAAAAAGCATGCAGGGAAAAGTCTACAGAACCAGAAGAGAGGGAAGGCTATGACTCGGATGGATAGATGATATAATGAGCGATTTAAGTACAATGTAAATAAGATAGCGAGGAGAAAAAGTCAAAAATAGAAAGAAATGGTGGGGACAGTTGAGGAGGCCAGCCAGGGCCCATCCAGGGCTGTAGTGCAATTTGATGATGATGATTGTCAAGAATTCAAATATATGCTAAATGCAATTACTGCGATGTAAGATTGCTTTATACAAACTATTTCCCATGTCTTTTATGAAGAAATAAATAAGTTTTTTGTTATTTTTGTCTATTTTATAATAATAGTAAATGAAAGTTTTACTTTTAACATGCATCAAATTAAAGTAATTGCACATACAGATAATTATCTGATCATAAGACAAAATTATATGATTGTTAATTCAGTTCGCTACGAGAATTAAAAATCAAGAAATAGTAGAATTACTTCAATTCGAAAGCCATATATAATTAATAATTACAATTTTTTATTCCTTAAAAACTCTAATACGGAGTATTTTCAAACTATCGCATGAATATTTTTTTAATTAGAGAAATAGTCATCTGCACCAAAGAAAAATTGTCTGCAAACTAGATGCTTATTATTTAAGTAAAATACAAGAAAAGTTTACTTTGAGTTTGCTGTATGATGTGATTCGCAGTAGCCGTTCTAAAAGTTATATATAGACCGGTTTAAGTAATTTTTAAAGTATGAAAATGTATTCCTTATTGTATTTATTACTTATTGAAATTTTATAATTTTTATATACAATTAAATGTTATGTGTTTAAACAGTAACTACAAAAACTTTCCAAACGTGTATTATTGGAAAATTGAAAATCCATCTCTCTATATTTGACACATGGTGGAAAGGTGGACAAGACAGGAAACCTATTTTATATCAAAAATCAATGGACCAATCATCATTTTTTTGGAAATAACAGTACACCACCGTAACAGTCAGAGACGGCAGAGTCACAGGGTAAAATCACCACTTGATCTCTGTGTAAAATTGAAAAATCGATTTTTAGTGATTTACTAAAAGTTTTTTTACTTTGCTTGAAACGTGATTTTTCGGTGCATAATAACACTTAAATAAGGCTACTTACATGCGTCAACAAACACACTGCAGATAAACACTTCACCAAAACATTCGATTGGGCATAAGAGGGCAAGACGGGGTATGGGAATACCCCATTTTGCTCTTATTAAAATAATAATAAAGTTTTTGCTGCGTGTAATACTAATATGGATATTATGGATTATCGGGTTTTATCTCCGTTTGTCAGACATGCATATGGATTACTGCAAATGGGCTCACTGCAAGTGTTCTGGTATATATATATACCAAGGATGAAAAATATATAGATTGTCGTAAGCTTCATCTCACTCCTTAGGGTACGCCATCTTACCCCAGGGTAGAGGGTGGAAGATGAAGAAATATGACGTATTCTACTTTTTTAATATTTGCTAATTAATTACTTAATGTATAATCACTATGGAGATGAACATGTATGACGTCATTTTATGCAAATCTCCTTCTTTGTTTAATTAAGAATTTTGAACGTCCATATTTTGACTATTTTTGAAGATTAAATAAAAATAACTTCAAATTCATGTTCGTGAAGTAAAGACGCTTTAATTGAAATGATATAAAAATTTGTGCATCTTCCGAATTAATTACATAACATATGTTCCTAATTATATTAAATCATGAAAAAGTGATTACCAAAGATGATTATTAAAATAAAACTGAAAGCATAGACACGTAAATGTTGGTTTTATTGAGCCTAAAATACTAAATACTCCAACTTGCACCCATCTCTCCTAATCCAATCATAATTGTCTAATTTTACAACATAACTATGACTAATTAATTTTAAAGTAATTGCACATACTTATTTTCATCTAATCATACTGTCATTTTTTATAGATTACAAGCCCAGCTTGCACTGAACTTGAAGTAGCCATGTTGAATTGGCTTGGTAAATTGCTTGATTTACCTGAAGAATTTTTAAATAGCTCTAAAGGACCTGGCGGTGGAATTATACAAGTAAATATAAAAAATTATTCCAAATTTTGCAAGAAAGGGTATAACACCTTAAATGTTTCTTAAACTTTAGGGGTCTGCCAGTGAAGCTTCGTTAGTTGGACTGCTTGCTGCTAAACAACGAACAGTACGTCGAATACAAGAAACAGATCCAACCATGGATGAAGCTACTATCAAAGGAAAATTGGTAGCGTATGCTTCAAATCAATCCAATTCATCAGTCGAAAAAACTGGATTATTAGGTTCTGTTCCCATGCGTTTACTCGCAGTCGACAAAAATTATTCTTTACGTGGTGAAACATTATTTCATGCTGTACAAAAAGATATTAAGAATGGTTTTATACCTTGTTATTTGGTCGCAACATTTGGAACAACCGGCACTTGTGCCTATGATAATATTGAAGAATTATCTGAAGTGTGTCAAAAGTACAATATTTGGCTTCATATTGATGCAGCCTATGCTGGCGCTGCTTTAATTTGTCCCGAATATCGACATTTAATGAAGGGTATCGATAAAAGTGATTCTTTTAATTTTAACTTGCATAAATGGTTACTAGTCAATTATGACTGTTCAGCAATGTGGATAAAAAATGCCAATTATTTACTCGATACATTTAATGTAGATCGTATGTACTTAGAAAATGATCATAATCAACAGAGCTTAGATACTATGACACCCGATTATCGACATTGGCAAATACCATTAGGAAGGCGTTTTCGTGCTTTAAAATTATGGACAACATTACGTTTGTATGGTGTAGAAGGCTTACAAAATTTTATTCGCACACAAATTCGTCTAGCAGAACTATTTGCTTCCTATGTGCGTTCTGATGAACGATTTGAGGTGATCCCAGAACCATCCATGGGCTTAGTATGTTTCCGATTAAAAGGAGATAATGAATTAACCAAACAATTATTGAATAAAATCGTTGAACGCAAGAAATTGTACATGGTTCCTGCAACGTATGATGGTTATTATATAATACGTTATGTCGTTTGTAGTCGTTTAACAACTAATAAAGATATCGATTTTGCTTGGAATGAAATTCAATCACAAGCTAATGAATTACTTAAAAGTCCATCGCAAATTTTGAGTGAAATCTTTGCACAGGAGCTTGTAGATGTAGAAATCAGCCCTAAAGAAGGGAGTTTTCAAATTTCCAAAAATAATCAGAATAATGTTATATTGAAAAATCAAAGTAGATAGATAATACTTGCTTTATTTTATTTTTTAAGAGTTTTGTTAAATAAAAAAATTTCTAAATTTAAAATCAAATTTTGATTTTTACCATAGAATTTTTTCGGGAAAAACTCTTCGGCAAGCACTAGATTTTCATGTCAATATTGTGCATACCAAATTTCATAACATTTGGATAAGTATCTTTTGAGTTATTTGTGTTGGAAAATTGAAAAAAATAATATATATATAATATGCTATTTAAGTAAACAGCTGTTTAGAAGTACACTCCGTTATGTCAAAAACAGCTGTGGATAATTGCTGTTAAGCAAAGCTTAAGTAACTATCGACTAGCGTAATATTAAAATTTTTGTTAAAAATTAAAACTGCCAAATAATGGTTGTCTAATATGTTAGCAGGTTTTTTTATTTTTTTTTTCGCACGCGACTTCAGTAGTATTGTCAGTATTATATACAAACCTTGATTCTAATTGTGACAAGTTTTTGTTTATTTTACTTACAATAATTACCAGTTCGCATAATTCGCTTGTATATTATTGCATCAACATATTGCTCGTAGGAGGATAATAAATAATTCTAAATATTTTTAAAGTCACAAAAATATGGTGTGTACCAACGTCTTACAGAGCTTTTAATGATCGTGTGTAGTTTGTATTTATACTTGCATTTGGCTCTGTTTTTATCGTGCTTGGTTGTTATCGACTGATATTCCAAACTTCACACTCACAATCAGCCTAAAAATATTGCTTTACACCCTTAGGCACACCGTATACGAATAGATTACAATGAGGGGTATAAGTACTGTAATAATATATTGTTTACCTTTTAATAAGAATCGTTAAACAATAAAATAAAGTGACTTTTTAAGACAGAATTTAACAAAGTATGATTATTGTATGTTTTACATAAGAAATTCCATAAGCTACTTTATTAATTAAATATATATTCAAAATAAGCTTTAATCAAAATTAATATGCATAAATATAAAAATAATTTTCATATTAAAATTTTATTAAAATAAAAGTGAATTGTGCGTGTTTTTTGAATTAGCAAAAGAAAGCATTAATCTCTGCACTTACATTGTTAAGATATTTGTAGATTTTGATTATTAATTTTAAATTTTTAATAAACATTATTTAGAATATTTGTTATTATTCTCGTGCTTTGCTTACCTTCTTTATAGTTCCCAATATATAATTGAAGTTTGATACTAAAGACCATTCATTTATCTATTAAGCGCTCTGCCACACTACTGTTTATTTTACCACCATCCGATGAAATCAACGTCCGTTCTATTCTATTACATATAAGCAACCACACTAGAGTTTAATATACAATGGACGTTCAAGCTTTCTCTATTGTGTTAAATACGAGCTGCCACACTAGAGTTTATAAAACGTGTGGTTTTATCACAGCGCACGTCGAACGGACGTTAGTTGGATATACTGGTATTTTGTTTATTATCTATTATAACATGGTTCATACCTGCTGACTCATTTGCAAATAATATTTCTTGTAATATATATCGTACAACAAAGATGTTTATAAAGTTATAAATTAAAATATAATTTATTGTAATAATTGAACCAGAAGATGTATTAAAATTCTTATATCTTACATTTATATTTAACAAAGAAAAAAAACAACAAATTATGGGTGAATAAAATAACAAAAGTTGGTACTTTCTATAAAAAATGACGGAGTGTGTAAAAAAAAATCAAGTAGACCGTTTACAACTAATTTAATATAAAAAAAATTATTAGTATACAATCACAACTTGTTTACTACAGAATCAGAGAATAATTAAATTTCTTATATATTTCTTGTTTTTTGTTTAGTATTGTTTGTTTCAATTTGAAAAATATACAGAAATATGAAGCATCAAGAATCCATTAAACTTATAACTTAAAATAAATTATATATCACTTATGAGTAACAAATTTGAATTATATACACACAAAAAAAACTATTTGTTTACAATTGATTTTCATTTATTCAACATCTATCAAACATACCATCTATCAATATATTTGTTTTTAACGACCGCACATTTTATAATCAAAAATTTATATTAGAAAATTAGATAAGCAAAAAAATACGCCGCACCCTATTATAAATTATTATCATTATGTCAGTACACTGTGCATACCATACAAGAATCAGAGTGCGAAAATTTTTAACGATGGTATCACATCGTTGATCAGACGGAAAATGGCCTAGATTCATTCCTAAGTCATCACACTCAAAGTGATGTCATAATTTTTTATACAATTTTTTGATCAAGAAATCTTATCGCCTGCGGCACATGTTTAAAAGAGAAATATCAGCTTTTATCAGAAGATCAGTTTAGATAGATGTTGATTAAATAAACGAAAACGCATATAAATGTTCTTAACGAATATAATAATTTTGAGGAGAAAACTTAAAATCTACATTCTAAAAATGAAATGAATATTAATTATATTGAAAAATATGAATTATTTCATTATTTTAAATAATTAATGATAGTAAGAACGCGAAATCAATGAAAAAAATTCCTAAGTTTACGTTTTGTGTTTGTGAAATCAATAAAATAGTATGGTGAAAAAAGTGTACCCATTGACAATTTGTTTGAATCAAACGAAAATCGTTTAAAAAAAATATAGTTAATTCAATAAATATGGTTCGATACATTTTGGCTGGTATTCATAGCAATTCTTTTGAAAAGGAAAAATAGATGACCCATTCATATTGCAAAGGAAAATTATGAATAGCAACCTTCAGTGATCACATGACTTATAGATTTTTAATTTTGTTGATTCGCTGTTTCAATGTTGAAATATTTTAGTATTACCCAATTGCAATTTTTCTCAAAATCTTGTACTTCCAGTACATTGTCTGTAAAATACGAATTATGAATAAGTGAATAATAATGCATACGAGTTGAAACCAAATTTATTTTAGCTCGTTTACTGAATTAACACAAGATTATTTGCATTTGTAACACTAAGTGATGGAGTCAATTCAAAAAATTTCGATATTAAAAGGATAAAAAAGGATGGGAGGGGTGGAGGAAATAATTTATATTAAAAATAAAAGATTAATGATTTGATAAATGATTAATATTGGCAAAAACAAAAATGTTCTCCAAACCCATTGGACGGATTTTGATTACATTTTCATTTCACAAATTTTAAACTAAGTTTAGTAAATGATATACAATCTCGTAGGAAACGAACGTTTTATTTACTTGTGAAAATTAATCATACGATAGTACGAATTCAAGAGATGAATATATAAAAAATTATGCAAGCACAAAACGATTCACCCTTAAAATACTTTAATCGTTAAAATATAATAAAACAAACCTACAGTTATTTAAAAAAATAATAATAATAATAACGCCAAAATAGGCGTTATATACAGCAAACGAAAGAATTGCCGTTGTAATCTTCGTCAGCAGTGACTTCTAAAATGCATTACTTAGGCAATTTTGATTTTTATTTCACCAATAATAAAATAAACCAACTGTCGCGTTTCCAAGAAATCGTTAAGGTCGTTAAGTGAATACCTTTTCAACCTGATTAATCATCTTTGTAATTATTATAATCATCTTTGTAATTATTAATTTCTTTTCCGGATTACAAAAATTAGATTATAAAGATAATTAATCAGATCAATTTTATGTAATTATTTTCTTCGCTATGAGAAGAATTACTCTTAAATTGTTTTTTTCATTTAACATCTTAAAGGAATTATTACAATTAGCTAATTTATAATGAATATAATATCTCTTTTCGTTTATGAGTTTACTTGGTGACGAACGGACGGAAAGACAAGCGAAAATTGACTAATTAGTTGATTCTATTAATACCAATACCAAAATTTTGCGCGGTTAATATTTTCTAGCGTTGCAAACTATATACTAAAATTAATATACTCTGGCATATTGTATATATGTCGAGTATAAAAAAATTACTTAGGCATTGGGACAAAAATAAAATTTTAATTTGATTGTAATTTTTTAAAGAGAAATACGAGAGATTGTTTACACAATATATCCATAGTAACCACTAAGAAAAGAATTTTTTCCAAAATTTCTAATTGAATATGTAAACTGATAATTTCAGTATTTTATTTATTTATTTAAATTTTGTTTATCAAAAACTTTTGTTTTCAATAAATCAAGTGACCACAAAATCAATGCATTATAGATGTATAAATTTTATATTATCTATTCGTTTTCAATAAAAAAAATTTCGTTACAATAAAAAAAATATACTTAAAATTGATTCATAATTTTTGATGGCCGATTGTACATCTAGATATTTACATTTTTTTCAAAAGCAAGAAACATTTTTGCCATTATGGCATATCGCCTGAAATTTAATATTACAACGTATTCTCTTACTTTTTTTCCCTATTTTAAGTAAGCACTTCTATTTTTTATTCAATATAATTTGACAGAGTTATAATTTTAACAAAATTCACTTTTAAAATTAAGTTCATCGATTTACATTTTGATAATTGTTAGTCCCAGTGCCCATCTATAAATTTATATACGGCTTTTTTATGATTAGTGTAACACCGTATTCTTTTTTATCAGTTTTTTTGTTACTGTAGTAAATGATATATTCTTATGGGTTCTGAGAGTATGTAGGTTTATTGTTATTCATTATTTTTATTGTATTTATCGAGCAATCATTTTATTTAAAACTCACTTTAAATTCCAAGAGATAATTGTCTATAAAATAACTAAGAATCATTCATTACAAGCTGAAAATTTTTATATCAAGTGATTCACTAAATCGAGTTTTCGGATCGATGAAACATAAAAATTGTGTTTACAAATTGATTCTTCAAATATTGCTACACCCACTTGGCAAAAAAGCAATTTTTTAGTGATATTGTTGATTTTTAATAGAATTTATACTTAAAATCACTCATATTTTCAATTTTGCAACATAAATTCTAGTTTGATGTATTAAAACTTTTATACAACAGCATTATAAATGTCATTAGCCCTTACCTTTTCATACCACAAAAAACGTTCACACTATTATTTTGATTCACTAAATTCATCCTAAAAATGTTTTAAATGTCCAACAAGCATTTCAATAATAAAAAAAAAAAAAAGAATCAAACAATATTATCTAAATATTTGACAAGTTTGTTCCAAAATTTAAACCCTGAATTTATAACAAGAATACAAAAAGCTATTAAAAAACCTGCTGTTTCCTTATAAACAAAATGATTAGATATTTACTCATTTTCTTTTCGGCACATTTCTTCTGCCAAGTTTGTTAAATTTTATCTCATATTTAAATGTTGTATTTTCGACCGATATTTTAAGTAAATCTATAATTATAAAAGTAAAATATAAAACAAATGTTTACATTTTTCGTAAAGGTTTTATATTTGCAAGAATTGTTTTGAGAACAGTTACTTCTGACGACGTAACACTAATTCTTATTACACAACACATTTACGTTTGATCTTTTATTTTATACTTCAAGTTTTAGCGTTTCGAGGAGTTTATCGAAATGCATAAAACATACAAAAAAGTAGTAGAACTTATAGTAAGTTTTACAAATCACAAAAATTCGAATTACAAAAAAAAATCTGTTAACAAAAAACAACATTCATGTAATTATTCTTTTATTTTATTTTTTAATGAGAAAGACAAAATATTTTTACAAGACAAAATAATGTTTGCTTTTTTTTAAATAAAAATAATGAAATATACACACGAAACGGATGTTAAAAAAAAAAAAACAAAACAAAATAAAATAAATTTCTATTTCTGTAGTATTTGAATTAATTTTTTTTCTTGACGGTTTAAAAAAAAATATATTTTTTTTTTTAATAATCAAAGTTTCGTTCGATCATTCGGAATAAGATTTGATTTATCCTTATTTCGATTTTGATAAATGACTTGCTGAAATTTTGGAAATCTTCGAATTAGTGATTATAGGTTTAGATGAGTTCTTGTTGACCGCTGAATCGCGGTTCGCCACTACAAAACGAGGAAACTTTATTTGATATATTCGACGTCTAAAAATTGATTTGACTCAACTCTTAGAAGTATTTTAAAGGTATAAAATTTATTGATAATCTGCTCCTCCATCAAAGAAATTTGAAAATTATATTAAAGCCTGAATTCATAACGCTTCAATATTTAAACATAGTGAACACAGGCCTTAAATCGACTTTTAGAACTATCCATATTACGCTGCGAAAGAAAAAAGAATAATTTTTTAAAATTAATTTTATTCGAGATAAATTTTGTAACTTCAATTTCAATTTTAAGGAGAGGATAAATATAAGAGATGGAGTAGCAAAAATAAAGTGACGGGTCATTTAATACTGTTTTAAATAAATATCTTCGATCGTTTTATTTATCAAAATATTTTGTTGAGGTTTTTAAATTCTAAATGGACACATTTTCATTTTAAATTTGAACTTGCTTAAATTTTTCCCATTTTTTGCATAAATAAAAAATTTGAACAAAAAAATGAATTTTTAAACTAATTACTTCGAAAATATAGGCGGATTATATAAAAATTTATCTGTAGTAATTATAGTTTATTCTTCTCACTACACCGGCATTAAAATATAAAAAATTGTGTGTCAAAAAACACTTATTAATTTGTTTTTTAATTAATATTTTGTATTTTTAATTTAATCACTGATTAAACAATATTTTTAATTTGCTCCAATTTCTACATTAAATATAAAAAATTATTTACCATTCTAGAAAGGCATGTTATGTTACCATGTTCCTATCCTTGTAGTTTTACGATGAAATAATTGCAGCCAATTATTATATTTAGATAATGCAATTTGGATAAATTTGAACACTTAATAATATATTAACAAATTATTTCATTAATTTTCATATTTAAAACTAGTTGCACCCACAACTTCTTTCGCGCAAGACTTCAATTTAAATGAATTTATTCGTTGAAAAATTTCACACAAAGTACACCCCCTTCTCTCACTTTTGCGTATAAAACGGGGCACAAAAAGGATCCTAATACTCCCGTTAACTTATACCTGTGAAGTTTTAGTAAAATCATAGTTTCTTAAATCTGTAATAACTAATATTAAATGAAGACGATAATTTTTTTAGATAAGGACCAAGAAGTAAAAACTGGGCATGAAATCTACCCAGTATTTTTGCATTATGCTCGCACAACGAAAACCTCAAATTTTATTTATATAGATTAATTGGCAATGAGCAAGCAATATGCATCCGAAAGGTGCCGATTTAGTATAATTATGTATGTTGTGAAAAAGTATCGCTTTCATTGTTCCTTGATGTCTAAAAAGAAATACATTTCGTGAAGAAATTATTCGAAATTTCTAAAAAATTTCAATAAAATTGCTAACCTTTAGTAAGTGATTCTAATAACGAAAAATTTCTTATATAGATATGTTGGCGGCATAACGTATTTTTAGAATAATTAATCTACAAATTGAAGCAAATTAAAATTTTATTTCATACATCTAAAGATTTCTTACTGATTATCTTTGATAATCTTTATATAAATCACTGATTATTTATACATTTTTTTTTTTAATTTACATGTTTTTAAAAATATTTATACAATTATGTTTGTGTGTGAATAATTTTGTATTTAAAAAATGGGGGAAAATTAAATAGTACTTGCAACGTTAAACACAGTTTTAAAAAAATGAAATGTGTGTTTTTTTTTATTTATTTAAATTTTAGTCATAAAAATTGCTTTGCAAACAAATATTTTTTACACATGTTTTGTTTCAATTATATAAATATTCTTTACTCTGTTAAACAACTGTAATTTTTAATGTAGAGATGATTGTGAATTATAAAATTGATATAAGGGCCGGTATTGTACATTTAATGTAAAGAAATATGTTACTCTTACTAATGAATTTTAATTATAGAACACCTATGATATGAAAATAATTAAATATTATTTAGCCTCTTAAAATAAAATATCTTGATTTAATTTTTTTTTTTCATATTCAAATTAATTATATACGAAAACAGCATTTACATATGCAAATCTGCTTTATTTTTTAAAATTAAATCATAATAAAAATTTAGTACTGATTCTTAATTAGAAGTATTATAAACAATATTTAAACATATCGTGTCAAATTTTACTGGCTAAAAACACTTTTATTAGATTATTATGAAACCTCCAAAATAATCGGCAACTGGTTTTAAACAACTAATGTTTCTGAAAATTTGTATTGGAATTTGTTTTTTACGTATCTCAAAGAGCTGTTCGCTCTAGCCATAAATTTGACATGTTAAAAATTATAGAAATTTCTTGTGTATGACTGGGAATAATGTAGACATTTCAAGATATCGGTTTAGAGAAATCTTAAGAAAATTCCTCTAACAATATATATCTCGCTAAAGAAATGATCATTTAAATTAAATTCTCATACTTTTTAACAGCGATTTTGAGGTTTGAATTTCCCAATTTCAAACCAATAAGCTAGCGCTAATCAAATTTTAACTATTGAATGTCTTTTTCAATTTATACGTCATACAACTTTAAACTTCGATTCCTTATTTGCATCTTTATAAAAATAAAAGCGTGCGTTTCGATCACATTTGTCACAGAGGAACACTAGTTGCAGGGTAATCAATTTTTATTTTTTTATATTTCTTAAGTCTGAGTTCAATTTTGATATTTATTGTGAAAGCGAAACAACGTTATAATAGTACAAAAATAAATCAACTAAATTCATTTAAATAAATAATTTATGAGTAAATTTTTAAAGCTTCCTTCATTTTTGTGATTACCAATCATAATCTCGAAATATTCTTACTACTCTGATTCCCTCGTTTGTCATAATTTAGACAAAGTAATTTAAACCACTATTATTATCCTAACTTAGCTTTGCCACTCTAATCCGTTAATTTTTCATGGTTTTTTTTCTCCAATGATTAGTGTGGCATTTCGTTGATCACACCGGTACTGTTCAAGTAGAAATTTACACCGCAACAATGTAAATACCGGCACTTACAAAAGAAAATTATTTAAAAAAAAAATCGAATTCTAAAATTACAGTTGCATATTTAAATTAAAGATAAAACAAAAAATTGGTACATATAATTTATAATCTCTTACGTTATATATATATAAAGATTAGGATGATTAATTCTTTTGTTTTCACTATATTTATAAGTTTCAGAGAATATTGTTCCCAGAATGTACCCAGGATTTTACAAATAACAGTTCATCATACAATAATATAATAATTAACAGCATAAACAATTTTTTTTAAAGTCTACACTGAAGTATATATTTTTTATTAATTTTATATATATAATGATCTACACACCTCACTACCTAAAAACACCCTCCTCCGCCCCTCATCCAGTTTGATCGTCCTTTTTCTCAACGCACAGAGAATATCTTAATTTGTTTTTATATAAAAATATCATGAAAACAATTAATTTATTTAATCATTTCATGAAGTGAAATATTTTTGTTTTCAATTGTTCACATATATTAAATTTTTTTTCTATATTTTATCTTTTTAAGTAAGAACACAATTTTTATTTATTTATTTATAATTATTATTATTATTGATAAAGACACGATGAAACGTGCGATTGACGACTGACTTAACTGTTGAATCGAGTACTGAGATCATTTTTATTTCTCATATATGTAATTATATAAACAGTGTTTTGTCAGTGTTATTTTATATTAATTTTAATTACCCAAAACAAGAAAATTAAAAAAAAATTAAAATTACAATGTTATATAATAATAATAATTCTTTGCAGAAAATCTTTGAATATGAATTGAATAAATTACAATGGTGGATTACAGTTGGTTGCAGACGTACCTGCTTGTTGAGTCACACCTTGCGATGTCTGTGCTTGTGTGCCAGATGTGATATTATTTGATAGTGTAGCTGCTTTCTGTTTGAGTATCGTCCAATCGAATGTATAATCGTATTGATGATTTAATGTACGGAAAAGAATTCTAAATAGTTGTCGTAAATACATATAATCTGGTGCTTCGTCAAATCGTAAGCCCCGACAATAATTTAAATACATTCCAAATTCCGCTGGGAAACCCTGTAATTTTTGTAGTAAAAAAAAAGCGTTAAGTTTTTTTTAAAGTTATGTATAGGTTGCTTCTCAATTTCACGGCACGATTTTAAGTACGTATTCTATAGCACAAAATAATCAAAAAAACACATCACTTAATCATATGGTTGGTTACCAAGATATGTCGATCAAACATAGAATATTTTGTGAGGCTAAGATTAAAAGATTGCAACATAAATATCATTAAATACTTGCATGAACAATTATATTTAATTTTTCACTGGAAGACATGTGCCATGTGATTTCGAAACATCCTGTTTAAGTTAGAAGGCACGATATATACAGAATCATTTCGATTAAGTGTATAAAATATAAATTTTGTATATGATTTTAAGTTTGTTTTTTTTTTTTTTGAATTATGAACTCTTAATATTGAAAATTGTTTTGCATAATTATATTAATACTATTTTATTTCCTTCAAACTGAGATCAATCTTTAAATTATTGTTTGGCATAATTATATTAATACTATTTTATTTCATTCAAACTCAGATCAATCATTCTCAACACTTGTGTATTGAATTCAAGCAGAAACGTACGTCTATTGGAACGTGTTTCAATTGAACATTTTGCTTAATTGAACAAAAAAAAAAAAGCAAAATTTAACATTCTGAATATGATTGAATTTTTTTTCTATTCGAATTCGATATTATCTATTATCGTTTATTTTTGTATCACTGATTCATAAGTTAAAATATAAACGAGTCTCAATAAATATGCTTAGAAACAATTAATGAAATCAAAATCAATTACCTTACACAATACTTCAACTGGTGTTGACATTTTTTTCTCACTAATTTTTTCATACTTTTGTTTTTTAGTCGCAGCTTTTAAACCTTGCCATGGCAAACATCCTCTATTAAAATACATCAACACGTAACCAAGTGATTCCATATCATCACGACGACTTTGTTCGATACCCAGATGTGCATTTATTGATGCATATCGTGCTGTACCAGTTAAATTTTTATCTTCTCTATATCTGATATGCATTCGTGTACGTGAATCACGGAATTTTTTAGCTAAACCAAAATCAATTAAAAATATTTTGTTACAATGACGTCCAATGCCCATCAAAAAATTGTCTGGTTTTATATCACGATGTATAAAATTTTTACAATGAACATATTCAATACGTGAAATTGTTTGATCAGCAAGCATTAAAACTGTTTTTGTTGTAAATCGACGAGCACAGAAATTGAATAAATCTTCCAATGAAGGTCCTAATAAGTCCATAACTAATACATTATATTCTCGTTCTGTCCCAAAATATCTAAAAATTAAAAACAACTATTAGTATAACTAATAGGTATATATCTTACTATTTAAACTTGATTCTGAATGAAGTCCAATAAGTTCTATTGGTAATCGCAATGTATACTCAAATCAAACAAAAAAAAAATGCGATACTTTAAATTATATACCTATTTAAAAACATTAAATACCAATTGTAATGTTGTGTTGAGTTGTTTATCAGAATTAATTATGTTTATCTATCTAAAATATACATTTTAAATTGAAAAAATTATAAAATACGCCAAAAAATGAATATATTTTATAATTTTAAATAAGCGTGAAGGATTCAGGTAGTTGCGTTTTTTTTTTGGTTAAGTATACGTATTTTAGTTAAGCTGAGGATCTTCAATCCAGCTTTCGCCACAAAATCCAATTTATTGTGATGTGCTGGTGTAAGTAAAGTTTTCCTCCACTTTTAATTATATCCAAAAATTATTCTTATTTGTTATACATCATTTGATTCACAAAATATTAAGAAAACTTATAATTTAAACAATTCCTAAGGGCATTAACACAAAAAATGAGACTCAAAAGACAAAAAAGGGCACTAACACAACAAATAATAAAAAAAAATCTAAATATACATTGTATTTTTTTCCAATTTTCGCGTACAAATAACTTAAAAAATAATTATCCAAATGTAATGAGTTTTGTATGCGCTGTTTGAAGTTCTTCTCAAAAGAATTCTGAAGTAAAAATCAATGAATGGTAAAGAGACACTTGCGGAGTCGGGAAAGACTACTAGTTAACATAAAACACATTATAAGTCATTAGTAAAAAAATAAAGAATACGTATCAATATTGTTTCACAAAAAAATGTGTGTTAAATTGAAATAGGTAAATAAATAATAAATCAACAGTAAAACTTAAAACAGTAGAGTTGATTTTCAAGGATGAAAAATACAATGTTTATTTAATCTCTACAAATTTTAACATAAATAATGATAAACAAAATTACGTATTAAAAATAAAAATATCGATATATATATAACATATAAATCTATGTTGTTGTATTATTAATCATTAATAAATTCATTTTTTATCACTACCAAAAATATTTTTTGACTTCCAAGTGATTTAAATGTTATATCAGATTTAACGGTGTTTATGTAATTAAAATACTCATTTTTAACTGAATTAATTATAAAAGACACCATAGGATCCTATATTTTATAATTTTAAGTAAGCGTAATTCAGGTTATCATTTTTTTTTTTTTTGCCGAGTATACGTTGCCGAGTCGAGTGAAAAAAGTGTAAATACAAAAGTAGTAGATCTTGTAAGTTGCATTACCTACAACTTTGCCATTAAACTTTTTTCCATAGGACTTGTAGTTTTGCCGGAAATCGAAATAAACCGTGTTTTACTCTTCCCCCCCCCACTACTTCCCGAACTCAGATCGTCCGTAATTTTCCTTTCATTTATCGTTTCCAATTGGTTTCATCCTACTATAATTTTCTTCCACTTTTTATCATTTTTTAAGGCTTCTACTCTGGTCTATATTCGTTTATTTTAACTTTTAAAATATACTTTTTACAATGTTATTGTAGCTCAAGTATGCATGTATTAAATTACCTTCAGAACTTGTTTATATTAAGAAATTGTTTAAATAACATTATAACATTTAGTATAAATTTAATTTATACAAATATTTTAAGGATTTTTATTATATTATTAAATTTATTAGAAGTATTGAAAAATTCACCAGAGTGTCTTTTCGTCTGGTGATAGAAACGGAATATAAAGTGTGCTCCAGTTCTAGCCGAAGAGATATACATTTCTATAAAAACGTTTACTGAAGAATGATTGATATATCGATAATTGAAAATTTATTAGTCTAAGAGAGATCGAGAGGGAGATTTGCGTTACGGTTCTTCTATAAAGCTGTAATTTTTTTCATTGATATTATGCAAAGTAGAGAAACAACACTCTAGTAGAAATCAATCCTGCACGTTATCAGATTTTTTTCATTTGAATTGAGTAAAAGTTGAATTGGTGTAAAAGTATCAGTTATAAGATAATTTACATAGAAACGGTGATTCGCCCATTTTTGCTATTATTAAAAATAAAGAAGGCGTTTAGAAATTTTTACACATACATAGTTCTTTTTAATAATAGCCAATTTATTTGAAACTTTGTTTTCTAGCTCTTACCGTTTAAACCCAGAGCTCAACTCTCGTCTATTTCAAATTTATTTTTGTATATATACTATGTATATTTGCATTTATGTATGTTTTTCATTGACTAAGAATCTTTCAGAAACTAAAAATCGGTTTACAATAACTATTTATCTTTATTTTTAGATATTATATATATATATATATATATATATATATATATATATATATATATATATATATATATATATATATATATATATATATATATATATATATATATATATATATATATATATATATATATATATATATTCAAAAGGGTGATTTAGTGCAAGGTCCATCAAAATCGGTTGAATAGTTTTCAAGATAAGTCTGCCTAAATTTTATGATATATACGTTTTTTGAACGCATAGTGTGGTCACGCATTAATTTTTACAACAACAAAAAAATACTTAATATCAAATGAGGGGGGGGGTTGAGTTATATAAAAAAAAAAAGAAATATTTTTTCAAAAAAATACAACCGACCTCAAATTAATGAACAATAAAAAGTAAAAAATTATTTTAAATCAACAACCTCTATAAATTCCAAGTGGCCAATTACGTGGGACGAAGTCCATGTCAACGAATCTTTATTTTGCTAATAGTATGATAGTGCCGATTTCTAATTGTAATTGATCACAAGGAAATTATTTGTACAAGTATTTATTTAATTTAAAATTATTTTTTACATTTTAGTTCATTTTTTTTAAGTTGGTTCTATTTTTTTTTCAACATCCCTACTATTTAAATATTCTATATATACAGATTAATATTTGAACATAAATAGGAGGCAGAGTGTTACACAAACGTTGCTTAAAATTTTTTTAAATCCATAAAATTATTTTACTGAAGTTCCTTTTTTTTAAATAATTTCAAAATTAAAATTACCAAACGTAAAATAATTTTTAAATCCTTTAACTCATAATATATTAATTTAAAACTAGAGAATCTTCCAAGTTTTGTACGCATCGTGAAAAATATTTTTTGTGACGAATAGAGAACAACAATAAATTAATAAAATATTTTTATAAAAGTCAATAACATTTATAAGCAGTAAAATGAATGTCACGGAAGGAATCGTTTTCGCATTACGAGTACAATGAAATGCGTGAAAATATGAAATGAACATTTCAAATAAATATATTTACCTAATATGGGGTATCCCCACACCTCCATGAAGAATTTTATACAGTTTGCTTTCATACAATAGTTGAGGATGTCGTGCTTGCAACGGCTCCACTTTAACTGCCACTTCCTAAAATAAATAAATACATTTTAATAATTCAATAAAAAATTTTTTAAATAATTTTTTTTTATAAATTAAATTTTTAGTTATTTTTTTTACTCGACACAAAATATGTCAGGGTATATTAATTTTAATCTTAATTTTGTAAAGCTAGACATTATTGAAACCACCAACAAAATTTCTCGTATAATCTATCGAGTAGAAATTTTGGAAACGTAGTTTAGACATAAAACTATATATATATATATATATATAGCAAGGTGGAGTTGCATCCTGAACGCTCTTCGAATAATGCAGGTTCCAGAATACCTGCTGAAGACTGAATGCATTGACCTGGTTGATGCCAAACACAGGAGGACCACAACAGAGCCGTAGAAAGAGCAGGAGACAGCTCCTCTCAACGGCCATCAGCTCGATCCTTTTGTACGCAGCACCAAACTGGTCGTCGGCCATGGATACCGCTTCTTGCGCTCGCCCAATGATTAGCGTCTACAGGAGAAGTGCACTTCGCGTTGCATGCGCTTACCGTACAGTATCATATGATGCTGTGTGTGTAGTGGCTAGTCTTCCACCAATCGACATATTGGCGAACGAGCAACAGAGAAACTACCAACGAAGGCAGAGTGACACTGACGACACCAGGACACTCGCATCAGAAGAATGAAGCCGCACACTCGAGATGTGGCAAAGACTCTTCCAAACGGAAGATGGACGTATCACCTGATTCCAGACATCGCGACCTGGTTCAACAGAGAACATGTAGAAGTGGACTTCTACGTCACAGTTGATGAAAGGGCATGGCAACTTCCGAACCTACCTCTGCAGATTCGGTTTGGACTTCGATCCACTATGTCTACACGAAGAGGAAACGGCGGAGCACATTTTCTTCTCGTTCCCCCGTTTTGCTGCAAAGAGAGCGGAACTAAATGCTGTTCTCCATTGCCATGGTACGCCAGAAAACTTCGTCGGCCTGATGGTCCACTGTGAGGAAATTTGGAAAGCAGTGGACGATGCGGCGGCCAAGATGATGAAGATTCTCCAGGGAGATTGATCAAAGAGACGTCCTCAGCGGCAATAATTGAATAGGCAATAGTTAGCCAGTCCTATCCCGGCGAAGTAATGCCTGATAGCGGTTCCGCGCGGGGTACAATGGAGTATCCTCAAGAGTTTAGGGTTTTAGCGGGTATGTTCTGGTCCGAATCCGGCACCGTACCGAAAGTCCCCTGGAAAGGTGACTTCCCGGCCAGTGCAGTTTTATGCAGTTATATATATATATATATATATATATATATATATATATATATATATATATATATATATATATATATATATATATATATATATATATATATATATATATATATATATATATATATATATATACAGGCGAATTGATAACCACTTTCGTTTTTCAAATCTACCACATCCGAAAATATTGACTATTCCTCCTGAAACAACCTGTATATAAAAGATTTATTAAATTATATTTTATACAAAATAACTTATAAAATGTGTGTCACTAAATTTTATGCTCGAGTTACTCGTTTCTATTTTATACAAGGGCGTATAGCTGAAGATTGGCCCCCGTCAAGAGCGCTGTGGGTTGGAGTGCGTATTGAAAGTAATTATTATCACAGTTTGATAAACTAATTATTATCTATTGCTTTACGTTTCGAAAGAGCAATAATTTACTTATAGATTTCAAAAGATGTCGTTTTATTCAGACGCAGATCCAGAATAAGAGGGGGGAATAATTTTAGTTTGATTAATAGGATGATTAAAGTTTGATTTATAGGATGGAAAGTACGTTTTTCATGAATGAATACGAAAGAAGTATGGAATCGATGGCATTTTTTGGAGTATAGTTTTGAGAATGATGGCTTATGCGTTTATATATATATAAAGTACTTAGCCTAAGGTTACTTTTAAGTGTTCATGTACATAACTGCAATACTAGCAGATGATGGTGAGAGGGGTTGTAATTAAATTACGCACAGTTTGATATATTACACGTATTTTTAGTTACATCCGTAAACATAATATTAAAAAAATAATTTAAATCAAATCTGAATGACAAAAAAAAAAAATTAGAACACAAAAATATAAAAAAAAAAAACCCACTCTTTAAAAATATCACATTTACAGGTGCGGTGTTGTATAAAAAATATTCTTTTAAAATAAAGACAAAATATTTTTAACTAATAATAATATAAATAATAATTTTCATAAAATTAATAAAAATTTATGTCTAATGAATTTTTTCAGAGAATTAAATTTTCATTATGATTTATTATGACCAAACAAAAAAAAATTCAAATCATTCCATGACTGAACATGGATATAGATATATTCAAATCCAAAAAAAAAATGCATCGGCCTCAATCTTTCATGCAATTTAAAATTAAAAGAAAAAAACGATTTTTTTGGTGTTTTAAGGTCTTTATCTTTAAATAAACATGAAAGATTCATGTAGGTGCGTTTGTTTTGGATTTGAGTATATTTACAAACAGAATGCAAAATCGTCTAATTATACCATAGGCTAACCTACTGTCAAGAGTATTTATATTACTAAAAAAAAAAAAAATAAATAACCGTTTATTCAATGTATTTAATTGTTCCACGTGGGTATGATCACGTAGTTAAAAGGTATATGAATCAACTTTTTTATTTGTTGCAATCTAAAAAATTCATAAAAATTAATGGTACGAAATTTAGATACATAAAATTTAATTTTTTTCTCACTCGGAAAGCTTTTATGATGGTTCACTAGATGGCAACACACGATGGAAAAAAAAAAGGGGGGGTATTCAGGTGTTTTAAATTATCAATTAACAGCAAATTTTAATTAAATGTACTAAGCAATTAAATTTAAATATTTGATTTACTATTAAGTTCATGTTAAAATAGAACTCTTCGAGAGTAGAATGTATATTTCAAAATTAAAATCGGACCACCTCGATCTAGGGAATTCAGGTTTGTGGAAAATATTTTTTTTAAATAAACAATCGATTTTCTCAGAAACTGATTATTTCTCAGAATTCATGTTTTGGTCACTTATTAAGCTTATTTAGCGGCATATTTTATGAAATTATTAAAGCTTGATATGGTTTGAAAAATCACCTTTGCGTATGTTATCTTGTAGGCATTTTTAATATCTAAAAGTTTTGCATTAAGTTGATTTTTTTGATCAAAAGTTCAGTTATTCAGAAATTTATATTTTTGTATTATCCAGAAAACTGGGCTTTTAGTCGAAAAAGCCTCATACAATCAAAGTTTTGTATGAAAATTTATATTTGAAAAACAGGTCATGGATTTATGGAACCTAGTATTAATTAACTTTGACCCATCAAGAATTTTTTTAGTGGAATACACCGAACATGAATCCAACTAGATAATGTTATGTTTTCGATAATTGCATGTATACTGATAAAAATTTTGATGCTTAAAATTTTTTTTTTGTAAATTACCTGCCACCCTTTTGTGTTATCGAAAATTGGTGTATACCAACCTTACTTTCTCAACACAGAAATTTAATGGACCAAGAAGCCACCGTAAGAAAGACACCTGCCCGGTTAAAGATAAACTTTATTGGACAAGATAGTATTTATAGAGTAGTAGAAACAGATGTCATAAGAATTATTGATACGAAATTCAGCAATCTATTTTAAAGTGTCATAACTAGACAAGAAAAAAATATAAACCAACTTATAAAAAAAATTAAACATTCTTATCTTCATCTGATGGCTAGAAAAAACTATTAGTCACTTATTTGCCTTTTTGCGGTAAATTTTTTTGTCGTTTTCTAGAGATTACAAACATATTTAATTTTGTGATGTAATAAATAAATAAGCCGGAGAATATACAAAAATGGTGGAACAGCTCCGATTTTTAAAAATTGTTTGTACGTGTTCCTTAGACTTTCAGGAACATTCATCACCACTAACCTCTGACTCGCTATGAAAATTGTGAAAATTAGAGTAGTGTTTATCTACCTCAAATAGTAACAAGAATAAAAAAAAAACCATCACTTCTAAGGGATTTTAATGGGGTTGTAAACATCCGCAGTTGCTTTTTAACCTTGTATTCATGATCAGCAACCCCAAAAATCCCCCAGAGATGTTTTTCGTGGTAAAATTTTATTAATTTTTAATGCTGTTACTATTTGGATGGAAAAACTACCGTAATTTTCTCAATTTTCATAGTGAGTCAGAGATAAGTAGTGATGAATGTTCTTGTAGATCTAAAGAATATGTACAAACAAGAAAATTTTAACAATCGCTTCCAAATGTTCCATCACTTTTACAGATTTCAACGTTTTTACCGGCTTATTTACTGTATTATTGGTGTACATAGAATATTTTTGACGTGTGACCCAAATATATGATTTGAATTGTGTAAAATACGTGAAATATCTCTGATGATATTGATCGATGCGACGGTAATAAACATCAGAATGTTTGTTTTCATGAAAACCTTGTCAAGTAGGTAAATATTCTTGTTCTTAAGATGTTAATGGTGACAATACATGAAGGTATCGCATGCTATTTTTTTTATGTCAGTTCAGTTCATTCATTAACTGAATCAACAATAAACAACCGCGATTAAATTAGCATAGAAGTTTAATAAAATTTATTTAACCAAATCTCAAAAAATGTGGCTATTTAAATCGTAATTAATAATTTTAATTAATTATGCATAAATAAAATTAATTGCTGAATCAAATGGATTAATATCGAGAGCAATTTATTGAATTAAAAAAATATTGAAAAAAGCATTAATTAGCCGAGATACAAGGATATATACAAGGAGATATAACAGTTTTTGTAATTTTGATTGCAAATAATTAATTAAATAATTATCTAATTAATCACTGGAGTATTTATGGATCCTAATAGAGCATTTTGGGAGCAATTTTTTGAGATTTGGTTAAATAAATTTTATTAAACTTCCACGCTAACTTAATTGCGGTCAATAAACAGATTTCTCACTTTTGTTTGTACAAATTTTTTTTTCTTTCTTTTCTATAATTACGAAATACTAGTTTATCAATTAAATGATATATAAGTCTGTGAATGGTATTATTTGATTTGACAAATTTAAATGCATAATTAATTATTTATATTTGCAAAACCGACTAAGTGGCTTAGGCAGAAATTTTTGGGTTCGAAAGGCGTATTATTATGGGTTTTTTTGTTATTTAAACATTATATGTTATTGTAATTTTCCTTGAAAGAATCAATGATTTTTTTTATAAGTTGGAGTTTTATTACTTCGCTAAAAGCCATTTATAAAACATACAATTTTTTTTTTTTTAAGTGATATTTTTAATCACAAATCACTAAGAAAATATTGACTTTTCCAAAAAACATTATAGATCATTTTTTGCTTAAAATTTGTTGCATTAACAATTCCTATTATTATTTTTAATGTTGCAAATTTCATCACACAGATGGGGTTTAGTGGGGTGCTAAGAAGAAAGCTAAACTAATTAAAGAGGTAAACATTGTAGAATTTAGTGTATAAAAATGTAAATGTAATCTAGAAAATTTGATATCAAAACATTCACTGTAGTAGAAAAATCCTAGTATTCTCTAGGAAATCCGCAACTAATTGATACATACTGGGATCTATGAAGTTGTTGATTTTGTTCGCCAGATTCAAATTTCATTAATAAATAATCATATAAAGAACACCCAAAATATCGTTAACCTTCAAGTAAAGATTTTATGAATTATTGAAATTATAGCATTGAAAATATTCATTGTGAAATTAAAAACTTGTGTAGGTCATATTACTGACTGATAAGCACAGTTTGTTTAAAATTTTTAATTTTATAATGTTTGAATATTATCAAAGAAAACTCTACGATTTTTCGAATAAATTTTCGTTTGACCCAATTTCGTAGACCAAAATTATATTTTATTTTATTCATATTTTATAAATACGTATTTCGATTACAAAGTAGTTATTTATCAGTATGAATTATCGTATTCTTCCCATGTTGTTGAATGTAGACGCTTTCAAAAACATGGGACAAATACAATGAACTTCGATAAAAGACCTATTCCAAATTCAGATTGAATAAAAATTTCAAAACAAAGGTTGAATTATTAGAATTGAAGCGTAGTTTTTTAAGTAGTTTTATTTTTGATATAACTGTCAAAATCACGTGGTACAATACTTCAATATCATTGGGCGAACACTAAACACGCGATCGATCCAATTGATTGACGTACGAAATTCAGAGATATTTGCAAAGTATAAATTGCATAATCTTTGTGCAAAGCGTCATCATATTAGCAACGAGTAACAGTTCCTCGGAGAATCGTTACAATTAGCTAATTCATAGTAATGATGACTACTTTGTAGTCAAAATATGTATTTATAAAAGAATATTTGATCTAGGAAATTGGGGCACAAAATTGAAACTTACTTAATAATGTTTTTTTTTTAATCTTAAATTTAGAATTGTAAATAAAAATAGTTTGAGAAATTTGAAGATTTGAAATGAACACTTTAAACCGTTCAAACTTATAGGGAGGGCATATTAACAAAATGCATTTAGGACAGTGGTAGCGATCATTTTCAATTGAGATGGTAATTAGGGGATGATTTTCACCTTTTTTATTATTTTGCCGCCAAAAAAATAGAAACCAATTTTGTTTTTCCATAAAAAAAACAGTTTTTTTTTTAATCTTAAATTTAGAATTGTAAATAAAAATAGTTTGAGAAATTTGAAGATTTGAAATGAACACTTTAAACCGTTCAAACTTATAGGGAGGGCATATTAACAAAATGCATTTAGGACAGTGGTAGCGATCATTTTCAATTGAGATGGTAATTAGGGGATGATTTTCACCTTTTTTATTATTTTGCCGCCAAAAACAGTTTTTTTTTTGAAGGATTTTAAGAAAAGTTTTATGAGATTTTCCTGAAAAATGCATTGTTTTTGGATATTTCACGTTGAATTTTAATTTCTTATAAGCCATATTTTTAATCTGATTTTTGTCATAAAATAGTTATTTTCAGACTAATGTATGAAAAAACGTCTGAAAATGTGTTTTTTTTTTTGTTCCCACTCTCGAATAAGTAGATGAATATTGACTTTCAGTAAAAACTTAATAGAACAAAAGTTACTTAAAATTAGTCAATCTATCCCATGTTTTTCATTTCGGAGAAGGGGTGGCGTGCACCCCAGGGTAAAAACGACCCTCGACAAACTGACATTTTGAAGTAGAAGGTAAGTAAAACTGAATTATGATGGTAATCGGTGCAGTTTGGTAGAATTGTTAGGGAAACCGCGCATAGACTGGACTATTTCCAAAATTCTAATTTTTGTTGGCCGAAAATCAAAAAATATAGTCAAATTAAAAATAATTTCGATTTGTTTATTTTATATGCAAGATTCCAAGTATTATTTCGAAACGGGAAATTTATAAATAATTGCAACCTTATAAATTGTACAGTATTCAATTATTAATAATAAATATTTATTGTTGTATATCCAAAATACAAAAATGTATATTTAACTGTTTTTTAATTATTAATTCATTTTATATTCAAATATTGTTTTCAAAATTAAATATACTGATAAAATTAGAAAGTATTTTTTTTTTTTAAACAACGCACATTTTTTAACTTTGTTTTGTTTTTTTAATTATTTGACAGAAACAAATTTTATATAGAAATGCATTATGTCTGGCTAGTTTATGGCACTTTCTAGGCGAATCCGAATTTTACAGACACTTCAAGATTTAAACTTTTAAAATGTGAATCTATTCTTTATATGATTAGTTACTTAACAAATTCCATTTATGGAGGATATTTGAATCTAAGGCAATTTTCAAGGATTATAATTTGGAAAATTATAAAATACTCTATATAACAAATTGTAATTAGACCAGGGATAATTATGTTTAAGTCACTATACTTAGGGTCGAAAAAATGAACACTGGTAAAGTTTCAAAAATCGAAAATTAAATATTTTGCTTTGAAAAAATTTGAGCTTGTTTTAAATACAGGAACATTTTCACCGATTTTCATAAAATATAAAAATTGTTGTGATAGTTACTATTTTCTTAAAAATTGGATGTTACGGTCAATAATGTCCAATAAAAAAGTTTTTTGATTTTTCATTATCTACAACTTTTGCATTTAACTTTTTTCGATTACTTGCATCATTAGCTACATTTTTCGATCATTTGTATAGTGCTATAACAATTTATCTATTATAACGGTATTTAAAACTGTTTGACTCTGGTCTAAATGAATTATCAAGATACATTTCGGGGAATGTGTAAAAACTGTCATTTATATGGATATCAAAATCAACAATTTTTTTCAAACTGGCAACTCTTGTTTGACATCTTTTACCTAGAAGTTAGTCAGAATTTGCACATTTATAACACTTTTGCGAAGTTTTGAGTGTACATATTTTACAACTCAAATTTTATGATACTTTGGGTTCAAACATTTCAGATAAACGCTTTAGACGTTACTTTAAAATATGTACTAGCCTGAATTTTAGTTATATATAAAACAAACTGCAGATCTGATAATTGGAGTCTATGTAAATACAAGGTACAGTTTCTTAATAGGCCAGGGTAAAAGCCTTTAAAAATGGTTTTAAAAAATTATAGTAGGATGAAACTCATTGGTGACGGAAGAGAATATATCTAAAATGAAAGAAAAAATAATTTACGGGCGACCTGACGTCGGGAAATGGAAGGGGGTGGGAGTTTTTAAGGGTTAAACACGGTTTATCTCTCTTTCCGACAAAACTAGAAGTTAAATAGCAACGTTGTAGGTAATAAAAAGACCTAAAATCTTTTTTCGATACAAAATTAGGATGCTTTTTCGATATTTATTCAAAATAAGGTGAAAACATAAGTACATATTTTAAATAAAAAAAAATTACAGTGTATTTAGAACATAAATAGGTAAGTTTCACCAAATTTCGTGAAAAAAAAAAGTTAGAAATACTAAAGTTATAAATATTACCTATAACTTTGCCATTTTAATTTTTAAACCGTGTTTTACCCTTAAAAACTCACTCCCTTCCGCTTCCCGACCACAGAGACGATCGCCCGTAAATAATTTGTCGTTACATTTATGTTATTTTCTCTTCCATTTCGAATGGGTTCCTACTATAATTTTTTTTCAAAAATTATAAAATTATCAACTCTGGTCTATAATTTTTAAATGATTGTATATGACAAATTTTTGTATACCCTAATTATCAAAACTTTGTTAGGTGTCTCTTAGTAAATGTTTTTGAATTGGTAATAGTGGGGTTAGACATTGGCGGCAGTTTCCCGCCTGTAGGATCTTTTCAAGTTATTAAAAATTTAGTTATTTAGATTTATTTCTATATGAGTGTAGTAATATTTTTCAAGAGTCGCCTGGCAGTATTATAAAAGTCGATTTCTCTCGCGATCGTATTATCTTAGTGTTTTGTGGGATGTATTTCATATTGAAGGAAAACCTATGCAAACATTATAATGATTTGAGTAGAATATTTCGTAAATTTATTTGAGTACAATATTTTGCGGAAATAGGCTAAATGTTATACTATTGAATTTCAATCAGTACACCTGCTGAAAATTGGTTGCAAAGTTTAAAATGATTAAAACCTACTTGAAAAACACGACGAGCCAAGTAAGGCTGCCTGTGCTATCAGTACTTACTATCAATTTAAACTGTGGCTGATATTAGTTGTGGTGTAATCTTTAAAAAAAATTCAGCATATTTCGTCTATTTTAACAATGTTTATATAATTTTTTTATTATTTGATTAGCTATAATACATAATTTTAATTTAGCTGATTTAACATTTAGTTGACTGAAAATTAAAAAGTCCTCGCAAAATTGGTCATAACGACGTCCACATTACTGAAAAAGTTTTTTTTTCGATAACTTAAGCGTTACTTTAAAATTCAGACCTTGAAATCAATGTTTTTTACGTTAATTTTAATTTAACAAAATATATCCATGGAAATTTTAACTAAATCAAAATAATTGCATAATTTACAAATTATCTTTTAGCACAAAACTCTTCGAAACATGCATGCACTTTACCTGTCGTAAAAATTAGTATCGATTTTATAGTATACAATATTAAATGACAAAATGATTATGCAAGCAAGGTGCGTTAAATGAATATTTGTTTGTAAATTGGTACATGATTTACGATAAAAATACAAAATTAAAATGGTATCAATTTCTTAAAATTTCGTCATTGATGTTAATATGACTTCATACGTAATTGGATTAAACAGAGAATTAACAAATAAAATCATGTGTTCTGTATTTAATGACGATAAAACGTGCTTAAACTTTTATCAATAATCTCCGTCAATTTCTACGAATTCATTTAAATATTTATTTTTATCATCAAATTATTTTATAAACAATAACGAGTCACACTTCTAAAAATCCTTATGTCCCTCCAAATACGAACAAAATAACAGCGTCATTTCTGAATACACGATTAATATTAATAAATGCATTAAGAAATTTAATATAAATTTGTAAAGAAAAAGAACTGAAGGTGGGCACAAAAGATGTGACATTTATAACCAATATTGTGCAATATGGTAATTATTTTCACAAATCGAAAGTTTTTACACAATTTAAATTTACCAAAAAATTAAAAAATCATTTATATTAAAGACAAAAATTTTTTTAATTCATTAATATAGCTGACAAAAAATTATATAGAAATTTATATGTACTTAAATCATTTAGACACCATTTTGAAAATAAAAATACAAAAACATAATTTTTGCAATAAACATGGCAATTTTAATTAAAATACCGTTAAATTTTCATTACGATGTAGGATACAACAATAAAATTGTTTCATAATTTAAGTTAATAAGAAGGATTTAAGTAAACTTATTATTAATAAATATTGACGACGGTTATTATGGCTGCCAATTTCAAGTTTATAAAACACAATAAATTTTACTTAAAAAATTCATGAATTACGAAACCATAATTGAACAAACATATTTTACATAAGTAAATAGTAGACTACATGTCCAAACTAAGATTTTTATAAACCAATTAGTGTAATTGTGTTTTTTGTCTTGAAAATAACAGTAAATATTTAGTATGGAAAAAAATATTACCTCTCCATTGCTGATATTAATACCGAGATATATGTCACCAAACGAACCACTACCGATTTTTCGAATCAAACGATATTTATGAGCTATTACAAAATCCTTGACACCTAATATAGGAGGCATTTTGATTGTAAATTTATGTTATATTAATGTTTTAAAATGTTTGATTTTTTTTCAAATCGTTTTGACCACAATTCTTGTGCACAAAACTATCACTTGTTCTCACAACATACAAGGCAGCATATGCCTCCAATGGCAGTATGACGTCACTGCTTTGTGATGTATATCACTGCTTTATGAGAATAACACTAGCGATGTATGTATGAATTACGTTAACTAATCAAACATTTATTTGCTACGTCGATGATGTAAAAATCTGCATATTTTTTAATTTTGAAATAAGCAAAATATTAATTATGTATCCTTAGCAACATATATAAAAAATTTCATCCAATATCGCTCTTTAGTATATTTTATTAAATATAGTGTGTACAGTATTTCATTTTATTAATAAAATCATTGAGATGAAAATAGTTTTTTTGATATAAATTTATTTTTGAATTGTGTACCATTCAAACCCACTAGATGGCTTTTACTCCATAGATTTTTATTACATCTTCATTACTTATTTTGGTTTTAGATATTAAGAAAAGAAACAGAAATTTTTTAAGTATTTATAGTTTATTTACTTTAGAAAAATGACTATTATAACTAGAAATTTAGCTCGAGTGATATCACAGGTAAAGTTTCCAAACGCATATAATTTTGGTTATATAATGGTATAAATCGAATTTTACTTTTTAGGGCTCCCAAAATATAATTCATCGTGGAGCAGCAACTGCAGCTGCCGGGACATCAGATTCAAAAGTATGTAGTAATTAAAAATAGATAGGAAAAACACATTGGTAATTATTATCGTAAATACTCTTCTTTATAGACGGCATAGATACACCTGATATTTCATTTCAAAACTTATTTTGATAATATATTTAAACGTTCCAGTAGTGTTCAAATAAAGTTACCCATATACATATACTTGATGAATATCATTTATTTAAGAACCCAATTAGAAAAATTATAAGAAACCAATGAGAAAAAAAAGTTTGATTTTTGCAATTATAATTTTAGTGATCATACTTGAATTGATCTAGGTATTTTAACCTCTTTACGAAAACAATGATGCTAAATGTTTGTAAAGTGTTTTATTTGAAACAACTAAGTTAATAATTCATACGTATAGACTTCCATTTTTATGTACTTTTAATGCGATGAGTAAAAACAATCAAAACTACAAACCTCTCAAAAAAGTTATGCTATGGATAATTATGGGTAAAATTTTCTTCTGGGACAAATTAGTAATAAGCAATAAAAATTAATTAACAGAAAAACTATTGGAACTATTTATATTACTACTTAATTTATCATATAAAGGTAAATTCGTTCTGCTAATTTGAATTTCTTATTTTTTGAAAATGGATTTAATTGATTTGTTCTTGACTTTTACCTCCACAATAATGTGGAATTATTTTTTATTTAAGACAACCATTTAGAGTATGTAGAAAAAATTCCCCCCCGAGGAAGCTACCCTAGAACAACTGTTTATAAAATTACTTTAATATTTTTCCATTAAAAAAAAAATAATATTTACATTTATTCAGGGTAAAATAAATACACCAAAACTTCCGGAAACAAGGACAACATGTACCTTAATTCCTGGCGATGGAGTTGGACCAGAATTAGTTTATTCCGTACAAGAAGTATTTAAAGCAGCTGGTATTCCCGTTGATTTTGAAACACATTTTTTCTCCGAAGTCAATCCTGTACTTAGTGCATCATTAGAAGATGTTGCTGGATCAATAGCTAGAAATCGTGTATGTTTAAAAGGAATTTTATCAACACCAGATTATAGTCGTACTGGTGAATTGCAAACATTAAATATGAAATTAAGAGAGGCCTTAGATTTATACGCCAACGTAGTACATGTCAAATCATTTCCTGGGATTAAATCACGCCATCAAAATGTCGATTGTACCATCATTCGGGAACAAACTGAAGGAGAATATTCAGCCCTTGAACATGAAGGTGTCCCCGGAGTTGTTGAATGCTTAAAAATTATTACAGAAACAAAATCAAAACGTATAGCCAAATTTGCTTTTGATTATGCTACCAGTAACAATCGTAAAAAAGTTACCTGCGTCCACAAAGCTAATATTATGAAACTTGGAGATGGTCTGTTTCTTAAATGTTGCGAAGAAGTAAGTATTCAAACTTACTTTCACCACTGTCTTAACATTTTGAAATATCAATATTGATTATACAAATATGGATTATATATTATAAATTTACAATTAATTTCAAATTATAATGTTTTTAGATGTCCAAGCTATATCCCAGAATTGAATTTGAAAAAATGATTGTTGATAATTGTACCATGCAGATGGTATCAAATCCTCAACAATTTGATGTTATGGTTACTCCAAACTTGTATGGTAACATCATTGATAACTTAGCATCTGGATTAGTTGGTGGTGCTGGACTTGTTGCCGGTGCTTCATATTCCGCTGATCATGTAGTATTTGAACCAGTAAGTAAAGTCTTATTTTCATTTTCATTTATGTTTTGTTTAATCAATGCCGTTATTATAAAAATTGATGAATATAATGAGTTTCTCCAAAAATTCCGATAGTTGTACAGTTTAATCTGTACAACTTAATTCCATTAAGAGAAATGGAAAAAAATTATTAGTGTTCACTTTTAATGTTGATACATTATTATTTTTAGAGATTAGTTAGTTGTAAGATAAAAACGACTATAAATAAAATTTCGATTTAAATCCTCCCGGGTACATTTTTCGCTGAATTAAAAAAAAAATCCGTTCAGTAGATTTGTCCGTATGTCCGTACGTCTGAATGATTTTAACAGATAGGCAGACCCAAAGTTAAAAGTAGTCAAGAGATTTCAAAACGTCAATATATATATAACAATTATCGAAGTCGAAAAAAAATAATAATAGAAACTATAGAAACTAATAGAAACTAGACATTATTTTCCCATAGTAAGACAAGATAACGTATAAAAAATTTTTATGAAATTAAATTTTTAGGGTGCAAGACACACTTTTGCTGCTGGTGTAGGTAAAAATGTTGCAAATCCAACGGCAATGCTTTTATGCGCAGCAAAATTATTACGACACATAAACTTAGCCAGTTACGGTGATATGATTCGAAATGCAATTAATAAGGTATTAACCGATGGTAAAGTACGAACAAAGGATATTGGTGGACAGTCAAATACTCAAGAGTTTACATATGCTGTAATTGCCAATTTAGAACCACCAGAAAATATCGCTGCTTAAATTTAATTTTTATTCGATTAATTAAACACCAAGTATTATGTAAGTAGTACGTTACATAACATTTAAAACAATATAATGTATATGCATTGAATCTCATTTAAATGTATGTACATAAATAATTATATTTTATAATAATTATGTATTTATTATATTTATTTATGTTGAAAACTTTTATTACACGTGTACCGTACCGTGTAGTTTGTAATTACAGTAGGTACTACTCCTGTTTTTAATTATTTGCTGTTCTCAATAAAGAAATATACAAACTTAATTTTAATTATTATTTTTTTAATCTAGTCCTAACTAATATGTACTATATGCTTAAACAGAATATATGTCCTTTTTGAAAAGTAATGGAGAATATATTATAAAAGATTCATACTAAGAGATACTCGAATCAGAGACTATATCGTATTAACATAGTCTCTACCTTCTTCTACCGATACGAATTATATCTAGAATCACTTTATAAATATAAAATATTTCATAGTAATATTAATTTAGTTTGCACCTAGCAAGATGAAAACTTAATACTTTGTATATTTTTCGATTTTTTAATTTTTGGATAATTTCTCTGATTAAAGTTTAATTTTACCTTCATTGATAAGCATTGTTTTATACATAAAATGACTTTTCGTCTTACAATGCAAAAAATTGCATTTTTGTCAAGTTTTATTAATAAACAGCAACACGCATTTACACAAAAAAACAAAAAATGAATTTGCGAAAAATTGGGTTTGTACAACTCTTAAAAATATTTTACTTATATTCGTTGCGTATCGATTGCAAAAAACCGCATCTTCATGAATAAATTTTGATATTTTTAGAGATTTTTTACTCAGAGGGTTCAAATTTTTATATATATACCGTAAACCTGAACATGATAAAATTGTGTGCCAAATTTCATAAAAATCGTACAACGCATTTGAAAGCTACAACTGAATAAACATAGAACAGTAATAATCTAACGATGTAAAAACAGTATCTAACTCCTACAATTCATCAAAATTGATTCAGTGGCTTAGACATGAAATGGTAACAGGCATACAGAGTTAATTTGTGCATTTATAATATTGGTATAGATTTTGAATAAGCGAAATTAAAATTTTATCTACAATTGTTGGAACCAATTGGTATTCAAAATACAGTGTCATTTTATAAATGTATCATTTTAATTATCCATTGCGGATTCAAAATTAAAAAAGTTGGTTAATTTCGAAATCTGTGAGATATTAGTTTTGAACTCAATAATATATACAAATAAAAACATATATATACATATATTTAAATAAACAATTTCTTTTTACAATAAAATTTTTTACAAAAAAAAAAAACAATATATTTATATATATATATATTATAAATAGTAATATATATAAGTAGTAATATATATAAATATTACTCAAAATGTTACGTTGGCGTATTGTTCGTGTTTAAATTATGTTTCTTTGTATGTACACGAAAATAATGTAAAGTTGTAAAACTATTATGACAAATATCACATGAATATAATTTCATACCAGTATGTGTACGCTCATGTACTTTTAAATCTTTACTATTTGTAAAACCTTTTGTGCACGTTGAACAAATATAAGGTCTATGTCCAGAATGAAAACGTTCATGAACAGTTAAATAACCACGATCAGCAAATGATTTTTCACAATAACTACATTTGTATGGACGATCACCAGTATGTATACGCATATGAGAACTTAAATGTTGCTTAGTACGACATCGATGGTCACAGTATTCACAACTAAATGGTTTGGCACCTGTGTGAGTTCGTATATGTATTGTTAAATGAGATAAACGATCGAATGTTCGTCCACAATACGAACACAAATGACTTTTAACTTTCCTTCCATTGTTTATTTCTGAAAACAAAAATCAATAAAACAATAAGTTTTATTAATCCAGTAAACGAAATATTTAATTATATTACATCCACCAACGTGAAAATTTATGTTTTGAACTTTGCTGATCGCGAAAAAAGTATTCAAAAAAGCTAAGTTCCTGGCGTCTATAAAAAAACGGCATTTAAAATATTAAAATACTTATCTCAAAAAGGGTAAGAGTTACAGAAAAAAATAAAAATTCCTTTTTTCGAGATATAAGCATGTTAATATTTAAATGCCATTTTTTTATAAGCGACGGGTCTTGGTTATTTTTTAAAACTTTTTTCGTGATCAGCGAAGTTGAAAACATAAATAATCAAATTTTCACATTACTGGATTCAATGTTAATTTACATTGGATCCAATTACATTTACTGGACTATATCTGTGCATTCCGCAATCCTTTCCCATTCCACTTTATATAATATGGTTATATGGTATTTCAACTAAAAGAGTTGGTTTGGATAAAAGATATCAAGTATAGAAGAGGTGGAGAGCAAATGCATCTGGAGGTAAGGCGTGGAGTTTAAAACAGGTCGGTTCATATCAATCCCAATCAAGGAATCGAGTTTGATGACGATTATTCGTTAATGAGAAGACAAAAAAGCTCGACTATATTTTAACGGTTACAATTTCTTAGATATTTCTATCTGAATATTGATACATACCTTTATGATATTTATTTAAATGTTTATTTAAACTTGATTTATCAGTCCAACTTTTTCCACATTCAGTGCAACCAAATGGTTTTTCTTGTGTATGCAAACGTGTATGACTCGTTAAACGAAATGATGTCGAAAAAACTTTTTGGCAAAATTCACATTTATATTGTTTTGAATGTATTTTGGTATGATTTTCTAATGCATTTTCATCTGGGAACATTTTTGAACATTTTAAACATCCAAATGGTAAATCGCCATGTTGATTATATAAGTGCCTCTACAAACAATATAATATATTTAAGAATTAATATGTTATATAATTTGTCAAAACTAAAACTTTTTTGGAAAGATCAAAAAGTGGTATACATGTTCTTACTTCTTAATTATTTTGATTAAAGAGATGCTTGTCATGTACTAAAAATGATTTGGAAAAAATATTGCTTCAAAATCCTAAACTTTTAATTTTGCGATTCTAAGAAGAGGTCATGCCAAATTAAGTTAATTGCTGGTAAAAGATAGAATAATTTTCAGCAGAAATTCCAAAAAAGATGTTATCCTTTTTGAAACGATCAACTAATAAGTACTTTTAATAAAATACTGTGTAGGATATTCGCTGTTCAATTAAAACTAAATTTTTTTTTGATAGTTTGTCCTTTTCTTACTAAATAAATTCAAGTCAAAGAAACTTACATCAAAACTATGTTTATTACTAAAATTTCTCTGACATTCTTTACACGTTAAATAATTTTTAACAAAATGGTCATTTTTTCGATGCAACGCATATTTTAAATAACACACAAATTCTGTATTACAATTTTCATAATCGCATCCATATTTTTGAGTTGTATGTTGAGTTATATGCGCTTCGTAATCTGCTTGTGTTTTAAAAGATTTTGAACATTCATAACAAATTTTTCGAGTTTTTGTTTTATCTACTGATGATCGTTTCCTTAACTTCTTTTTTAATTTAGTATTGTCGTTTTCAGTTTTATGATCGCTCTGTTTCCAACTATTTGAATCATTATCTTCCGATAATAAAGTTTCTACTTTCAAGAAATTCTCTTCTTTGGCAGTAATTTGATTCTCCGCAGCATCATCTGAAAGTCTAATAATATTTCTAAATAAATACTAAAGAAACTTTTTTAGATAAATTCTAAAATCGAATTACTTTTCTGAAATATTTATATCTTATCAGTTATCGTAGAGGAAAAATTTGTTACACAAAGCATAATTAAGCAACCAAGCATATACCCGTAATAAACCTTCGGTCTTAGGTATTTCAACTACTTATGGGTTGAATAAAATTCTCTGCCTCTTCAAGCGGTGCACAATTATAAAAAATAATAATAAAATTTAAACTTCAGTGTTAAGAAGGGTTTCCTGGGATCTATTTACTATTAACAGGTTTCAAATTTAATATCTATTAATAAAAAAATATACCAAATATTTTTCTATAATTTTTTTTTTTCATTGACGATTATTGGATTATGTCCCATATGTTCAACCTTAGATTAAAATACCAAGAAGATGTTTGGGGTTAAATAAGCAAGGCTCAACTTATTTGGTGTCTAGTTATCACGGACTTAAGGGTATTTTTTTGGATATCATGTACATCTGTGTTTAAATTTTCAGGCAATATTTGGGATCAAGTTTGTATAATAGATCAGTTTTTATGTTAATCTCAAAAAATATTATTAGAATAATTGATTTTAGTAATTATTGGACGAATAATTATTTTTTAATTCATTCGTTTATCCGACGAATAATTAATTCGTACGAATAGGTGCTTTCCAAATAGGCAACGTTAAATGAATCTGGTTATAACAATTATTTGAAAATTGGGTAGACAAAATAATTTTTTTGTAAATTATAATTTTTTAAACGGTCGGCCGCAATGGACCGAATTCAATGGAATCGAGTGGTCTCCAAAATCCTGTAATAGGATATGGAACCCTATGATGATGATGATTAAATTTTTGACCGGCGGACAGTGCATCATTAATTTTGCAAGTATATTAAAAAAGGTGTTTGTACCTTACGTACATTTTACGTTGAATAGGATCAAGTGAATCGTCTATATTACTATCAACATTTCCATAGTGAAATACTTCTGTTTTTGTATCATTTTCCAATTTAACATTGGCAATATTAGAATGATTTGTGCTATCTAAATTGTCTGTAACATAATTTTCTTGCTCGTAGTTCTAATCCATAAAAATAAAAGTATTATGCAAATTATTATTTTAAATTTTACATAAATTAAACAATAAATTATAACAAAAATTCGTACATAGTCCACTTCTATTTTCATTCGAAGTTTTGCATCTGATTGTTCACAGTCTCGTTTAAAAACGTAAGCTGTTTCTAATCGTAATTTACATGAAGAACATAATAAATCAGGTAATCCATCTTCCTTTGAAATCTAAAAAATATTTATTATTAAAATTCGGCAAATCATGCTAATCATGACGTTAAAATTGGCTATTTTTTCTAAATGAGTAAAACGAATGATAGAAATGAAGCAAATGACTTAAAAGTAAGTAAAATAAAATCTAAATTTATATTGTATAAGGTTCTAAAATACTTTGTGTTGAAATTATGGCACGTATGAAATCATCACAATAACAAAAAATATTGACGATAACTACTTACAATTACGGAAGCACAATACATTATTATACAAAATATTGGTTCATTAAATTCTTGCGAAAAATTATCATATACACAAAACATTTCTTCGGATTTTGATTTTAAACATATTCTACAAATATTATTGATACCACTTATTGGTAATCGAATCATTGTAAAATATGACTTTTCAATTCCGATGTTTGTTTTACTTTACAAATGTTTACAATTCGGTACCCTCGTTCATCGACAATCAATTTAGAAAAAACAAATGATTCTATTAATTCTTTATTAATTATTACGTTAATCATAAAAAAGCCATAAAAACAGTCCATTTGAGTTCAGCTCAAACATCCTTTTTATAAATGGAGAAAAGTTCCAAACAAAAGTTGTCAAATTGTTATCACAGAATTTTGAGTTTAAATAATGAAAATATCATTTCAAATAATTTTGCGCTAGGTTTAGGTGTTAATATCTTTTTTTTTATGATCAAATGAAAAATAATGACTTGAGAATTATGGTTAATTACTAAGAATCTAAAACATAGGAAATAGAAGAATAGTAATGTGTATGAACGAAGAGACTATGTTTTCTTTCGTCTAAATGGATTAGTCTATCCCTATTTTTTCTATAAATAAAAATGATCCCATACTTGACTTCACATATATTTTTTATTTCTTTGAACCTCAGTCATAATATCATACAACCGCGCTTTGAACACACCCTAGTCAATGAAAACATGGGAAATCCAAGGACTCTGTTTAGTACAAACAGGTTTTTATAATCTATACGTATGTTTTGACGACCTTGATATAAAAAGTTTTTTTAAATAATTTTTTCATAAAACAATCGCTTTTTCTTACTGAAGTAAAAAAATAACTCTTTTTACTTAAAAACTGATAGCTATGTAATCGATTTTTGTCAATGTACCAATAATAAAATATTTCTAGACGAATTAAGTTCGTATTGTTGTTTACGCACAGTATAAAAAGATACAAATTGTATATTACAATAAACTAATGGGAATCTAAACTGAAACATCAAAGTGTACTCAACTTCAAACTTGGCAATCTCGTATTTGTAATCTCGAAAATCTCTATTAAAAAATGTAGTAAGTATTAGAAGCTTATAATTCTTATATTTACTTCATTTTTACAAAAATATCTAAAGAAATATCATTTTAAATTTTAATAAATAATTTTTAGCAGTTTCAATCATGAAAACGTAAAACTATTAGCCATTGCAAAATATAGTTGTAAATCACTTTTTTATAGCAAAAACGGAGCTGTTTGAAAAATTTTCTTGAGTTAAAACATAAAATTTTGAGACGGAGTGTATCGTACGGTAATCAATGAGCCGACTTCTAAAGATAATTGTTGACGAGGATTTATAGAAACAATAGAATGTAGAAAGCAGTTCTTTTTTTAGAAAAATATTTATTAATAAATATTACCTTGCTTTTGTATAATATAAAATCACAAAAATTTTTTAAGATTTTATATTTATTTTTACGACATAATAGATCTTATACTTACCGATTTCGTTCACTTGTAAATCAGCAGGTGGTATTGTGCATTAACATCAAAAAAATTTCTTTTTTCTACAAACTTAAAAAAAATATATAACTTTAAAAAAATAGCATAAAGTTAATACCTACTTTTACTTCAACATTATCCTTATGATCAAATTAATGGGAGTTTCATTTTCTGTGCCTATCAGTGTACGTGACATTCAATGCATAAACAATAAAAAAAATTCATCATCTAATTGTTAATAATTGATGCTATTTCCATGACATAATTACAATTATATATGGAATAAATTTTTATTTCCTTAAATGGTTGAAACGTAACTATAAATCCAAAATTATATTTTCATATTAAAAATAAATTACTAACAACTAACTTAAATGTAAATATTACAAATATAAATATACATTGTTAAATAAATATTATTAATATGAATTGCGCAAAAAAAGGTATAATTAAAAAAAAATGCGTTTAATATATATTATTTTTGAACATTTTTTTTATAATATTCTATTTTATATAATAGGTAAACAAAAATTAAAAATAATGTCTGAAGTAGTGGAAAATATTGAAATAGACAAATCTAAAAAAATTACAACCGACGACAATCAATCAGTGAATAGTTTTAAAAGTTCAAATTCAACAAAGAGTAAAATCAGTCATTTGAAACGACCCAATGTAACATCTGCATTTCATCGACAAACTAAAGAAGAGGAATGTGCTTTAATAACACCAGCATTTATTAAAGAAACACAAAAAACTGGAGTTGTTAAATTAGTTGCAAAAGGAATTCATTCAGGTAAGAAATAATTCAAATATTTATATAGGTTTTAAGACTTTTGTTAAAACTCGATAAGATGAAAAATGAGATGTTCAAAGATATAATTTTAAGTCTCCCAATTTTATTAAAGATTAGCATTTGTAATTGTTGCCTTCCAATTTCCATTACAATCCCCGGAAACTTTTAGCTTGAAACTGATCATCTCGAAAAAACATGCTCAACCTACGGATCAAGGGTCCAATTTTAATATAAAAAATTTTAAAATTAATAATTGTATATTAAAATTTCAGTCCCAGAAAAGGTATGGAAAATACAAGATCTTCAAGTTGCCAATGTCGAGGATCAATATCGATTTGATAGAAAACAAGATTTGTCATGGTGGAACCAAACACCAGTTTTTCATTTGGATTTAAGTTCAAATACTATTTCTGAAATTTCCAAGGATATTCAACTTCTTGAGAATTTGGTGTATTTAAATGTAAAGTAAATTTATATATTTAAGATTGTATGTATGCTCATGATAATTATAAAAAAATAGATTATCAAATTTCGTGGATATGGAAACATTGTTGCCTCCAGAAATCGAAACATTCGAATATTGAAACTTTGAGTTTAACTCGGAGAACGTACGGAATCAGTCGTAAATATCGTCTTGGTCGTCGGTTTTTGCTTCTATCACTAATCAGGGAGAAATATGAGCTCCCAAAATCTCAAATAAATAAGATCTCTATTTCCAAAAAAGCCCCCTATTTTATATTTTAGTCCATTCTCAAAAGTTTAGAGTCCTTTACAATACAAGTAAAAATTAACATGATAACGATTTTTATAGTGTAATCGCACCTCAATCTTTTTATTGTTGTGGACGATTGTGTAAAGTATATTTAAACGCCCGTCTTATCGTAAACATACAATGTCAATCCTTTTTTTTTTAAACTTTCATAATTTGTTTTTTCCAGTTACATGATAATTGTTTAACTGGATTACCCGAAGAAATTGGAAGCTTATCTAAATTGGTTAAATTAGATCTTAGTCGTAATAAATTTACTGTATTTCCAACACCATTATGTAAGCTACAGGAATTAACATCTTTAAATATGTCACATAATCAATTAACACAATTGAATAAAAATTTCACCGATTTAATTATGTTAGAATTTTTGGTAAGATTTTTAAGAAATATATTTAGAGTTTAAAACATTTGCTATCGGGCATTTTTAATGTTATAAAAACTAATTTAAATTATAGTGTATCTGATATCGTATAGAATTACAAGCGTAGTCAAGTTTTTTTAATGCTATTATCTTTAAATGAATTAACGTCTTTTAAATATAATGAGGTTGAAAAGTTCATCTCTTTTCGGCTTATATTTTATAAACTAATTTTAATTATATTTCGCTCTTTTCCATTTGTTCGATATATTTATGTGTCGAAAATATGTATACGAGGGTAGTTCGGAAGGTGATCTTTTAATTTTATATGTAGCAATTCCCGATTCCGAAAATAAATATTTATTTGAATGGAAATGTAGAAAAATATTTTGTGACAATGACAAAATATGAATATCAAGGCCTTAATGTACTAGAAATATTTTTTTATTTCAAGATTTTCCTTCTTTCATTTTTTAGTGAATTTTTATCTTCTTTTAATACTAATCGTAACGTTTTGTAGTTGCGTCAATATTTCGATTTTGAGTTTTCAGCAGAAATACATATTTTATAGCTCATAGTCTAAAAACTCTGGCTTTCAGAAATTGGTTTTTATCCGAATGTTGTACTCTAAGTTCATTAACTTGGCATCCTGTCTTTATATTATTAGTTGTGCCGCGAAAATTTGGATTAAAATCGGACTACCTGGTGTCCTACTCTATTATAGTGATTTTCAGATTTTTTTGTTTTTCTTGAAAATGACTTTCTTCAAACTTAGTATATTTACAAAAGATTCTACGCTCCTACAACTTTTATTTGAATCATTTCTTTGGGAAAATTCAAATAATGGAAAATAATTCAAACTATATTTCGTAATACTGGAATTAATTTAAAAATAAAATTTTTGATTTATCTTCATTTTATTACGTTCTAGGATTTATCTGAAAATAAAATAAATAAATTACCAAGAGGAATAGGATTTTTAATAAGATTAATTGATGTAAATTTAAGTCATAATTTACTAACAACTTTACCTCTAGACATTGTTAATCTTCGAGGTTTGTTTTAACCAATATTAATTATTTTCTTTCTAAATAATAATAATAATAATAACTTATAATTTTTCTTTTAAAGATCTAACAAAGTTGGATATTTCTTATAATAATTTGAAAGCTTTACCGGATATGGGTGAATTGAGAAGTTTAGAATATTTATATGCAAATAATAATAATCTCACTAAAATTCCATCTATGGCAGGCTGTAATAATTTAAAAGAATGTTATTTTGGATTCAATGAGATTGAGGTAATTCACTTCTTTCTTATCATAAGACAAATGTTATGTGTCATCAGGCGAAACTAACGGAGCCAAGACATGGAACCATAAATTGGAAATAAAAATTGTATTTATAAACTATTTAAAAATGATTTTTTCGAAAAATCGGAATTTTAACCCCGTTCTAAGTTACCATTAGCAAGGGTATTTTTTTGATTGGGTGATTGTTGGCTTAATTTAAATCTAAAATTAAAGTTTTTATGAATTTCCTAAAAATATAAGGGGGTTATTAAGGAGAAGGAGGAAGCCGTAAATTAAAATTTACTATTTGTTTCATAAGTTAAACGTATGCATCCTTCTAAGTTTTGTAGGAACGGGCTCGGAATTAATTTTCTGTTCTTGATAAAATGATTTGCTTAAAGATACACAAGTCCTTGGGCAATTATATTTGTGATAAAATTTTTTCTTTTTTGTAGACTCTACATCCAGATATGTATCTTGACTTGAGAAGTTTAAAAATATTAGATTTGCCAAATAATAAACTTGAGGAAATTCCTGAGGGTATTTCAGCTATGCAAAATTTAATAAGACTAAATTTGCAAAATAATTCTTTAATTTAGTAAGTATACAACGAAGGTTAAAAAATATGTAAAATTAAAGACTCCACTGAGATTCAGTTTCTATAATTAGGATAAAATTTATGTTTTGTCAGAACATTCCTAGTAAAAGATACAATCGGTTAAAATAAGACGCTTCATAAATATAAAATGTATCACTTGGATGTCAATGTTTCAAAATTTTTGTTTATATTTTTGCTACTGTGTCGCGGAGTACTTCACCACGTAGTATTATGATTGAGCTTATCATAAATCGCTATTCAAGTATAAGATTTATCTTTATTAATTCAATAAAGTTTAAGGAGACGGCGTTACATACATTTAAGTAACTAAAAGCCGTTACTTAAAGGCAATTTTAGTGATCTTTTTTCAGTTTGTAAAAGGATCATATTTTTACTATAATTCATAATTTGCCAAATTAAACTATCAAATTTTTTTGCCACTGCAGCGCTAAAAAAACTTTGATAAGATGTTTAAGGCAATCTGAAAATTTCTGTAAGTCATATTTAGCAATGTATCAACACAAAATTGAATACCTGAATGAAAGATAGTGGCCCTCACTTTTCCACTTTCTTCTCAAACTTTTCCCTATCACATGATATTTACTAAATGTTTATAAAATGATCTATATGAAAATATTTTTACGTATAAATTTTATTCATTCCAAATCTCAACTTTGCCACAAATATATTGTAATAAACAAAACTAGATTTTCAAATCGGTTAAGACCTGAAATGATAAATTTCAAAATGATTATTTTACAAAAATAATTTCATAACTTAAAAACAAGGATTGACAAAGTTCCAATATTATTTAGCCAGGTGTAAAATTTTATGTTTAATCATTGCTAAAGATGATATCGACAAATTTTCATGCTGTCTCAAATACTTTTGTATATCAGCTCTCGTAATATTTTAAAAATAAGCTTTATAGTAGGAAATAGTAAATAATTATTTTTGCGTAGTGATATAAAGGTTTTTAATTATTTTTATTTTTTAGTTTACCAAATACATTATGTTTGTTACCACATTTGCAAACATTAACTGTAGATGGGAATAAATTTCGTACACTAAGACGTGATATAATACAATGTGGCACCTCGAGAATTTTAAAATTTTTACGGGAAAGATATGATAGTGATATGGAGCAGTTACAGAATTTTAAAGGTATGGAAAAGCAGGAAGAGGTAGTTGTTGGAGATTCTAATATTTTCCCAGACAGGTTTGTATTCAAGTTTACAAGAAGAGATATAATAATTTACGAAAACTGCCATTTAGATATATTTAATAATAAAAAATATATAAAATAATAAATATCAAAATTGGGTGTAGTAATAAAATTATGAAATTATACCTTTAGAGATAACCTTGCCCTTTCAGAAAATATTGGAAAATGTGGAGTTTTCTTCAATAACAAATGTAGAACTCATTTTATCGGACACGTAATAAAATCAGATGTCTGTTGTCCAACAAACTGAAAGTTGTGAAAAATCTTGATATTTTCGAACAAAGGAAATCCTTTTTTTTCTTTTATAATTATTAATGAGAACTCGATTTTTCGAATAAAATTCGATTTTTTGCTCCAATTTCGTAGATCAAATTATTTTGTATTTTTATAAATACGTATTTCGACTACAAAGTAGTCATCATCAGTATGAATTGTAATGATTCTATGAGGAGGGTTTGCACCGTCACCAAATTAGCAACGAGTAACATCTCCTCAGAGAATCATTTACAACTAGCTAATTCATACTGATGTTGACTACTTTATAGTCGAAATACGTATTTATAAAAATACAAAATAATTTGATCTAGGAAATTGGGGCAAAAATCGAAATTTAAAGGACATGTTAGAGAAATTGTTTTTGCATTTGTAAATAATCTTCCTACAACAATAACTAAAAAAATACGAGTGTCTATCAATTTGAAACTTTAGAAGACACTCAAAAATGTTACGGGTTCCGAAAAACAAAACGTCCAACTTTCCAGAATTTTCATAGATGAAAGAGCTGTTATATTAACGTTAATTAAAGTATGCAAAGTTTTAGTAGTGTACTTATCAATGATTTGATATGATTATGGACACCGGGGCTATTAAAAATTAAAGAAAATTAACTAAATATAAAAAAAAACTAGATATAGTCCTGAAAATGTTACTAAATGATATATAACATCCGAAAAATATGAGATACAGTATGGCAGACGATTTGGTTAGATAGTAATGCAAGGCTTTACAGCTTAATATCCTACCGAATAAAAACATTTTGCTCCAAGATAAATCGATTAATCGTCCTACAATTATTTGTATCAAATGGCTAAGAGTTTACATCATTTTAATTCATTTTGAGTTTCAAACCCATTTTACTACCGAAGTATTTTAGGAATATATGTTTTAACAATATATAAAGAAGTAGCTTCTTTGTTAAAAATACACAAATTTAAATGTTTTTTAGATATAGTATGAAAATATCGAGATCGTTAAATATAGCAAATAAAGAATTAAGTTTTGTTCCCGATTCAGTTTTTGAAGATTTTGCCCAAGTTAAAGCGGATACTATGGATTTTTGTAAAAATAATTTAACGCAAATACCAAAAGGGTAAGTATGAATGAATTACTTTATGAATAATTTATTTTCTAAAATATCTTTTTCATAAATGAAAATTAAGCCTAAAAATATTAGATGCATTTCTTTTTCGTCTTCACTTTTCTCAGTTCGTCAATAAAACCTGAAAATATACTGTTTCCTTTCTTAAATATTATTAATCTATACATTTCTTGCCCATTTTAATATATGTTAAAGAAAAATTAATATTAAACATAAAAATGGATTTTTTTTTAAATTTCAGTATTGAGTTAGCCAAAGACACGTTAGTATTATTAAATTTAAGTGCCAATAAAATTACTGAATTACCTGATTTTTTAAGTGGATGCGTCCACTTAAAATATATAAATTTAAGTAAAAATTTCATTTCTGAGATTCCTTCGTGCTACGACAATTTAAAGCAACTTCGTGAATTAAATTTATCAAATAATAGGTAAGAAATAAATAAAATGAAAAGTATAAAATTAGTTATCATTTTTGAAATTTTTTTACTTTATGATTAAAACAATTTTTTTTTAAGATTTCAAGAAATTTCAAAAGCAATTTATGGAATGGAAAGTTTAGAAATATTAATTTTAGGTAACAATCAAATTACCAATATTGATGCGGAATCCTTGCAAACGTTAAAATATTTAACTGTTTTGGATTTAATGAATAATAGTATTACGCATGTACCACCTAGCTTAGGCCATATGAAACAACTAAGGTAATTTTTCTTTTTCTTTGTATGAGTTTAATTCCAAAGTACTATGTCCCCGGACCATAAGTAAAGAAGCCTTGTATATAATTACAATAAAATAAAAAAAATTGAGAAAAATGAATATTTATATATTTTATACCAATTTTTTACCTACCGCATCTCTGAATTTTTAGACTGCAGTCTAAAAATTATAATTCAAAGCAGTTCATAATTAACAAAATTATTTTTATTTTCAGAGCTTTAGAATTGGTAGGAAATTGTTTTCGACAACCATCACATGCTGTGCTTCAAAAAGGAACTGAGCATTTACTAGCTTATTTGCGTGATAAAATTCCTACAACTTGAATCGAATCATTTAACTAGTCTGTAATATTTATCTTGCCCATGCCATTTTTTTAAAGGTTTATTGTTTTCTTTTTCTTAATATTCGTACTTTTTTTTATTGTGTTGTGCTTAGTTCAAGCTTCAAGTTACGTGTATAATTTTAAAAACTTACCAAAAATTTCTCACCAAAGATTAAATTTTAATAAATGTATTATTTACTAAGTATATAAGTTTTATTTTTTGTTTTTTTCTAGATTAATCCACAGTTTAAAATCTATAAGAAAGAAAAACATTTCTAAATCAAGAAAACTTTTCGTCAGATCTGAAAATTTTATGAAGAAAAAATATATATCTATATTTGAATGTGCGAGAAACGATATATTTTTTTATTTTTGTTCCAGGACGCATATCATTAAAGCTATCTACCATGTGTTATTCTAAATTAAATATTATCGTAGAGGGTGCTATTTTATAAATATTGTAGATTATTTTATTAAAAAGGCATCTTTTAAAAGATTATTTTATTTAAAATGGCACTTTGGTAGAGTTAGGTTTGGTAATGCGCCTTGGAAGAAAACCAAATTATATTCAAAATAACCTTCTATTATAATATAGGTTTCACCTTATATATCTTGATGAAGAAAAAACAATTATCTCCAAATTTGGGCCTAAAGTCTTATGGGAGTCCGCCACCTTTAATTTTTGATATTCAAAGGTCAAAGTCATAAAATGTGATTTGAGTTCTATGGTAATTATACCAAGAATTTGACTCATAATCTTCTACCAAGTATTCTTGGTTTTAGTCCAAGAGTATGAAAATAAATTTTGTTATACTTAGTTTAAATTATTTACAATAATTCTAACAAGTTCGATCAGGATTTTTAAATTGTTTCGAATTGGAGAAGTGGAAAATTTGTTTAACTTTACCGGCGAAGGCTAAAATAATATAAAAATTTATTAGTTTTTAATTAAAATATTAATGTAATTATCAGTAGTAATTCTAACAAGTTCGATCAGGATTTTTAAATTGTTTCGAATTGGAGAAGTGGAAAATTTGTTTAACTTTACCGGCGAAGGCTAAAATAATATAAAAATTTATTAGTTTTTAATTAAAATATTAATTTAATTATCAGTAGTAATTTCCCACTTATCAAGATTTCATTGTATTAGCCAATAACTTAGAAATTGTTTACTAAAAGTTAAGAGGAGACGGGGTAGATTGATGAAGACCGTTTTATTCTATTAAAAAATAAATATACCCAAAATATTTGCAAGTATTTTCTTATTGAATTTAATGGTTTAATTTTTAATTGAAAAATTTCAGTCTTTTAAAATTAATACATACATTAAATAAAAATTTTGCACATGATCAGGGTCGTATTTTTGCAGACATGTATGAAAAGGGCAAAACTCGTTCTAAAATAAAAACGAAAACTAATAAAATGTCATAGTTTATAAAAAGTTATGAATGAACGGACATTAGAAATACTATATTTATAAAATGGGTATGTATTTATGAAAATAGTGAAATATTTCCGTAAATTTTATAAAAAAATTTAATTGTATCTCTTGAACTATTAAAAAAAGGCGCAGATCTTTTAAATGCGGCCCTTTACATGATAATGATTAAAACAAATCGAGAATACAAATGAATTAATTGGATATTAATATTTTGCAAAATATATGGTATTCGAATAGATCCCGCAAAAATTTTTTCTCTTAAAATCGAAAATGGTAACGGAAGTAATATATTGAAGAAAAATATAAAATTTTATGTAGATTCGATTGGCTTCGATAGCGTATTTTACTGTATTTTGGTATAAATATTATTCATGTAAATTTGTTAGAACTGTTAAACATTTCACTCTAGATATTTCAGATATCGTGAAAATTTACGTAACCCTACTTTTGTAATGACTGAAAACATAATCAAAGACCTGGTTGAAAGGTCGTTTTCGGTTTACGAAATTTTAATTGTATAAATATCTTAGTTCATTGAAAATTTATTTTTAAAATTACAAAGTAATATCTTAACTTTAAATCCCAATATCCAGAAATGTTTTTAAATTAAGACTTGGAAAAAAATTTTAGACTTTTTTGAAAAAAAATTTTCAGAGTGTCTCAAGTAGAACCGTAAAATGTTAAATAGCTATTAAATATATTGCCAGGCGCACAAAAATTATAATTAGAGAGATCATTAAAACACCATACAATTCGTGTACACAAAAAATTATATAAAGCAGTTAAAATTGGGTTATTTAGGATTAACTATAAATTTTAATAATTTCAAATTCGTATATAACATTTGGTTTTTATCCAACAATTTTTATACTTAATTTAATAATATTAATATATTGCCAACTGTGTCTTCACTATGGATGTACTGGATCATTAAAAATGGAGATCCGGCGGATACGGATAATCAGTGTCTAGATCCGCGGTACGGGTACGGATCTTAACTCAATGAATCGGTATAATATTTTGAATTTTCTTAAAGTATGATTATTGAATGAAATGTGATTGTGATATCACTTAGTAAGATTATTTGAATAATGAATTTAAATTTGGATAGTATAATTACTAATTAGTATCTTTTGTTAAGGTTGTCAGCTATAAGAATTACTAGCTCACTACAATAAGGGTTGAAATATTAGATTTTTGCCAAATGTAATGTTTTAAGAAATAACTATTTTAATGGGATTTTACAGTATTTTATTGCTATATTTACTTAAATTTATATGCGTAATGAAAATAATGCTTAAGATCCGTTTAAGATCCGCTGAAAAAGAAACGAATGCGGATCTTTTTTCTTGCACATATCCGCGGATACGGATATCCGGCACATCTCTGGTTTTCACTTTAAGTCAGGAAACATTATGCAATAACATGTATCTTTACACTTATAAATACCAAAACTTGATTACATTAGTAGGTATTTTTGAAGTATTTAAGTATTTTCCTCACTTTTTTCATAACATTAAATCGAATGAATCAACAAAATAAATTCCTAGTTTTAAGTACAAAAAATTGTGTTTTTTTTAAAACAAAAATGAATACAAATCGTATGATATATTATTAAAACCAACAACAAAAATGGTAAATTTTAGGTAATATTATTGTTTTGTTCTTAAACAGAAGTCTATAGCCAGAAATATTAATACAAAATTAAATTTGTATTTCTAAACAGTCAATGCATTATGGCATCTGCTGAAGTCATCATAGGATATTGACCTGAATCCTTGCTGTGCTATTTAGAAACACAAACTATATAAATTTGAATTTAAAAAATAAATTTGGTATTAAATTGTTTAATTAAAGCTACAACCTTGGAAAAAATGCGGTTATAAAGATGACCCATTAATCATTAACCACCTCTATAAAAATACAGACTAACATTTATAACGCTTACCATGGATGTGCGAAGGAATGCAACACTTGTAATGTAACTTATTTCTCAGTAGTATCAATCATTACCATGGTGACCGACAACAATAACATAATCCACGTAACACCTTTTCACGTTAATTAACGATGCATTTTTGTTTCGGGTTGTTATACTTTTGATTACATTGTTTTTTGATATTCTACCCCAAACAAAAACGAATCATATTATTTAAATGAAAAGGTATATACAAAAGTTAAAATAAAAACGTATTATATTATGACTGATCCAAACATTGGGATAATTTAAATTTTAGTTACAATTTCTTTTTTAATACAGACTAATAGAAATAATTTAATATATGGACATACATAAGTTAAGAGAGAAAAAAATTAAAAAATACAAGTAGTTACAAAAAATATTTGTTATTTTTTTATTTACAATATTATTTACATTTCCCTAGGAAAATAATATGCTTCATTATTAGCAGAGTAAGAATTGGATAAAATACATATTGAAAAATAATATTCAAACTATTCGTATTATAAATACTCGTAATTATCGATTTCGTTATAATTATTTTATCTTAGGAAAAAGTACATATAGAAATTTAAAAACGTATACTCAATACGAATATGTTTAAGACAACTAAAATCCGACTACGGAAAACCGAGGTCTGAAAAGTATAAAATAAAATTTTCTTGCCTGTCATTCTTATCTACAAAAAAAAAAAACTATTTAATATTTATCTACTAATCACTTAGATAACTTACGTGGTCAAAAAACTGTAGAAAGAGAAATGTAGGAAATTGTGTCTAGAATAATTTTTTTATAGACTGGGCTTGTGAAAAAATTGACTAGGCTGGCTTTCTTTCTGAGATATAGACCCAAATATATATATATATATATATATATATATATATATATATATATATATATATATATATATATATATATATATATATATATATATATATATATATATATATATATATATATATATATATATATATATATATATATATATATATATATATATATATATATATATATATATATATATATATATATATATATATATATATATATATATATATATATATATATATATATATATATATATATATATATGTATATATATATATATATATATATATTTGGGTCTATATCTCAGAAAGAAAGCCAGCCTAGTCAATTTTTTCACAAGCCCAGTCTATAAAAAAATTATTCTAGACACAATTTCCTACATTTCTCTTAAGTACTTAAAGCTTAAGTACTTAAAATTAAAGACATATTACATTTTTAATTATAAATAAATTGAGACTTCCTTTAAGATCATAAAATTATCATGCATTATCTATGGCAAAGACTGTAAATTTGTCGTTTTGACGATTTTGATGGACTTATTTTTGTATTAGATTTTTATTTTGTATTTTTTAATGATTCAGGTTAAAATCAAATTAAATAAATGAAATTAAATCCATATATATATATATATATATATATATATGCTTATTTTCCAGATTAAATTTTATTTATTTAATTTGATTTTAACCTGAATCATTAAAAAATACAAAATAAAAATCTAATACAAAAATAAGTCCATCAAAATCGTCAAATCGACAAATTTACAGTCTTTGCCATAGATAATGCATGATAATTTTATGATCTTAAAGGCAGTCTCAATTTATTTATAATTAAAAATGTAATATGTCTTTAATTTTAAATACTTAAGCTTTAACTAATCTAGATTGAAGACATTCTAAACTGAGATTGAATCTTGGATATATGTATCATTTTATGCTATTCAAGATTTTATCTTTATTAAATAGAAAATTTGCACTGGGCATTATGTAAGTGGATATTTAGAAAATAATTATTGGAAAATTTTATTTTTTGGAGAATATTCATTATTTGGTAGAGGAAATTCACGATGATAAATCGTTAAAATACATTTGCCTTAATAAATTTATAATTATAAAGAAATCGATATACATGTTAGTAAGATGTTAAGGTTCAATCTTTTATTGGCAGTGTTCAAACGTGTAAGATGCTAATTGTAATGACAACTTCAATATTTTAATATTAAAACTTTTCTCAAAGTTAATCCAAAAGTTGGTCAGTTATTGACAAGAGGGCGTAGACACTACTCAGCCAGATGGTAAAAAGTACATCTAAATACATATTTCTAACTTACCAATAGCCACGTAGTAATTATTATTTCAAAATAAAAATAAAAATTTCATTCAGTGCTGGCTTTAAAGCTATTGTTCACCCAGTTACTCTAATAACAAATATAAATTAAAATTTCTCGATTAGAAAGTTAATTCTTGATAAAAATGTCTACATTAAAGAAATTGTCAGTTATTTGTTACAAACAATAATATTTAAAATGATATTCTATAGGTGATTATGTTGATTTAAGAGATTATTGCTTTATTTATTTAATATACTTATATTTAGTTATAGATAGCAATTTATGGTTCTGATAGTATTACGTACAGAACTGTTTAACTATTTAGAACTGAATTGTTTATAAGAATTTTTGATTAACACTTTAACATCTTATAAATTGGCAAATTGGTTTTAAAAAAATATTTAATCTAATTTATTATTTTTATTTGGATTCTGTAAAAAAATATTATTATAGAAGATTCAACGATATTTATCTACTTTTCAGTGATATTAAAAATATTTTGTATTTATTTTTTATTTCTATTAGTCTGTATTTCTCACACTGTAGTCTTAATAATAAAAATTGGAAAGCAATAAATACAAATCAAAAATCATGCTTGTTTTGATTGTGATTTTTCGCTGAACAATGATTTAATAATAATATTATTATATTGTAAATGATTACAAATTAAAAAATAATGGTTAAATGGTTAAGATATTAATAATAATGCTTTTCAAATCGATCTAATTCTTCATTTAGATCCTGGAAAAAAAGAAAAATATATTTTATTTTACATATCGTAAATATTTTAATTATAACAGAAATTTCTACGAGAATTTTAAATTTTTCAAACTATGTAGAACATAAATTTGGGACCAGTTTGAACAAAAGTGTACTTAATAATTTCATATGTTTGGTTTTTAAAGTTACATACGTATTTACACCCAGCTATGTTCAATTGAGCGTGAATTATGAATAAAACCCGACTAAAAAAACTAATCTATAAACTGAGAGCTCGTGGACAATTTCAACAACGGTTTTTCTGTAAGGGAGAAAACTTTTACAGTGATGAGTCATAGTATGCAAAATTCGGTAATCACGTTCTGTAACCACTAAAAAGTTCTTCACTTTTCCCACACAATAACCCACATGATAAAAATAAAACTATTCGATTTCCGAAATTTGTGACTAACATACTGATATATGGTCGTATTATTTATTATAGATATTTAAATACTATAGTTTTTAAATAATAAAAAATATCATATAAGTTTCAACTTACTTGTACTAATTGTTGACGAATAGTCGTAGAAGAATATATTTTGATTCGATTTTGTAATTGCATATACAAATCACTTAAAATTTCAATTGAACATCCTTCAGTCAATCGAACAGTACGAGATAATATCTTATTTAATTCTTGTTTATTAATAATCACAGTATGGTGTTCCACTTTTATAGGACTTATAATACTAGTAGTACTATCACGTCTTATTTGATTGGGTGATGTTAAATTAGGCTGATTTTCTTTATGTTCGGAACTGTTTTCTAATGGTGCATCACTATCAATTTTAACACTTATATTCTAAAAAAAAAAAAAAAAAGAAATTATATAGATTCTACATATAAAAGTAGTGAATTATATAAACATAAATAGACATACCATTTTTTTATCATCCTCTTCTACAACTGGATTAACATTGGCACGATTACTAATTTTTCTTCGTTTTTTATTACCAGTTAAGAAACCACGTGCCCATGGTGGTACTCTCCGTTTCCTTTGTGGATGTGGACTAGTTCGTTGTGAGCATATTTTTAATGTATTATTTTTATTACTACTATTGTCAATTTTATCATTTTCAGGTATTGAAATACTTAATGGTTTATCAACACCATCATTATTTTCATTTATTTGATCTGTTTGATCACAAGATTGATCTAATAAATTTTTAGATTTATTTTCTTGTGAAGCATCTATGGACGCTATAAAAAAATAAAAATTATTAATAATTTATCAACATATTAGTACATGAAAATTTTTAAAATTTTGTAGTTAATGTAAAATGTGCTTATTTGTCTGTAGGAATATCATCTCAAACGGCTAAATTTATTTTGTATTGTGGTTGCTATTAAGAGATGAAGAATTATTTTATGGATAATATACTTCCTAAATACACCAAGCTATTACTTTATTACTTACATTCTTCTGCTAAAGCACGTATATGTTGAGGTAGAAATTCATTAGGTTCGCCAGTTTGTCTGGTTTTACGATTTTTCGAAATTTTCCTGCAATTATCTTCAAAATCTGTGTCCATTTCCGCTTTTATTAACGCATAAGCATAATCTCTAAACCAGCATGCTCTGTGACGTATTTGTTTATCAGCTGGAGTTCTATAAACAATTAAAAAATTCAGTAATGTTGAAGTAATTATTTTACTACACACCGAGCAAAACTTACATATCAGGATTGTACGTAAGTGCGTTTAATTGAATTAAATCAATATCCATTAAAAATTCCTGAGCACTACAATAACAGTGTAAATCGACTTTTGTCATCATTGTTTCTAAATCCATTGGTTTCTCTACAACATCTAAATAATCTGGAACTTCTTCCAAATCAACAGGTTTTGTAAACATAAAAAATCTACAAATTTAAAATTTGAATTATAATTACCGTTGTATTTTACTATAATAGTCACTAGACTATTTTACTATAAAATAATTTTACATCAATTAACTTACGCTTTGTTACTTGCTAATTTCTTACACACATCTCGTAAGAATATACGTAATTCTATTAAAGTTTCTTCTTCTTTATCAAATAAAACTTGTCGTGATTTCGGTGATAATGCTGGTGGAGGAGGCGTTGGTGCACGAGGTAATGGTTCATATACGATTGGTGTGTTAGATTCAAGTGGTACTTTATAATCTAACGATTCGTTAATAATTAATGGTCGGAAGAAATTTTCTCTATCATTCTCAATTGCACCATCTATTTCTAATATTTCATGGCGATATTCACTAAATAATTCGGATATCTGAAAAACAATGAAATATATTTTTAATATTTGGAGAAAAAAATTATGCTTTAGACAAACAATTATTAAATTATTAAATATCAAGTATGATAAATCATTAACTTTAACAAAGCCTTTTACAAAATTGTTTTTGATTAGATCTAAATACTACATTTTCACAAAAAATATTATTCCGCAAATTTACGAAGAATTATACAAAAATAACATACCTGATTAGGTAATTCAGTGACAGGAGTATCGACTGTTGCTAATAAAAGAATTGAATTAATTTCTGCCGAAGTATTTGTTAAATACGTACTATACATCATTTGCACTAATGTTTTTACCGTCTCATTTGCCATGTCCCACCATAAATTTAACTTTGGTAAATACAGTATACTTGGTGAATTCCTTCTCGCTTCATTTAAAATCTAAAAAAAAGAAGAAGAGTGAATTAATCATATTACCTAAATTTTTATTTGTATATTGTGTACTTACCTGAATACAAGTTTCTTCTGGAGTTCCACCAAGTCTACTATGTAATGTAATGGCATCTAAAGTTAGGACTGGTAAATGTTCAAATTCTTTTAATAATGCGCTAGCAACTAAATGAGATCCGTTACGTGCAACTAATAACCGAGCACATTTTTTTCCAACTCTCAATCTAAGAAAAAACATTCGAATTAAATTTTAATAATTTTATTAAAGAGTTATAATTAAGCATTCGACTTCTAGATTTGGAAACATTTTAATGTTTCAAACAAATTAAGTAGAATTTTCGCACGTTCAGTTTTCTGCATGTGAAAATAGATTAAATTTTAACAAGTATTTTCCTACCTTTCAGTTGGTAAAATTTTATTGGCAGACGGATAATTATGTAAAACTAAATTAATGGCAGTTTGTATTGATTTTGAAAGCAAAGGCATTAAGTATGTTGGTGGATACGCAGCTGTATGAATGGGGGCACCTCGTGATCCAGCCGGTACTAACGATAATCCAGCATCATGAAAATCATTTGGATTGACCTAAATCCATAAAAAATATAAATTAACAAAATATGAATTAATTAGTTAATATGTTTCATACTTTTATTTTATTATGATCGATCAATAAACGGTATGAGCTATCGTAAATTTGTGGATAAGTTCTACGAATAGATTTTAACACTGCTTCTGTACACAACGCACGTAAATCTGCACCACAATAACCGACACTTCGTTGAGCTAAATCATCAATTAAATCCTCTGAAGGTATTTCAGGCCAATCTGATAATATAATTTTTAAAATAGCTTTTCTTTGCTGTAAAATTAAGCAAGAAAACAATTAGTAACACATTAAAATTATCAAATAGGTAACTTACAAAAATTGAATACTTACATCTAATGCAGGTAAAGGAAAATAAATTTCGCGATCAAAACGACCAGGTCTACGTAATGCTGGATCTAAAGCGTCTAATCGATTCGTTGCTCCTATCACAGTAACTTCATTACGTGTCTTATCTAAACCATCCATTAGAGCTAATAAGGAAGCGACAACGCTTACATGTACCTGAAATATTACAATAATGAAATTATATAAATGAAAAAAAAATTTATTTGATATATTCACTTACTTGTTCTTGACGTGCTGTTCTGGCCGGAGCTAAACCATCAATTTCATCAAAAAATATTATTGACGGAGCCATTTGTGCGGCCTACAAAAAATTTTTTTCCCATAATTAACAATATAAAAGTTTTTAATATTTGCAAAATATAGGTAATAGGACAAAGTTTTTGTATTTTTTTTATGGTCTCTAACTGGTTAAAGGTGATTGTGGGGGCTACTAGGCTCCTGCATGCCAAATTTAAAAGTTTGTCTAAATAGGTAAGTATCGTAGGTTCTATACTCCGTAAAACCTATCTTATTATGATTGAAAAATGCGTTTATAAGAGACACTGCTCAAGACATATAAGAAAAAGAAGAAACTCAGATTTTGATCTTTTCCAAAATTCTGTAAGATTTGAAATGTTTTTAAGAATCAGTTTAAATTTTAGAAAAGGTCACCAGAAAAATTTAACCAGCAATACTATGGTTCGAAATAATTTATAAAACATTTACTTACAGTAAATGATAATTTTTTTTATAAATTTAACTTTATTTTAAAACTAAAAAATTTTTACTAGAACTAAACTCAATTGTTTTAAAAGCATTTTGGAACGCCTTTATCAAAGACAGAAAAGGAAGCTATACATCCTCTGGCCCACTAATTTATAAAAAATTTTGGCCCACTAATTTATAAAATTTTAAAGATGAAAGAAGAAATATGGTTGGATATAATTTTTCAAGATATAAATACTATATTCCTGCGAAATTCCATCTCAAAGGATATATATTATTGATTTTTGAACCGGTATAGAGTAATAAAGCAACGGAATATAATAAAATAAGTGCTACTATATTTTCATTTGTATTTATTAGGATAGAACTGAGTAAATGTAAAAATTTTTATAACCCATGTTTTAAAATACAAAAAAAAAAAAAAAAAATACCTGTTCAAATAATAATGTCATTTGCTTTTCTGTTTGCCCAACCCACTTACTGAGTAAATCAGCTCCTTTTCGCATAAAAAATGTCACTTTTCTATTTCCAAGGCTACATTCATTAGCTAATGCTCTAGCCATTAGCGTTTTACCTGTACCTGAAAATTTAATGAAATATATATTATTTCTTCATTCCATAAAAACAGTTTGTGAATTGTAAATATGCTTACCCGGTGGCCCGTAAAATAATACACCTTTAGGTGGATTTGTATGATATTTTTGGAAAATTTCTGGATAAAGCATTGGTAAAATAATCATTTCTCGTAAACAGCGATACTGTTCATCTAAACCGCCAATTGATTTAAATGTAATTGAACTATCTATTGTTGTAGGGTCTAGTGTTAAATCCTTTTGCTTATTTTTATGGGTGGGTGGTGTATTTGCTCTTCTGTTCGATGGCCTTTTTTGCATTGAAGAAAGGCCAGCTATATGTTTTTTAGACCGTTGAATTTCATCATCTGTATCTGTTGTACTAGACTCAGATGAATCGCTAATTTTTGTTCGAATTATTGCGCGTCTTGCACGCCTTGGTAATTCTCGACGCTTCCTATGTCCTCGGGTTTCCTCGTCTTGATTAACTGCAATCAAATAAACTATATTAAAAAGTTTGTGAAATAGGGTCCAGTATACTTAATTATTTGGCGGTTCAAAAGTAGAAGTTATCTCCAAACCACATATGTCTAGTCTCTAAAAAATTATGCAAGTGCATTAAAGAATATACAGACGTATCGAATACTTCCTTCTTTTAAGACATCGATTAACAGATGTTCAATCCGATATCTTATGTGCTCTAGTTTTTTATCAATCGTTAAAATCTTGTAAAAAATTTTGAATAATTTTTTTAAAATATTAAGAGACAACAGGCTGCTATATTTGTCATGGCCTTAACGATGCAACACTGCAGTCCTAGATGTCAACCAAGGGCTTGCGACACTGGATTTTTTATATCTACGTTTTCTTTAGCGATTTTGTACAGGTCTTACTATATAATTATCACTTCCTACTGTATTAATTCTATACTTACGTTGACTTGGTTTTGGTTTACGTTGACGCAATTTATATTTTGGACTACTATGCCTTTCTTCTGTTGTACTGTCACTATCTATTAAATAATTAAAAATAGTTATAAAAAAAAACATTATACATTGTTTTTGAATGTTTACCATTTCGTTCCCTTTTTTGTAAATTATAACTGATTGCCGACCTTTGGCGAAGCCTACTATTTCTTTTAAGAGGTTCCGTATTACTATTAACTTTATTTGATTCATCTTCAGCATCATTCTGTGGTTCGTCATTTTCATGAGATATTTCTTCATCTTTTACTGCAGCTTCACCATTTACTATTGGTCGTTCTATATTTTGGCAGTTAGACTTATCTGAAAGGAAAAAAATGATAATTGAATAAAAATCTATTTTATTACTATGAATCATACACCTTAAAATTATTGAATACCTTGCTCAAAAATTTTACTTACCTTTGTTATTAATGGAATTTTGTGTAGGTTCACTTGAGCCATTAACTTGCGAACAACCTTGTGTGGTACTTCGACTTATAAATTTATAAACATATTTCTTATTATTGCTACATGTTCTAGAAATCAAATTAATAATTTTTCAGTCCTCTTTAATATTTTTATAAATGAAATGATTTTACCTTTTTTGCCGCATTGGTATATCGTTTAATATTTCATGCTTTTGAGATTTCCCGTCATCTGGATTTCGACTATCCTAAAACGTAAAAAATACTTTTATTTATATAAATTAATTAAAAAAATTATGTGTTATGTATGCAAGTTTTGTTGAAAAGGGAGAGAAAATTTCTAAAGCGTAAAATTTACCGGTTTTTTCTCATCTTTTTTAAATTTCAAAACAGTAACTCCATTATTTATAAATGTGTAATTCTATAAATGTCATCAAATTTTTTATTGCATTTTCGATAACCTATACGACGATATCCAACACAACGAGGTACATGCTCTATTTTTTTACACTTTGCTACTTAGTGTATACGAAACCTAAATTTTTAAGTATTATAACACATAATATTTTTAAACATTATTTTGCTTCCTATAACATTCGTAACGTTCATAGTATACGGCAGAGACAACCTAAGCGATCGAAGTGTCACGGGTAGCTGAAATTTTGTAGATTATTGTTTGAATGTAAATTGTACAGCAAATGTCAAATAAAAAATTAAGACATTTAATTATAAAATTTTATTAAATGTAAATATAAATAATAATTTATTTAAAATTATAAATAAATTGTGAAAAATTTTAATCGAATTAATATTTCGTAACTAACGCCTGGAAACGATTTGATGGAATACGAGCAATACATTGATAGACTTTCATATAATGCTAGATTTCCATAGACTTGTTTTTGTATTTTGTGTTTATATTAAAATTTCGTGAAAAAAGTATTAGTTTATAAATAAGGTTCATGTAACTTAATCTCAGAATATATCGGGATTAAACATAAAATTAGGGGAGGGGTGTAGTAAATAAAAATAATACCTTTGAATCATCCTCATGATCTGAAATAAAGTCACGTTTGAATTTCGGATATCCCCGAATCATTTGATGTTCTGTTATCCAACTAGTATTAAATGTATTATATTTAAACTTCCTTTGTCGCTTGCTTCGTCGAACTAAATTATAAAAAAATTATACATGTATTTATAAAAATAAAGTCTTCTGGCGATAAGAACATAAAAAAAAATTATACAGAACTTTTTTGATTCATAATTACGTAAATTAATTTATTATATAACTCTTACTTTCAATATCAGGTTTTTCATCATAACTATTTCCTAAATCTTGCGAAAATGGAGAATTTGGATCTGCATAGCTTTCTCGTTTTAATGGTCTTAAACCTAAAGTCAATAAAAATATAAATTAAAATGGATAACCAATCAAAAATTTCAATTAGAAATTTTCTTGTGCTAAGGACTTTTATTTAACTACGATAATATTGTTGTATTCTGATAATTATTTTCTTTTGAATATTTGAAACATTTTAAAAATTCAAAGAACTAAATTAATGATTCTTTTTTGAACGTAGATACCTCTAAAAACTAATAACATACCACTTCGACTTCTTGAGAATGGTTCACTAATTTTATCTGAATTCATTTGTCGCGTATTTTTTCTATTATCACCAGAGTAATTAAGTTCTTCCGTCTGATCTAAACATTTTCTAGATTTGATAATTCTACGTCTAGTCCTATAAAAGTAATTAACAGATTATAAATGTAATATGACACATGGACTGTTTGTAAACTTACCTACGAGGTCGGGAATAAATATTAAAGCCAGATGTGTCAGGATCTAAATCATCCAGTATGTCCTCTGAATCATCATCAATAACATTTCGAGTGGAATAAATAACTCGACGATTTTGACGTTCCATATCTAAACGTTTACTTCGAATAGGCCTCAAATGTGCCTTACCTTCCAAAGGAAAAGTAATTGAAATTATATGCTCAAAGCTTATTTAATTCATTAAATACCTTGTCGATTATAAGTACGTTCCGAAGAACAAACAAAACGACTACGCAATTCTCTAACACGATTAGTCAGAACAGAAGTGGAATTATTAGCCCATTTTGGTGTCCAAGATTCAGTTTCTTCTTCAGGTGATGACACAGGATCATCAACATCGCTGCTTCCACGATCTACACTACTTTCATCAACGCTAGATTGTTTTGCCTATGGAAAATTATTTTTTATAAGAAAACACTTATCATAAATACGAAAAGAGTTACAATTCTCAGGCTCAATATATAATTATTTTATATATTACATACATTTGTCGAAAAATGGCGATGTTGCTCTTCAGAGATAGTCTCCGAACGCCTTGTATTCACCATCTACAAAGTGAAATTATCATTTCATAATAAAAAAAATCAAAATAATGTCAACATACTTATGGTAAAAATAAATAAAATGGCTTTAATCATGTCTTTTATGACATCAATATTCCTTTTCTTTCTGATTTATGTAAATTTTATTAATTAGTACTTAGCTATTCAAAAATTTTAATGAATGCTTGAGTGAAGTTTAATATTTTATATATTTTAGATTATTTTAAAAGACTGGGAAATGAATTTATTTTACAGAAAAAAAAATGTTTTTAGAACTTAGATAAAAAAGCTAAATTAAACCTATATTATAAAAGCTTGAAAAATAAACTTGAATACCTGAAATTATGATTTAATATTGTTTAAAATCATAAACTACTAAATACATGATAATTTTAACGGTTTTACTTTTATCTGTGTCCATTATAACTGAAATAAACATTGAAACAAAGGTACTTACTTGGAATAAGGACGTACTTATATCCTTGTAATATTAAAAAGTAAGGAATATTTAAGATTTAAAAAATCTTTAAAAAGTACACATTATTGAACACAATACACACATATTCACAGTTTTTATAAAAAATTGAACTAAATTGTTAAATAAAAGGCTTTCATGAACTATATATTGGTCTAGGATGTTAATATTGACAGAAACAAGCATAATCTCTACAAGGTTACGTTCTAAATCGAATAAGTTGCTATTGGGTAAAATATTAAAAGAAAAAAATGAATGAAAATTCGCAATAAATAAATTTTAATTATTTTGTATATTATCCACAATTCATAAAAATAATACGCCTATTTAATACCCTTCATTAAAGTTTCATGTTTTAGAACTCTCATTACAGGTAAGACAAAAATCCCGCCTAAATGGTTTTTTAACTTAACCTTTCTTTTATTTTGTTATTTTTATTAAAAACTAATTTGTCTTCTGAAGTAAAAAATAGAATTTATGAATTTCATGGCTTTCCAATTTCATAAATGGACTTTTGGATTTAAAATATGCTTCGATGTTCGAAATATGCTTTATTAATAAAAATTTTAGGATTCTTAACAAACCGTTTTCAAACATATGTTTGACGCCAAATTTGACGATTGTTATAATATTACGCGCCAAGTTTGTATTATTTTAAAGGTATGGAGTGTAGATATTTTATTCTCTACCCTCCATAGATAAAGGTAAATATTTTAAATGGAAATGATCACCAAAGAATAAAATATTATTGTCAACTCTTGAATAATTGTCCCAATTTTTCCACAATATAAAATATATAACAAAACGTAGTCCAACATTTTTTATGTATCCCTCTCTGACGGTGTTAGAATCATGTCCAAAACCCATCAGAATTTAGAAAAAAGATTAGGTGAATATAAAATGCTAATGACAAAGAGTTTTTATACAACTATTAAAAAAAAACATGAAAAATGTATGTAATATGGAAGCTAATCATTAATAAGTATATTAAATAAGAAACACACTGTGTAATGATGTAAAACGATCGAAGACTTTCCGATTGGGGATAAGGAAGACCTTCTTGAAGAAATGATTTGTTGGCAAATTATTTCTATATGCAACTAAATAAAAAGTTGCAAACTAGAAGTTTTCAATAAAAGTGTAGAAAACCTTGCATAAATACTTGTTTTGAATGACAATACAATTATCCATGGAATTTCTTAACTATTCGAGTCACAATATAGCCATTGTTATATTTTATATCTCCGATTCACTGAATTTCCAAAAAATGCAATTAAGAAACTTTCATAAACCCTAGTTTTGTATGACAGTAATAATTAATTTTTTGCTATCTCTTACGATAACCCAAGAAAATATTGTAATCCTAGTAAAATTTCGATATTGAATTTTCTCTGAAAATACATGTTTTTAGGACCCTTGTATTCAAATAGTGGGTTTCAGAATTTGGTATGTGTGTATGTGACAATGACATCGTATCGAACGCTTTGTCCTAAATTCACCAAAATTATTCTGTATTAATATATTACCCCTAGTTGTCCGCGAGGCTTTTGGTTTAAGGGTAGAGCATATGATAAGATTTTCTGATCAGAATATCTGATGTAACTCTAAGCATGTATTTTATATTATTCCCCGTAAGAATTCTACATAAGACATCAGATTTTTTGATCAGAAAATCTTATCGTGTGTGCATACATACGATGCTGTCTAAGGTAGCATTAGAATATCTTGTAAGAATTTCTTACGATGTTATCTGAAGTAGGCCACCTGTTAGTCAAAAAAGTAATTAATAAATGTAAAATATTTGAAAGTTCATTCTACATACCCGATGATATGCGCTTGCTTAAGATTAAGCTATAAGAAACCTTAAAAAACCGTCGAAAACTTTTTTTTTCGCTGTTTACGGGTTCAAAAATTCCAAAACAACACTTATTTACAACCGGTTGACTAGTTTTTGAGATATTGCATAAAATACTTTCGCTATATTGGCATTGGATTTTTGGTGATATCACAAAAAACGGTGCATCCAATCGTTAAATAAATGTTATTTTTGAAATATTCTAATATCTCAAAAACTAGTCGAATGATCGAAAAATAAATATTATTTTTGAATTTTTTAGCCCTCAATTGATCCACAAACAGCGAACAAAAAATTTTGAACTGTTCGTCGTTTTTTTAAGGTTTTCGCAATAATTTCGGAAAGTTAAAAAAACTTCAAATCGGGTTTTTTAATAATATTACACTTCTTTAATTTGAAAACTATTTTTATTGATCCCAATTTACTTTTCAACTTTTAGAAAGTAGCTGTAATTGAAACGAATTTTTTTACAAATTTAATGGCCGCCCGCTGTTAATTGATAACGAATCAGACTGACTGAGAAATCAAAATAACTCGAAAAATGTGTTAAAACTTCTAAATGCTCTGGCACTATTATTTTTAATAGTAGCCAAAAAGCCAAATAATCTATTTTATATAAAATTTTATGCTCTACAACTTTTATTAGAGACTTTTTTTCTAACTCTTACAGTTTTTACTCAATTCTTACTCATTTCAAATGTATAAATCTGTTGATGTGAAGGGTTTATTTCTACCAGAAGGTAGTTTCCGTACTTCGCATACTACGATTCATCCCTGAAAAAAATTACAGTCATACAGGATTACCCAAATCTTTCTTTCGAGCTCTTTGACTATAAATAAAAAAAAAGACATAAAATCAATTAAATGATTTAGTAAAATTCGTTTTAGAGGGATTGGACTACTTACATAAAGCACACTTCTTTATGTAAGGAGTGTGCTTCTAAAAAGCTGTTGACTTCAATTACATGTAATATTACCAAATGTTATGAAATATGGTATACATAATATTGACAAGAAAACGGAGGGCTTATCAAAGAGTTTTTCTCGAAAAAAAAATTCTAAGATAAAAATCAAAATTTAATTTTATATTTTCAACAAGCCCTCAGTTTTCAGGTCAATATTGTGCATACCAAATTTCAAAACATTTGTATAAGTATTTTTTGAGTTATTTGTGCGCGAAAATTGAAAGATTTTACATAATGGAGGTCGCTTCAGTATTATGTTACAATCCTCTTCAACCCTTCAACTTTTCAATTAAACTTATTTTTCTAATAAAATTTTTTTTTTCAAGTAAATGTTCCTAATTAACTATATACCATTAAATTGTATTTTATATATTTAAATTGATCTAAGCATTCTGAAATCGAAAAGCCTGATTTTCGGACGAGAGTAGAGTAGCCTCACGTATGCAAAAGCTAATAAGCAAGTAGGTATATTGTAGCCAATCATTTTTGTTCGATTTTTTTTTTGGATTAAATATGTTTGTTGGTAATAAATATCGGTTATCGTTTGGTGATCCGACAGGAACTAAGGGACCTTTATCGATCGCACATGGCTAGAGTGCCCATCAGTGGGAAAGATGAATATGATCTCAAGTGTACTCTAGGACATTAAAAATGGAATTTTTCAGAAATTTTCTAGTTTTGTGCAAAATAACATTGAAAATTAACTTCAAGGGCCTTTCTAATATAAAATATTTCAGTTCAAGATACAATGTCTATAGCAAGGAGGATTCGGATAGTCCATTACATTATTAGAGTTATTCTGGAGTACGTCACGGACCTATTGGTATACAAAAAAAAACATAAAAAATATTTTATTTAACATTTTTTATATTTATATTATAAATACATTTAAATAAAAAAAATATGGATACAAAAATAAAATTCAAAATATGAATAAAAATAAAAACGATGATTGTTATTTGATTAAATTTGATCATCATCAAACCATAAACTTGTTGTTGTTCTTCGTAAATTATTTGCAATACGATATTCTTCCATTTGTTGATCAAATACAACAATTTTTATGATTACAACTTCAACTGCACATAGCATAAATAATACCATAAAAAATGCCATATTTGTGACACTTTTTTGATCGAAACTGCCTGGTGGATAATCTGGATGTGTTGATAAGCCACATATTGATGATATTATTTCAAAACAAAACATAACTGATTTTTTTTTTTTAAATATAATTTTTAATTAGACAGTGTGCTTTGCATATTTGTACCACTTTTTGTTGTTGCTTATTTGCAATATGATATTTATCTCATAAAATTGTTTTCTTTTCTTTTATGTGCACCCTAAAACTGAAAATTTTTTTTGTATGTAATAAATGGTAATTGTCCGAAAATTTGGTGTATAAATATTTTATGGAAATGATAGTTAGTTAGTCACTTTGTGTAGGTATGGCTTGCAGAAAATTGTCTTTAAAACTATTAAAGATTGTTTGGATTTTGAAATGTTGCATATTAAGAAAACAATATAAAATTTGTAATTACTCAAAATAGACGGAAGTCAACTCTATAAATAATTTGCAAATATAGGACTGTAGTAAAAAACTTTATTTAAAGTTGGCCAGAGATAATATTGCTAACTTGGTAAGGTAATTAACAATAAAAATATTAAATAATAAGTGGGAAGACATAATTGGGTACTTAGAAAATAAAACTATAGAATTCGGTCGAGACCATAGATAACGTAGACGATTTCTATGTCGGGATTCTTCCCTGGATGAGTGGATGTAAAGTTTCAGACCCAAACATTCTATATCTGCTTTTACTGGTGCAAATGAGATTAACTGAGGTTTTAACGGTCTTCGAACACTTCCTACACGTCGAATGTCTGATAAACTAAAATTATGAGTTTGGTAGTTCAACCTAGGGAAATTTTCACTGAGTACAGTTAAATGGCTCTAATATGAACAACTTAGTCTGCTATATGTCCTCCAAAAAATTCCAGCAATTGAGGAGTGCATTCGTAGCCTTTCCATAATATGCGATATCGCCGCGCATCATGATTTATGAATTAATCGCACAGGCGAGTAAATCGTTCGGTACTTCCCGTTTCAGTGAATTCGTTGCTTCGATTACTTTCACGACAGATTTTCCCGATACCCAGCCTGGTGGTATAAATTCAGTATCTTTAATTTAAATCTGATATATGATTGGTTCTTGGTTTTATCCTTAAAATATTTATTTTTAGGTTGATTTGGAACCCGTTTAATAGATAGGAATTGAATGTAATAAATCACACAATCAATAAAATCTCGAAGATATATTTATAAAAAAAAGTGAGTTTTTCGGAAACCATGAAAGATCGAAAGTTATACATCTATATATATATATATATATATATATATATATATATATATATATATATATATATATATATATATATATATATATATATATATATTTATAGATGTATAACTTTCGATCTTTCATGGTTTCCGAAAAACTCACTTTTTTTTATAAATGTTGACGGTTATAAAAATTGCAATATTAGTGGTCTCCAAAGTGGGGTATGCAAAAATTTTTTGGGACTACTTCACGGTTTAAAAAAAAATTATCCACTAATTAAAATTTTTTTGATTTTGTAGTTCACAGTTAATAGATATACCGATTGTCCACATAATCTTTTTCCGTATGACAAAAAGGGGAAGTAAATATTTAAATACATTTGTATAAAATATATAAATACATACGTTGTTTTCAGTACAGTTGATAGTTGTAATAATAATATTGTGTTCCCACTTTTAAATTTATGTTGCGTCAATTATTATAATATTACCTATTAACGCAATTTTTTTTTGTATGTATGTGTTTTTTTTTATAAATGTATTTGATATCCCCTTTTTGTCATATGAAAAGTGATTTAGTGGACAAGGTGTATATTAGAAAAAGTTTTACTGATCTCTTCTCTTGTCTTTTTTAAATTTTTCGTTAATTTAATATCGACTTGGTAAAGATGCAGTTCCACTGAGATATCCAAACAAATTTTGAAGATGACTAGGTCTTTAGCTCTAGCACAGAATTACCGAACATACAAGTGTACCATTTACAAATTGCAAGCTAGATACAATTGAATTAAACCATTCTATCAAACATTAATATTAGATACAGGCAAAGAAACGTACTTTAGAACTATTTCAATCGTTTTCTGAAATTTCTGTTTCGTTTTAATCTTACGAGTTTGTTACTCATTTGAGAAATCAGAAAAATAATTAACAAATTTCAAGAATTTTTTTTCGTTTATTTTGTATTTTGTATTTTGTATTTTGTATTTTTGTTTCTTTTTTTTGAAACAAAACAAAAAATAATATTTATTTTCTGAATGGAAGACTAGTTTTTGAGGTATTGTCCGAAATTGGTTAGAGATATTACGCCTTCAGATAAAATTTCAAGCGATATCTCGAAAACTACCCCGTTTATTGTGAAATAGATGTTAATTTTGTAATTTATGGGTCAAAATTACCTTGTAAATGGAGTTTTGTCGAATTCAAAAATAAATTATTTTTAATCGACTTTTTCAGTTTTATGAAAAATCGAGAAAATTTGTTTGTCTCCAAATATCGATAAAATTTTGTTTTAATGATAATTTCGAGATCACTACTATAGACAGCGAAGAGATATATTCTATCTTTTTTCTATGCTATAGATAATGATCGAAAACGATAAGGACATTGTTTATAATAATGCTTACAATTTTCTATGAAATAATGATATCTATCTATGATATTATTTTTAAAAGCATTGTTGTATTTTTTAAACACTTATTAAAAAAAATCATTCAAACATTTATTTTTTTCTCATTTTATTTAAAAAAAACACACCACAATTCACAATAAGAATGACAATCACAAAATTTTTTTGAATTATATATCCCAACAAATAAATAATAATCACAGCAATTTAAAACAAAGGTAAACTACATACTGATATGAAATAAATAAAAACAATATTATGATAAATTAAATGCCGGTCTTCACATCATACGTCACAATTAAACAAACATAAATTACACTTTATAATTTACTTTTAATTAATAATATTTATGTAAGTGTTGATTAAGAAATGTATTTCAAACAATTGTTGTACAACACCATATTGATTTTTTGTAGTAGTAAATATTTTTTTAAGCCATTCGTTTGATGAAATATTTGCAATCATATAAATCAATAAATTTTGTTTAATTTTTCAATTTGGATTTTAATAAACTCTGAACAAATTTCAAACATTGGCTGTTAACTTTATGATGTGGTTATGGTAAATATTTTTTTTTTAAATTACAGGGTCATCTGGTATATATTTGTAAAAAAAATCTAATAATGAGGAAATGCAATCAAGTTCAAGATAATATGCTAGAGAATTTGATCGTGTTGATGCAATTTCCGCATGATTGGCCTTAACCATTAGTTTGTTAGTCTTATTTTTATTCTTTGATCCAAGGTATGTTGTCATGTTTTATTGCCTATCAAAACAATCACAAAAATGAGAGAGCATTCCTAGCTATACTACACTCTATATAGATATCTTTGTCTTACTTTTATATTTTCTATAAAGTTGAGCAAAGTGACATGTCGCTTATTTAAAGTTTTATTATCTATAATAAAACTAAAACTTAGTTTATTTAATAGGTAATATTCAATATGAATTTTCAAATTAGAAATAAACAAAACCATATTAATCGTATATACAAATTTATTTAAAAAACAAACAAAAAATTGTAATAAAATCGATAGTACAGACAAATAACACTTTCAAAATAATTTCTTTGCTGCTCTTAGACAATTTTTCACTGCTGCTCTTAGAGAATTTAAAAATGAATCGGAAAAAATAATATATTGACATTATAAACATATAATAGATTTTCATTTTGCTCAATGAAAAAATTTTAAGGTTCCGAGTAATAATATTATGTTGATCATAGCTTACGTCAAGTTTTATTGACCGCTATATATTTTATCAATTGATGTAACTTTTATCAAGTAATACAACATTCATTGATCAATAATTTTTTAGCATAAATCATCGAATGGAATCTCAAGGCTAAATAAGCCTGAAAAACTATCTGTTTTCCAAGCTTTTCAATGAAAAGATGTTAATACCCTTCGTGTAACAAATTAGAACACCTCCTAGCAAGTTAGTCGAAAGTACTGACAAATGCGTATGGTGTCAAAAAGTGCTTTAGTTGGATTATAAATGGTAAAAATGTAACCCAATCATTGCTTCATGTTTTTATTTATATGAAGATTAATACGATGGCATGCAGAATATAGAAGTACTGGAGTATGCAAAAAACAAGCACCGAATTTTGTAAATAACATTTCCAGTGACAAGAATAGCTCAAATATTAACTAAACGGATGTTGCCGGATCAATTATAGATACAATATTTTACAACCCCCGTCACCTTTTTTGATGGCCTATAAGGCTTAGAGACATTTTAATCATTGTTTTATGCAAAATAGACAAAAATAAACACAATCGAATTATGGTTTTTCGAAAAAAAACTTTGCTTTCGAGCTATAAGCGATTTAAAATCGAAAAATAGTCACATCACGCCATTTTCAAATATGGTTTAATTAGCTTTAACTGAATACTTATATGAATAATTTCCTGTTTTTTGAAAATAGTCGTAAAAAATAATTCATCACTCTAACTAGTGATCTTACGAATAATATGTCCCATTTTCAAAAAATGCCGGCAGCTGTTTTCTATGATTTTAGCCAATAACGCTTAGAAAATTGCAAATAGCTAAAATTTGTACAATAAGTAAAATTATTACAATTAAGAAGTTATTTTTCATTCTACAAATGTATTTTTTGAAAATCTCCTTAATAGAATTTTTATTTTTTGATGACTTTGTTTTGAACTTCGACGAGGAAGAAAACACTTTGAGAAGGTTTTCTTTAAGAAAAAGAAATATATAGAATGAAAATATAATATATTCCATGTATTTTTAAAAATCCATATTTTTTATAACTTGAAAATTGGGAATTTTTCTACAAACAAGAATTCTATTTTAACATATAACAATCATTAAAATGTCTTCAAGCCGAAAAAGCCGTATTGGTGTTTTAGAAAAATTTTGACCAAAAATTTTTTCAGCAATATCTCTCGATACTTAATATTGTAGGATATTTTTGATACAATTCCATTAATGATGACTTAAAGCATATTGCCTGAATGATTCTGTACTTAGGTATATATCTTGATGATACCTACATTCAATTCACTTTCTACTTTTTTTTGTATTGTATTATATTGCCAGATATTACATAATTCCCTTTTTAGCGTTGGTTAAGAAAAAGTATTTTTTTTGTACAAGTTTTTAATATATATTATATTTAATATTATGAAATAGTAGCGCATAGCTTCAAGTGAGAGTAAGACAAAATAATAAATTAACGTATCTATTGCATCATATTCACAATATTATTATTTATATGAACTTATATAAGGTTATTTGCTTAAAATTATTTTCAATTTTGGTGTAACACATGTTGCGTATAGATACTCTTCTATTCATAATAATGTGTACCAATCGCTAAGATGTCAAAATGATCAGCGAACAATGATTGTGTATATTTCTATTCTCATTTTTGCAAAATTTTACCCGAGGTCAGAAGTCTTGTTTTACTGAATTAAAAAAAAAAGTTTTTTTTTGTTCCGATTGTAAAAAATTTTATATATGTTGTTTTTTTTGGAACTTCCTGTGGAATTTTTGTTTAGTATTCGTCGATCATTCAGACGAATAATTTCACAGTTAATGAACGTATTTTAATCGAATAAATGAAACACAAAAATAGGTCTTATTTTCGTTTTTGTGCGTAGTAAGACGAATTTTAATGCGGATTCGTGTGAATCTCTAGAAACTTTGTGAACGAATCTAATTATGAAGAAATTTCAAATTGCATTTGTGCATAAGAAAATTCAGAAGTGCATTTGAAGTGGTTAATTATTAAAATTATACGATAATACTCGAGAGAATGACGTATAGAATACCCACTGTGGACACCGTTCCGCAGGCTATTGTCGGTAATCGTGTTAAGCTAACTCAAAAACTGGCAAGTAACAAAATCGGACTCATTTTCACTATTATTTATCGAGGTTCACATTTTAAATGAGATTTCTTCTTAATTAGATTCGTTCATAAAGTTTCTAGAGATTCTCAGTATCAAACCGCATTTAAATCTGTCTTACTGTGCAAAAAATCATTAATGAATTGCTTTAATTCCTCGACTATTTCTAAATGTGTGGTAAACAATAGTAGAGATGTTTAGAATGGCCCCATTTTAGTAGAAACACCTCATTTATCAATTGTAATATTATATATATTGATTTTACTTAAATGCCGACACCTCGTGAACTATTCATTCGATTTTGATGAAGTTTTGTATGTATGTATCCATGGTACAATTTTACATAAGAGACTTGAATTGTTGTTGAAATCGATTATAAATAAAAACTAAGACAGCCTGATTGATTTTATTTTCATTTCTATTCCATCCGATTATTTGAAATCGCTTACTATTGTAAAAAAAAAATTAATGAAAGGAAGGCTATCATCGATAAGGCCTGATTTCCACCTCATGAAAACGAAAAAAGAAAAGTCGTACAATTTGATATTTTTATTATAAAAAGTAGTAAGTAAAAGTTATTCTGTGACGGAAATCACGCCTTATTGATCCAATTCATTTTTTTTAATTCTAAAAAGTACTTTTTGGGATATACCTATACTATAGAATTCACATTATTTGAAAGAAATTTTTACATTTTTATTTTAGTCTGAATAAAGAATTTCAGAGTTGTTTTTTAGTGATTAAAGTTTTTTTGGAATCCGCTTTTTTTTACATACTCATTGCGTTGTTTTTTGTTAATTTCGTACTTATTTCGTAAACATTATTTATTACTAGTACTAATGGTTAATTACCAGTGTGGTCATTAACCATTAGATGAACCATGTTGAATTATCGTCGGTATAGCCATACATTATGATAAAATATTTTATTGACTGATCTAAGGTCTATGATTTTACTAGAAGTTTCGATTTTTTTTTCTGTTTATTGTTACACTTCCGATCGCGTTGTTCCATTTTGATAAAATTTGATAGGCACGTTTATCAAAATTCTGTTAATTGATTATACTATTTTGAGTCTCATTAGACCAACAGCGGCACCCTTATAATAAACTTACTAAAATTTTCTGTAATAATTATTCCTCTCACATGCAGTATGTTGAAATATTATTGTTATTATAATACATATTATTACATAACACACTATTATAATTATATGGACTGCATATCTAGTGTATTGTAATAGTTCAAACATTGATACCCAAGTATATGCCGGGTATTTGAACAATTAACACTATTAGTTGTTATATTCACTTATAATGTTATATTCACGGATATATTTTTTATACTTGACATACATAATATGTCAGAGTATTGACAAATATTGACAGCTCAAACAAGATTTTGATTAGCCCATTTCCGTCCGTCCGTCCATCATCACGATGGAACTTAAAAACAAAAAGAGATAGCGAGAGATTTTGGTGACGTATTCTAAACATAAAATGTGAGTTTGACCCAACTTTTAAACTGTACTAGATAGAATTTAAATACCAAAAATGTTTATTTCTTTGCAACAAACTTTTGTTTAAAAATTGTTGTCGTAAAATGTTAGGATTCGCCACAATTTAAGCTCAAATTTAGCTGATTATCACATATTTCAATACATATTATTATTGTACAAGTATATATAACTGTTTAGACTGGATATTTATAGTATTTTATGAATGCTAATTAAAAATAGTCCAAACAATGATAATCAATCATATGTCGACTATCTAAAGAATTAACTCTATGAGTTAGTTATTATCTTCACTTGTTAATTGTTTTATTTCATTATAGAAACAGTTAAAAGTAACCGTTAAAAATATCTAACTTTTTTTAGGTATATCATAAGATATTATTTGTAAAGGTGAATATATAGTTTATTCATAGTACTTTGATTTAATTACTTATAGTCTGACATTCGTTGACCGATAGATGAAGGAAGCTAGTATTATTTAATAAAATTAATTCGATTACAAAATACTTTCACTTATGTATATTACCTATATAAACTATTATATAGTCTATAGTCTAGGAGTTAATAGCACGAAACACACACACACATATATATATATATATATATATATATATATATATGTCACAGTACCGAAAAGTTTTCAAATTTTATCAGTGTGTTCTAGTCAAGGTTTGATTATACCTAGGAAAAATATACTCTCGCTATCTTGAGGTATTAAAAGTTGACTTCAAAAAAGTTAAAAACAGGAATCCTTCCTTTGTGGTAACATTGGAAAATTTTCGTTTCAATTGTTGAATCACACAATCTCATCAAACAAACTGCTCTCTCAAAAGAAACGCAAAATCAACACAAAATATGTCGAATTAATGGCAACTGCCTGCCTCTTTGTGGTGAAGTGGTGGGGATAAGCACTCAAAACATTCAGGTGCAAACTTCCCAGTGGATCAACTTTTATTAAAACACAGCAAGCATAGTTAACTCTTCATAGGAAAAGTGTGTTTACTCATTTTCAATCAACTTTTACTGATGATTTTAATCAGAGTTTACTCTGCTTAGGAGTAGTCAACTCGCACTAATTACGATTGATTATATTTTTTTGGAGCATAATAGGTATGGGCCAAAAGCTAATGACCAATTTTAGGTGATCAGGAGCATAAGAAGTCACACTTTTAATTCTTTACATCTCGTGAATCACATCTGGCAGATCAGTAGCTGGAATAATCACCAGAGTTAGTAAGAAAATATCCCAAGCGGTTAACATCTAATCAACAATTCACGAATTTTATCATAATATGTATTTTATTTATATGTTAGCTAAATTATATAAATTTGAGCGAAAATTGTGACGAATCTAAACATTTGGCAAATTAAATATTTTTTGTGTCTACATTTTTCATCTATCTTTTATGGTTCAAAAGCTGGGTAATGGATACATTGGCCGATTTTGCTCATTCACGAGCTTAATCTTAGTATTTATGTCTTAAATACGTCACCAAAATTCAAGTAGCCATATATTTTCGTTTTCGAGTTATCTTGATGACGGACATATGGAAATAGACTAAATAGACGAATCTATGAACACCAACACCAAAATGTTGTTAATGTGGTTAATATTTTCAAGCATTAGAAACTTTAGACTAAAACTAATATACTCTGATATATTCTGAATATGTCGAGTATAAAAAATTTTTATCGTCAATTTTTACCTTTTCCTCCCAGACTAAATGTATTTTTTAGTGGAACATGTTAAATCTGACCAATTTATAAGGTATTTGTGTATTAGATAACCCAAGTGAATTGACTATATTTTCTATGGAAATAATTTGTGAATTTAAATTAAATATATTTTTTAGAATATTTTTTTAAAAACCTGAGAACAACGAAGCAATGTTTGGCTACTATAAGTGATTTTTTAAGAATGGATAAAATTTACCCTAAACGAAAAAAAACTTAATAAAAGCCTTATGGAATATTTCCTCGAATGTTCCAAAAACCAAAATGAAATGATTATTTATGTTATTTATGTTTAGAAAAATATATAGCTATCAATTGGTTTTTCTCAGTTTTATCCTATCACAAATATTTTTCGAGGACTTTAAATCACTTAAATAATGTTAACAAAATTTGTTTGAAAATTTTGTATTTGTTTTTTCAATTTTCGAAACACTAGTCAATGATAAAAAAATACATTTTTTTAAAGTTTTAACAACAAAATTAAAACAACGATAGCGTTCGAAACTTACATCTATTTCTTTTCACTTAAATACCGATATATCGATTCCGTTCATCCGATAGCGATAGAATTTTATATATACATGTATGCTTACATTACTATTTTAAATTGTGTCGTAAAATCGATTATTCTAGATTGGTCGTTGTTAAAGAAAAATTGAAAATCCGAACGAATAACCGTGAAAAAAATAAATTCGTACTTTTAGAATTCTAAAAGTTTGGAAAATGCATTTTTCTATCTCATATCCAACTTGCATTTCACTTGTTCAAGCAGTTTCAGAGAATTATTCGATAATTGATATTTTCACATAATTGATGATTTATCGTAATTATTCATCCGATTTTGATGAAATTTTGTAGTCGATTTATGATGTAGTTTTACATCAGATTCTTAAATTTTGTTGAAATTGATTATTCTGTATATTGAGGGGAAAAAAATGTAAACAGAAAATTGCAAAGAAATGAAATTTCGTAATCTTAATGGTACAGAAAATTTTATATGATTGAAATGTAGAAAATTTTTTATCTCAAATGCAAATTGTAACTGATTTATTGAAGACGTACCGAGTTTATAGATATTTAAGTGAGTATTTTCGTAGAACACGAGAAAATTTATTTCCAGTATATTTTTAACGACATCGGTGTATACTGGATAATTTATTTTATGTGCATACATAATTGAATTTCCTTGTTAAATGTTTTAGAATAAAAAATATATCTCATTTCATATCTCCCCCATTTATGTATTTAAAGAACTGGCCACAGTCTTTTTCGAGTTTTTCCATATTCATTGGCAGAAATTTCAAAATTATTTTATCATTTCATTTTAAGTAACTTCGAGTACCGTCTTAAAATTGACTCAAATAAAAAAGAATAAATTTCAACTGCGATAAATGATGGACATTGGCAATATATTATGAAATTTATAATATCATTATCAAAAACTGCTCCGCCACCTAAATATCCGTTTTGCATATTTTTCGTTGTAGGCTGGGTGTCCATAAGCATTACAAAATACTGAAAATTTATATATAGCTTAATTATGATTGGTGATTTCCTCAATAAAAATTCGGAAAAAGGGGAAATTTTTATTTTTCAGAACGCGTAAAATTTTTGATTGCCACCACAAGCTTGAAATTAGCGGACATTTGTCCTTTTGTTTTGTGTTAGGGTAGAACGGAGTAATGGCGATCACTTAAGTAAAAATGTAAATAAAGTGAAAATTTTAAACGATATGATTATTTATTTAAATCAATTTAACACATTCTCTAACAAATAATCTGTATATTTTGCAACTTTTTAATGGCCTTGGTATAATTATAAAACGGTAGCTTAAATTTAAAAAAAATTCAGCTTGAACCATCATTAGCCACACACGCGGTTAATGGCAGTCGCGTTGAGGGAAATGGCGGCCTAGATGCTAAACAAATCTCACATACATAATAGCCCTCAGAGTACATTGGTATTATTTTTTTTGAAGTGTTGAAAATGGTATTTCCATGAGTTTCGCAATTTTTTTCATAGATTCACTTTAATCAATTAGTCTCATAGATTTTTCAAAATTTTCCATTTCGTCCTATCGCCCGCAGATGCCAAAATTAAGACAGATGTCTTAATTTTGGCATCTGCATAATAATAATAAATAAATAATTCAAATCAAAGTTTAAATCAATCAGTTGAACGTCATTTGCCGATTTTGTGTCAACATTGACAAAATAATGTAATAAACAAAAAAAAAAATACAAATTTATCTACTAATATTATTAGTAAATCTTTTTCTGATATTCAAACACTATAAAAATAACATAAAACTAAAAAACAATTATAAAAGTTATAATTGACGATTAAGTCTTTTTTTTATATTAAAAGCGGCGAATACAAATTAATGAATACCATTCTTGATTGTGTAGCAGCAACAGAACAGGCATTTGCCGGCAAGCAAAATAGTGTAATGCAAAGGTCTGTTACCTTCTTTTGCACTACTCTTTTCGTTTTGGATTAATGCCGCGATTGTACACTGACCGGCATTATCCCTGTCCCCTGATAGGAAGAGCATTCAACATGTGAAAAAACTGAATGTATTTTGACAACTTCAAATTTGCTATTTTTCACAATTCTGATTTTATGTCCAGACAAAATGATTTTTATTTTATTGAATAATCTTCCTATAACCATAAAAAAAAAACGAATGTCTGCCAATTTGAATCGCCAATCGAAATTTATATGAGCTTCGATAGAGAAAACGACCCACTTTCTAGAGTTTTCGTAGAAAAATTACTTATTAAATTAATCATAATTAAGTTATATAAAAATTTTTAATGTGTAATTATAAATGATATGATATGATTATTGGTACCAGGATTTTTCCTGCTTTTAATAAAGTGGCATGATTAGACAAACTTCTTCGCATCCTTGCGAATGAACTTTTGATTCGTAGTGTTTTCATACGTAGTATATATCGTAATATTTGTCATATTTCTTATGTAGTCTGTAAGTATAGCAAAAATTTTATCAATGTAGTTTTGAAAATCATTTTACCTTATCGTAAATACTTCGCAATACTTAAAAATTTAAATTAAAAATAACTGAACTAAATTCCAAATGCTTACACACAAAGAAAAAAAATATCTATTTTAGCTTTCAGTTTGTATTTTTACAAAAAATCATTTAATATTGTATTCACGTTAGGAATCCTCACGCTTATTTTTAATTTAGAGTTTTGCATTATAATATATTTTGAAAATACAAAAATTTTATTCTGTCGTTTAATGTCGAAAAATTTTTCAAGTATGGACGTGAAACTCCAATATTGATATAACTTTGTGTATTCATATTAGGCTAGGCAGTACTGTATTTACTCTAATTATCTTAGAGATAACATTTCCTTTCTATTTATCTATATACCATGAGAATTATTGGATAATAAACCATTATTCAAAAAATTAAATTATTCTTAAATTAATATTTAATTGATATAAAAATATTTTAAAAAGAGAATTACTGTATTTTTCATTTAAAAAAAAAATGAATTAAATGTTAATAATTTTATTAAAATAATACGTTTTTAAAATTATGATTGCATCATCTAATTGTAGTATTCAGTTATGTGATATACGTATTATTTGTACTGATTTGTGTGTGATATTACGTATAAGTTTAAAATTTTAAAATCTTCTTAGAACTTAAAAAATGTTTTATTCCTTTGATAAGTAATTTTTCCAAAATTTGTTATAAAACAATTTTGGTCAATTGAATTAGAACTTTATACGAAATATTAAATCAGATTTCTAACTGCGATTTATAATATATACATTATTTTTATTTATTTTTACTTTTACTTCATTTTTAATATAAAAAACATGAAATCATTTCTGCGCTCAAAAAAACAAATTTTTATGTCCAAAGTGGAAATGATATGTTTCATAAAAAATTGAAATAATGCACATGTTATAAATTAAAATATTTATAACAGTATCAAATAGTATCATAGGTTATACGATAATTGTTAATAATTACTATGTAATAATATTCATAATTACTACCTTCTAATCGCAACTAATTATACTGTAATTATGACGAAAATTAAAAAATAACTTTAGTCTCAAAGTCAATTTTTCGCTCCTCCTTTTAGAAACCTCTATAATACAGACAATCTCTTATATAATGTACATTCTATTTATACAATTTTCGCGCACAAATAATTCGAAAAATATTTCTCAAAATGTTATAAAATTTGTTTTTCATAATCCTGACATAAAAACAGAGAATGTGTAGACGACTTTTCTAGAAAAATATTTTTAAATATAAAATAAAATTCTGATTTTTGCTTTAGAATCCTTTATTCGGGAAAAAATCTTCAACACGCCCTCCGTTTTAATGTCATGTTTGTGCATACCGAATTTCATAATTTACGACTGCCTAATTTTGAGGGCCCAATCTCAAAAACATTTCTTTCACAAGCCATTTTTTTGTTTGTAAATGTGTATTTTTGAATATTTTCGAAATGAAATTTTGCCAGACCTAATTGTCGAAATACGTCGCACCATACTTCATTTTTTTCGCCAAAAAGTATCTTCTATTTATCTAAAATAAAAATAAAAATCTCAATCCATGAAAGATTTCCTACGAGATTCGCTCCTCATGTTGCTCTGATGCCGAAATTGATTTTGGTAGCCTCAAATTTTTCTCTATTTTATACCTCAAGAAACTATATCAATTAAATTAGAATGGATAAGAAAATACACTTAAGCGTTGGAGTCTAGCCACAAATTAGTTTTATAACCTCTATTAATTTCGTTGTTGGAAAAATATAATTTCTTTGTGAAAACAACCTTAATTTTACGTTTGTTATTGATAATGGTATATTTTCGGCAACTTTCGGTGATGATCTATAATGAATGACCTATAAAAATGACCAATATTTTTTGAAAAATTTATTTCGTCATGAAAAAGGCTCTTAATTTTGTGTTTGTTAATTATTCACAATGATATTAGCACTAATCACAAGATTAAAATATTTTATCCAGTTACTCAATCGTTGCATTTTTTTTCGCAGACTCTGTCATCATCTACGAATCTCTGTTACGAACTTAGGTGTCTAAGCGATGAAGCTGCGGATAATAACCTAAGACTCTTTATATATATATATATGAAAAGTTAAAATACATAATATTTTATTATCAATGATAATTCATTATAACCATTATACTAACTATTTGTAAATGTATTTCAAGGTTTCATTATATTATTATTTAATAATTTTTATACGAATGATTGGAAATTGTTTTTTTTGTTGTTGTTACAACATTCATTTTTAAATAGATAACATTTTGCATTTTGTTTTTATGCAAGTTCTTATTGTCATTCTAATTAGAATTGTATTATTATCAACCTACCACCATGTTTAGATCATAAACATAAATATTTGCATCATAATATATTTACAAATATTAATTAGATTTATATTAATTGTTTATGATTTGGTACGTATGACTACAACTAATTAGTCGAGTAGAAATCGGCGCATGTGAACCAAAAACTATTGTGCATTAATTTTTTTATACGATTCTCTATAAATTGTCTATAAACTGATGATATAAATGCATGATGCCAAGTGATCACTCGGTGCCATATTGGTTAAACCGAAATTGCTTAAAGAATTGCAATGAGTTATTTTCAAAGGGGAAACCATTTTGCAAAAATCGAGTTTTCATCAGATTTCGACGTTTTGAGGTTACAGGAAGCTTCCCTGAATACCCCTGCAAGGTGGTCACTATGCCTGTATGTATGTATGTGTGTGCTTTTAGAGGGGGGAATCCTTATTACGGATTCCAGGCTTAGCCTAGATATGTGAGACTCGACGCAGCGCCATACTAAAAGTGTGTGTGTGTGAAAGTATGTGAGCGGCTTATAATTTTTGAATGGCTCGACCGATTTCCTCGCGAGTCGGACATGGTAGATTTTGAGAAACCTCAAAAAAACTTTGAAAAAAAATTGTGGTTTTTTTGAAATAATTTTTAAGCTGCTATATCGATCAACTCCAAAAACCAATAAGCTCTTAACCTTGGGTAAACCACGCCGAACACCACCAATCTGGTTAAAATCGATTGATTTGTTCGATAGATATCGTGAACGAAAAATTTCAAAAAAGTTTTTTTTTTTACATAATTTCGACATTTCTTTTCGGATCGTTTTTGATGAAAGAGAATAATTATTAAAGCTCTAAAAATCGCGTCGATGCGGATAAAACATTGTAATATCTTAAGTTTAGTGCTTAGATATGGAATTAGCGGGAAGTTGCAGGAATTAAAAAGGTTCTTTGACTTTTTATGATAAAGTTAATACTTTTGATGATACTTTGTACCCATTATAAATATATAAAGAAATAGAATAAACTAGAAAAGATGCGTTTTTTTATATTTTTTATACAATACATTACCTTTGAAAGAGAATAAAAAAAATTCAAATGAACGGTTTTTTAATTATTTATTCCACAGTATTCGTCAATGCATTCGCGTTTTATATTTTATTATTTTTCTTCATATATTTTTAATGGGTCGAAAGTAAACGAATTCGGGATTTGTCAAATCTTTAAAAATTCATATAAAATCTCCAAAAATATTAGCTTCGGCGTAAAAATTCCAAGGAATTTTTTTAATTCGTATTTCATCGAAGAATATAAAAAAAAGTTTTCCCGTTAGAAATTAACAATTCCTTTCAATTCTTTAAACAAATTTCGATTTAAGCCATATGGCTCCGGGTTGCCCCCTGGAAACATGTATTTACATGTATCATCAGTGGGGTAATTTTAACAGAACCGCGTAAAAAATTGAGGTGGCATAGTTTTTTGTTTTTGGAATACGTATGCGCCGACTGTTACTAGATTAAATGTATTCGTAACTTTACTCATCATGTAATGCAATTCTAGTATAATAGTTTTTTTACAACAATAAAAAACTAGTAGTTCTGTGAACTGTATACCTTACTTAAAAGTAAACAAAAACTCGCATCTTCCTTGAATGCAAAAAAGAGGACATAGATAACATTTTTCCTATATTCTTGATCATTTTATTTCACATTAAATGTAAAAAATCCCGTCTTGCTAGGTTACATAGAAAAAAACGTTAAGATTTTTTAAGATTTTCAAACAGAGGAACGAACGGGTGTTAATCCAAATAGGCAGGAGGTGCAATAAAAAATTTACAGTTTCCCAATTAATATTTTTCTATTTATCCTAGTTATGTTATTTCATTTTATATCGATTGCACAAAACCTCATTTTTTAGCCTAATAACTCGTAAGGATTTGAGTAACAGTCTCTCTATAAGTTCTTTTAGTGCAGAATCATATTATGCGGAGAACTGAAAAGACCTTCTAGCAGAAATCAAGTCTTTGAAATGGGATGAGAGGTAAATTAAGTCAAAAGGGTAAACGTTAGAAAAAATAAATTAACTGTAAAGCATAAAATTTTAAATCAAAAATGATCTTTGCCATTTTGGCTTTTACTAAAAACTACGTTACGCGGTTTCACTCGCGTAGTTCCCATTCTCATGGGTAATACAGATAGCCTATGTCATCCGGGGATAGTGTTTCTTCCCAACGGCGATATAATTTTTCAAATCGGTCCAGTAGTTTTTACGTTTATGCGTTACATAAAAAAATACAAATCTTTCCTCTTTATAATATTAGTATAGGCATAACGGAGTCTGAAAGCCAAGAAGTTTTTAGACATACACACTTAGAGTTAATATGTATTTAAAATGTATGTAAATTGTAGACATGCGTATTTAAAATGTAGACTTGCATATCTGACTTTCTTACTTCGTTATTTGGAATAATATGCAAATAACCTTTTTAATGTAAAATTTTATACTTTACAACTTTTATTTAAAACTTTTTTTTTCTTACTCTTAGTGTTTTTACCCAACTCAACTCTCACCGCTTTCAAATGGATAAAAGCTGATAACCTACAGGGATTTTTTGTGCCAGAACGTGGTGTCCGTACTTCTTATACCATGATACATCAATGAAAAAAATTATAGCCGTACTCACGAGTCCTCAGTCTATTGCTAGAAATTATATAGAAAGTGATTGGTATTTTTAAGGAATCTTAAGTTTCTGAATATGAGGAATGTTACTTTTCTGAATGTGATAAGCATGTTTATGAAATTTCATCAAAATCATACAACGAGTTCGAAATTCTAATGTCGGAAACAAAAATAAATTTTCGATAATTTGTAGTAAATTTTTAGCTTAGAAACTATCGATTTTACAATCGTATGTATAAAAAATATATTTATTTTTGATAAACAATTATTTTCAAAAATCATTCGTGGGAATTTATTTTATTCTACGATAGCAAACCTTTTAAAGCGCTTCAAAATCGTTTTTAAATTTATGTGATTTCCTATCCTCAATAAAAATAAATCTTAAAATGATTTTCAATTTTTTCAAGCAAAATACAGACCCAGTCTTAGAAAAATTTTGTACATGTACGGCAAACTGTACTATACTAGACTATTTAATTACAGGATATTAAAACATTATTTTGAAGCAGCCTCCATTATGTAAAATATCTTTCAGTTTTCGCGCCCAAATAATTAAAAAAATAATAATCCAAATATTTTAAAATTTAGTATGCATTTATCAAAGAGCTTTTCTCGAAAAAAATTTTTAAATATAAAATCAAATTTTGGTTTTTAGCATAGAAATGTTTTTTTTTTTTTTTTTTTGCTTACATCTAATTTACATTTGGATAAGTATATTTTGAGTTATTTGGACGTGAAACAAACTTAGCTCGTATTATTTAACTGAATAAAAGTTATACTTCAAGCAACATTACTCTGATTTCCACAGTCGACACATTTTTTACGAGATTTGTCCAATATACAATTTTTCTCTTCAGTATTTCTCTTTTCGCCCAAATTTAACATAGTATAGTTCATTCAATATAGTAAATAAATTTTAACATCATTATTAACGGATCGAATTAAAAAAATTTTTAGGGATACATAACTTAGCTAAATCTGGCAAAAATTACATCTATTATAGTCGTCATAGGAATCAATGTGAATTTCAAATTTTTAAATTTTGTAATACGAACTTAAATGTGATTTAATAGATATTAATATCAATTATTAAAATATTTAAAAATAAATTGCCAGGAATTTTACGCTCTTTAAATTATTACTATTGATTAGTTAGTTTAGATAGGATATAGCTTCTTTTTTTAGTTTTTAATTATTAACTAAAAACTTTACTAATTAATAGCAAAAAAATCATTTTTAAAAACAAGTTAGGATAATGTGTAATGTATTTTATTTTATTTTTTTAAGTTTACTCAAATAAAAGCATGTTTTTAAACGTGTTTTTTTGCAATTAATTTATTTTTGAGTTTTTAGTTATTAGGGCCAGCGCACACAGTAAGATTTTCTGATCAGAAAATCTGATGGTAAACGCACACCATCGGACAGTCCTATAAGAAATTCTTATAAGACAATCTGATCGTACATCAGACAGTTTTTTTTTAGAAAATTCTTAAGCAAGTGCATATCATCGTTTATCCTCGGATACGTACAACGAACCACATTGAACCAATGAACTTTCAAATATTTTAAATTTATTAATTACCTTTTTAATTAACAGATGGCCTACATCAGACAACATCGTAAGATTTTCTGATCAGAAATTCTGATGCTACTTCAGACAGTATTATGTGTACTCGCACACTATCTGATTTTCTGATCAGAATTTCTGATCAGCAAATACATGTTATTTAGTTACATCAGATTTTCTGATGGTGTACGCTGGGCCTTATTCGTGTTATTCTTAGCAAACCTTTTTGTATCATACCATGATATGTTTCATTTCCCCAAAAAGGGGGGGGGATTGCAATCGATGGGACAATGAGTGATTAAAATTGATATATATCGGATTTTTTATTACAATAGGAAGACATTGAATAAATAAAGATTGTAAATATAATGCTAAACTCATTTTGTCCGACACAAGGTAAAACAGAGTACCTTATATTGCAAAAAACCATAAATTCGGATGTTTTGAATAAAAGATGTACACCATAAACGTGCTTAATTTTCGGCACTTAACAAGAGATAAAATCAACCCAGCCCTGGTTAATTAGACAGACATACATTCAATTTATTTTGCAGACTTGTTATGCAATGGATGACTGAACGCATCACACAAATTCATGGTTACTAATTTGTGGGTGTAGTAATTCATAAAAAAAAAAAAATACACAATGCAATAACTATCTCTCTATAATCATATACTTTGGAAAAAAAAAATTTTGAAAATATTTAATAATACAAATTATATATTGAAGAAATGAAAAAAGTATTATTTACAAATAAAAATAAAAATAATCATTACGATCCTGAATTTTCCTTCAATAGAATATAAAATGTTAAACTTATGACTAACAAACTCACGACCAATCAGCTAATAATTAATTGCATAATACCTTTACATTGACAAATACTAATATGAGCACTAATGAACATTATAATAAAAAAAAAAAGAATATTATTTTTCATTATAAGTGAATCCCAGTCAACATACACTACGTACTTATTTAAATATATTTAATTATTTATTTTAAATATAATGAGATTTAAATAATCATATTTTTATTGTTTACCATCTGAAAATGTGTGTATTAATCACTGTTACATTGATACTAATTATGACAATGCAACTAACTAATGGTACTAATTATTTACATAAAAAAATAAGCACTTTATCAATATTTTTTTACACTGATTTCACATTTGGATAGTTAAAAATTTAAATTTAATCATCGATTTTTTTTTTAGTTGAAATCAATTTTATGTAACACATGTCCTTTGTTATCACTTATGTTAAGATGATGACCGTAAACTTCGAAACATGTCACATGTATTTGTTTATTCATAATAACGAAATTATTATTAAAAATGATTGATTTGTTGTTATTTTAGGCAATGGATGTACAAATGAGAATGCAACATTTTTGAAAACGTTTGGTTCACGACCAAGTGATATAAAATTGTTTACATTGTTGTATAAAAATACTGAAATAGTGGGCATTACTGCAGAATGTTTATTACGTTGTAAAAATGATTTAATGTGTACAAATGTTATTGTGTTTTATAATAATTCAGAATGTTATCAATATCGGAATAATAATGATTTTTATTCGTTTGAAACGAGAGACTTTAATTTAATAAGTGATCGAAATGCTGTATTTTATGAGAAAAAATGTCTTTCAGGTAGGAAAAATTTGTTTTTTGATATTTCATATTCTTTTTTATATAGGTATTATCCATATAAAATGTGTTAATTGGCTAAAAATCGAATTTGAATATAGTCTAGCTTAAATTTATAGATGAAAAATAAACAATTACAAAAGTAACGATTCTATAAACAGAAATTTCTCAAATCAAAAACTAAAAACAGTCTTGAATTTGCAATAACGCAAGCTAGCGAACGATCCTAGATTATTTATTTAAAAATTTTAAAATAAATAATAGTTGAAAAAAAACTAAAAAAATACGCTTTTATAGAAAATCCCACTAAAAAATAGAAAATAAATCTTAATAAATTTGAATTAAAAATAGTGTAAGAAAAAATGATTTTATTGTAAAAAAAAAATCGTGAGGTCAATGGTATCAACAGTTATAAATATTTTATAAACAGATTATTTTGATAATATCCTGAAAAGCACCCCACGCTTTTTTTACAATAAAATCATTTTTTCTTACACTATTTTTAATTCAAATTTATTATGATTTATTTTCAATTTTTAGTGGGATTTTCTATAGTAAACAAGAAAAAACCGCTAAAATCATTTTGAAAATCACGCTGAATAGATAAAAATTTTTGGTATTTAATCAATAATTAATTTGCATTTTTTTAATATACTTAAGGCACATCAACCATTGTTAATTTGAATTTAATTTATTTATTTATTATTAATTTATAATTATAATAATTTCTGTAATTTATTTTCTACTGTTTTATTTGGTACGAATAAGTACCGCGATTTTCTATATCATTATCTCTAAAAAAACTAATTAAAAATAGTAAAAACAACTAAAATAGATCTGGATAATTATTGCAGAACATTAAAATTATTAATGTTTTTTTATTGATGTCTTTACATAATTTTATAAAATTACTTTTAATAGGTCTTAACAATTAAAAATATTGCTAAATTTTGTTAAAATATCATTAAGTAAATCAATGGCATATAACAATTAGTGGTCTATATGGAAAAAAATAATTTTAACGGCTTTTATTTTACTAATCGGCTACGCAAATAACACTTAATGAAGCAAATTTGGCCCGACATAAATAGTTTCCTTTTAGTGTAATGATTAAAGAAAGGTTTAAAGAATAAATCAATTGAAATCATTGACATTTTCTATTTGACGCAAAAAATTTTTAACTCAATATAAACAAAAATTGATTCAAATATAAATTGATTCAAAAACGAAGATGTAATAAGCTCGTAAATATCCTTTTCTTGAGAAAATCCTTCTCCTTATATTCCGCTTTGTTTAATTACGAATTTTGAAAGTCCATATTTTTCTTATTTTTAACCACCTTCAAAAAAGGAGATTCTGTCCGAGATTTTATTAAAAACAAATGATCCGATTTGGATTCAGTTTTCATTATTCAAATGTATATTTTTCCTTGAATGTTTTGGTATTCAGAAATTTCCATATAATATATTAGGATTTAATCGAGACGGATTTACTCCCAAAATAAACTTTTGATGATTGTTTTTCATTCAAAAGGCATTTTACGTGGTTGTATAATATATAATAACTTGTAAAAAATTCACTAAAAAGTAAAAAATAATTCTAAATAATTTCCTTGTGGCCAATTACCTTTCGAATTCGGCGCCAATGAATCAATTTTAAGTTGAGAGATGATTAACACCAAATTCGAAAAGTAATTTTGATCATAAGGGAAATTATTTAAGTTTTTTGTTATGAATTATTTTTTTATGATTTTTTTTTGATATCGGTTCCATTTTTTGCGATAAATTTTTATGAAATATTTTGTAAAAACAACTTCAGTTTGAAGCAGTTCGATATTCTTGAAATAAATACGTTTCAATTAAAATAATTTAGTCAACTGCAGAATCCAATATCTATATGTTTTGAGTCAACATTAATGGTTTTTATTTACAATTTTCTTTAAAAGACTTGGGGGAAAAATCACGTTACTAAGGACAAATTTGACTTAAAAATGACACAATTCGAAGTCATTCGATGAGTAATTCCTAAAATATCGCATAAAATACCATAAGTGGGGCTATTTCTTGTATTTATTTCATTCAGATATCTTAGAATGTATATTTTTCGATTTTCGTTTTCTATTTAAAAGTAATTATGTGCAAATATTTTACAAATTTTTATCGTTTTATGTAAGTAATATATTTTTTTATTATTTTATTGCAAACATTTTCTAGAATAAATCCTATCATCTATTAAAATCATTTCAATTTATGTACGGAACTTTCCATTTTAAACATTAATTATTATAATTTTTTTTTTTTTTTAATTTAAAAGGTGAAATTAAGATTGTACATACATTAAAGAAAATTTAGATAACGAAATGAATGTTGAATATATAATTGTTAATGGATATTAAATACATTTTCTTGTCAAATATCTATCCGTAGAGACAGAGGCGTAGTTACCGTCACAAGAATGGTAACAAAAAAATTCGAATAACAAGTAAATTATTATTCATGTGTATGGTCAACGATTTCTTGGTGTATTTGATCTCATACCGACTATGGGGAGTGTTAGACCCTTCTGATGGGTCTGACTTCTTAAGCATTCACTGAAAATTGTCGGCCTAATTCATTGACCAGCTAAGCGTCATTTTGCAAAGTTTACAGGACGAAGAAAAAACTGATTAATATTTGTATTTCAGTATGTAAACAAAATTCCAAAAATCTTAATTTTGCTCAACATTTTTGAAGTATATATCATATTTTATACTCATATTGCAAAATTGAGGAAAATAATGTAAATAGAGGGAACTTAGGCGGTTTTATACTTCCCTCCAATAAAATAGTATGATGCGTAAGACAGCTAGGTCCTTAATATTCAGATTGAGAAAATTTGGTTAAAAACATTAATCTTATGCATTAATTGAACACACCAAATAAAAGAATCCATGATAATAAAATAATATTACTTATAATTAATTGTTTACATATTCAAATATTTGACTCAAATACGAAAAAATTTGACACGAGCATACCGGTATATAAACTGAGAATTTAGCAGTATTTCGTTGTCAAAATACATTTTTCATTTTTTCGTGTATATAGCATTTCTCACTCTCAGTAAATTATTATTCAGTGTATGTGAATATTGTTGTTTTTCTTATACCATGAACTTTCTAGTCTGTACAAAAACACATTTTAGTCCAAAATGGATTTAGCCGATTAACGAATCAGACCAACAAAATGGTTATTTTAACATAATAAATAAATTCCAAAATCCCATTGTTTGTAATTGAACATGAGTGAGTCCGTTTATAGCGCACCTTTATTACCCAATACTTGTGAAGTCTCAGTTAGTCCTTGCTAAAATTATTATAGTCAATGGGAAGTTCGTTGTGTAGACTTTGACAGTCGCACCTGAATTGCTTTTTTTACTGAAACCTTCCCCCCCCTCTTCATTAGAAAAAATTTCTAAAAACACCAACTAAATTCTTAATATTTACCATGCAGAAGCAGGATTTTTTTGAAATCAATGTGAAATGATGTGGAAACATACTAGGAGAACTTGAACTTTTTATTAACTCCTTTTCGCTTCTATACATGCTAGAAACTTTCTTTGAAATTGATGTGAAATGAAAATACAAGATCAAAAGAAATAGGAAAAATTTATGTTTATTCATATTTACTTTTTCCATATATCAACGTGCAAATAAACCTTTTGGATTGGAGACAAGGACTAATATATTCGAGTTTCAGGCCTCAAATTATGTCGGCCAATTTATTTAAATTAAATTTATTTTTAATTTTGAAAGTTATAGCAATTACTTTTTTTTTTAATTTTTTTTAATTTTGTAGTTCCAGACAATTGCTCATCAAAATTATGGGCTATAGAAAGAGTATTAAATTATACACTTGTAAGTAATGGCTTAACACTGCCAGGTTTATATACCGAATTGGACTGCATTCAAAAGTGTTTGGATGAATCAGGCTTTGCTTGCCATTCGATAAATTTTAAATTGAAAATTGATAATCAAAATGTGATATACAGTAATGTCACACAAAATATGGGCGTTTGTCATTTAAATGATGCAAACAATCGACATTCGACACCAAATGCATTTCGAGCAAGCACCTATGGAAATGATTATATTGAAAATCAATGTTTAAATATATGTAAGTATAAAATCATATACGGTTTATTATAAAAATTCGGCAGGGTAGAAAAATGATCATAAAATCAAGAAATCTAATTTGAAATCGTTAAAAGGTGTAAAAACCCTACAGAGCTGAAAGCATTTATATTCTTAAGGTAGTTGGGTTATGCAAGCAAAACGTTAAGAAATCTTTCAAACTTTGAATATAGGTAATTAAATGCAGAATTACATACGCTGTTACAATTTCAAGACGCTTTACCGTATCCAACGTAAGATAATTGCAATTAAAAATAGCATTTTGTAGCATGCGACAAACGTGATAAAATGGTAGATTTATTTATCTTTGTCCTAGAGAGAATTTTACCGTTTTGACGTCAAATAAGTATTTGTTAGAAAAATATGTCCTGAATAATTTAAGCAAAATTCGATGAATTGACCACGTCTTTTAGATAACTAAACATTTAAAATCCATGTATGTATATACTATAGTTTGTGAGTGTATGTGTGTGTATACTGTAGTGTAAGTTATAAGTACAATACGTTGTAGAAATATAATAGCCATCAGTCTTGGTACTGCATATGTTTTATACAAATAGTCCGGGAGGTAGCGTTGCATTTATTTTGGTGATTGCAGGCCGATCAATTTTCGATTTTATTGATTTATATGAAGTTGATAATCGAATGGCGGTTTAACAGGCCTAATAACAAGGTGGAGGAATAATAAAATAATAATAATAGAGATAGTTTCATAATATAATAAATAAAAAAATAGTCAGCAGAATATTTACGTGTGGAATAATTGTCAGCTGAATATGACATTTGATTGTATTAGATGAAGATTGCATGGGTACTCAGCAGAAATTGTTATACAGCCCGTCCACCCTCTCGGAGCCTGCTGACTCTCATAACAGTGTATGATTGCTAATAAAAATTCAATTCCAACATGAATTAGTCGACTAAAAATGATTGTGTCATTTGTAACGCTTCCTCGCGGATCAAAACGTAGAATGTAGATACTAAGCTAATACTTTTGGCGCTGGACTATCGGGAAAGAACTATTTTAAATTTATGAGTATTATTATAAATTTTGATAATGGAATCATTCTAAACTCAAATGTTAATAAAACGAACTGTTTTAGTCGTGGCAGACCGTAGATTTCTTTTTTCCGTTACAATAGATAGATAATAGAGTTTATTGGCGACTGTATTATATTGGATCGGTAATGAATACAAAAAAGAGTTTTCCCGCGTTATTGACCGAAACAAGTCAGATCTACGTTTATATATATTTTTGCATTCAAAAGCACAATTAATACGCAATACTAAGCCTCATAAGATGCAGATCTTAAGCCAATGTAGATTGTGTGAATTTCTAAGAGTCTCTACTATTAGATGTTAGTTCAACTCAAAAATAACATCCTAGTTTTTTCTTCTAGTAAAAAGAAGTTTATATTGTAATCCTATTAAAATTTCGATATCGAGTTTTCACCGGAAATACTTGTTTTAAGGTTTCCCGAAAAGTGAGTTTCAGAAATTGGTCTTTGTGTGTGTGTCTGTGTGTGACAGTGACATCGTATCGAACGCTGTAACCCAAATTAATCAAACTTGATATTCTGTCTTTATATAGTTTTCCCGCCAAATAAGGAAGGGAAAATTCAAATAAGGAAGAAAAATTCAACTAATCATATTAAGCTATTCACATAATTACTGTATTTACTAAGAAAAGTAAAAGCAAGTCCTGTGATGCAGCGTAAAATATATTTTAAATTAGCTACATCAAAAGCCAAACAAATTAAAATTATGATCTTGAAAATATTTGTAAACGTTTATTTTAGCTACTGGTGAACATTGTTTTTATGAAGAATATAAAAATAAAATTTTTCCAAATACAAATATACAATTCACAGTGCCATCCAAAGAAGAATGCCAGAATAAATGTGATATGAATACATTATTTAATTGTTATGGATTCAGTTTGGTACCAATAAATACTTCATCGTTTATGTGTTTATTGCATAGTGATGATATTTATTTAATTGGTCCAAATTCATTATTAACAAGTTATAATTCACAATATTTTGAACGATCTAAATGTTTAAATTGTAAGTAAATAAATATTTAATACTTTCTAAATGATTTATAAATGCTTGCAATCAACGTTCAACAGAAATTGTTTCTCTAATTTTACCATAATATCAACAGGGGATGTAGCTCAGTGGTAGAGCGTTCGCTTTGCATGTGAAAGGCCCGGGGTTCGATCCCCCGCATCTCCAAATTTTTTTAAATTCAAAGTAATTTTTTTTGTAAATTGACGAAATGTCACGTGTCACAATACTTTGAAACAATGATATATTTGTAGTAACAGTTTCATGCACCGACCTGGACATGTATATTAAATATACACCAGACAGAAAATTTGGTGGACGAATTTACATGCAAGGATACTCAGAAGTAAATGAATGTAATAAGTATGGCGGTAACGATAATTCAACTCTTATACTTCATATTGGAATTTTGAATCGAGCATGTGGATTAACAGAAGCATTATCATCAGATCTAAACAGGTTGAATTTTGTTTTGCATTTTAATTTAAATACATTAATGTAAAATTGTTGTATTAATTTAAAAAAATGGACTAACGGTCAAAGATGCAATTATGAAACCCTGATTTCTACTTTCGGCCTCGTCAAAGAGTTCTTATTGAAAAATGAAGAAAATGAATATTATGAATTTATCATTTTAATACAATTATTAATTTGATCTATAGTGATAACCAGATACTAATGAAATGAGCAAATGCAATAAATAAAACATATCTATATTATCGATATTTTTGACACAATCATCTCATCACTGCATGAACTCTAAATGAATCGAATGTATTTTTTAACCTCTCTAATATCTGGATCTTCTTTAGTTCTTACATACAACCAAGTTTAATGCTTTTAGGAACTTACAAGAATGATATTGATAATTTTTGTGATAATTGATTGAATGTATTTTGATTTCAAATTTATGTTATTTAAAATGTGCGAATATCGAGACCTCTATTGGTCAGTATAGATGATCGGACGTACGTGTCAATGATGGTACAAGAAGTTTAGACGCAATATAAGCTAAGTCGCTATGTAGTGTTCAATAAATAAATTAAAAAGTTTTAATTCGAATAAATAATTAATTAAATAGAATATGAAATAATTTTTATTTTATTGAGCTCCTTGTGTACCTATATGCTTCTTGGTGATAGCATTACGCGGTTCAAAAAATTCTTGCTCTTACTTTAATAAGGTAGATGCTCACTTTTTGTAATTATTCCTTAGGTATACAAACATAGTCATAGCTTGGCTATCCTTTATTTTTCCAATTGTAAATATGAAACTAATTTAATATGCATTAACACTTCGCCTCAAGGATGTGACATAGACTCGTAATACCATTCTTTATTGAGTGAAAGTTTTTAATGGTTGACATAAAAAATGATTTTTACATACATTTTTTTTTTTTTGTTTGTTAAATTGTAAATGATTTTCATGTTTTTATACCGACTTTGTAATGAAAAAGGGTGCGGTGTTCTTAGTATCACACGGGAGGTGAATATGGTTCTGAATATACAAGTCTCACGTCTTTGTTTTTAAGAATATATATGAGATTTTAAATTAAAAACCAAGATATACTTAAAAACCAAGATATATAATTTTTTAGGTCTCTTGTATACGGCTATTTAATAATTCAATACAATCCCTTAATTCAAACTCAAGGTGATCGATTAGTTAAAGTTGGATGTTTAATAAATAAGGATGATCAATTCGATAATGTGACACTTGATTCAACGATTCACTTAAATTCGAGGTATGTGTTATCTTCTAATAATAAAACAAAAGAAATCGATTAAATTTAGGTACTATAATTTAGTTTTCCCGATCAAGGCGAAATAATTATTGCTAATAGTACAATTAAACCAGTAATCAGAATAATGATTGTTGATCCAATAACTAATATGGATATTAATGAAGTACAAATTGGTCAGGAAATTCAACTTCGAGTTCAAATTGAACCAGCAGATGGTAATAATTAATTATTAAAATCTTAGTGTTTGAATATAAAGGTGGAAATTTATTTTCAGGTCCTTATGATATTTCACCGGGAAAACTTTGGGCAATTGGTGAAAACAATTCAGATTCGATTTTGTTGTTGGATGATTTTGGTTGTCCTGTACGACCCAATATATTTCCTGGGTTCATTAAAACACAATACCCTACTAAATTACTTCTAACATCAAACTTTTTAGCTTTTAAATTTATCAATTCAAATACAGTGAAATTTAAAATAATGGTACATTTTTGTATTTTAAAGTGTCCTGAGGTTAGTATTTGAAATTTTTAACTATAGTGAATGCTTATGTTTCTCTTTATTAAGTTAAAAACTTGAATCTAAATGTTTAGTTAAGCTTCCCTGGTTACGCCAAGAATTCCTCTTGATTAATTCGCCTCGATTTTTCAATTATTATCTTAGCCCTGTTTATAAATTCCCAGATTTGTAGCAAGAAGGGTATAATATCGGCATTTCAGACTGATTATTATACTGGGCCAATCCACGTATAATGGAAAACTTTCCCAATGTTTCCCACGTTTTTGGCCTAAGCCAGTAAATAGTAATATGCTATAAGATATCGAACTAGGAGTGATTTCTTGAGCCTGAGGGAGTGGTCATAAATAATAACATGGGTCGTGCGATATTGACCGTGGTGTATATAATGAGTTACTCCAGCGTGGGGGGGGATGAGTCTGGATTGACCACTAGTATGTGAAACGAAACTTTCTAGCCTCAGCCTGTAATTAGTCCCTGAGTCTGAGTGAGTGATTATCACTAATAAAATGGGTTAGTTTAATGACCTTGGTTTATATACTAGGTCACTCATACAATAAGGAGAATGAGCTTGGAGTGTCCACTAGCTTGTGAGGATAAACTTTCCCAAAACACCTTTGTAGCCTGAGCCTACAATTAGTAATATGCAGTAATATACCGGCCTAGGACTGATGCCATGAACCTCTTAAGGGTGAACAACTAAAAATATGTATTGCATTAGAGTGACTCTAGGCTATATACTGGGTCACTTCCGCCTGAAGAGAAATGATGTTGGAAAAATTACTTGTATGTGGAGAGAACTTTTCCTAAGCAAACAAGCAGCTTTCTAGCCTGAACCTCCGATTTCTGGAATGTTATGCTGTGATATACCGAGATACGAGTGTTGTCCTGAGCATGAGAATGTGGTTACAACTACTTATGTTACGGAGATTTTACGGAGTGCATGCTACAACTCCCAATTGCAACTGAACTGCACTTGGTTTGAGCATGTATAGAAGAAGGTGAAGCATCTATTACTGTTATTTATGTCTGTAGAAACCTACAAGAATGCAGGTCCAGAATGGTTGGTCCCAATCTTTTAATCCATTCAACTTGGGAATAATCACTGTACAGATACTGTAGGCTTACTGCGCTGCCATTTATCTAAAAAATCCAAGAGATTTCGTACGAGTTTTGATACCAGAGGTTTAATTACGGTTCTCATCTTATTGCATTTTATAATTGTTGTGAATGGTACAAAAAGATCTCGTCGGTTATAATTCTCATCGAATATTAGGCGAATTAAAATTTGAATGTTTTAAATTAGATTTACAAAAAATAACTTACCTTGCTTGGAATTTCTTATTACTTTTTTTATTTTTTATTTTAACTGTTTTTTTATTTTTATTTTTTTAATATATTTTCATTAGGTTAATTGTACTTTAAATCGAAAAATACGCAACACCGATAATGACAAGGTAATAAATGATGATGAAAATTTCAATCCTTCCTCGAACGATACCGATGCAATGATACCCATTGAGTATGTGATAATTGTTAATCAAAACTTTTCATCAGATAGATATTATATGGAGGATGGAAGAATTATAATCGCTGGTTATGGTAATACCAAATTAATACAATAATATACGATTTTAATAATTTTTTTATTATTTGCCATTTTGTTTTAGACATTGGTCGAAACGAAGTATGTTTGGATTATTATCTTTTATTAGGTCTTTTAATTTTATGGTTTATTATTCAATTAATTATATTTGTTGGTTGCATTATGGTCGTACGAAAATATAAAAAACTTTACGATATGACTTACATTCAACCAGTATCAGCTATGAGAGACACACAAAGCAGAGCAGAAAGTAATTGTAGTTGTGGAACACAAAGAAGTAATAATTCTCAGCGAAGACTTCATTGGGATGATCATCTGTATATTGGACCAGCTTCATCTATTTACGACTAGAATTAGTCTTTCGATTACAATAGCACATAATCTACACGGTAAAATGGATTGGCTATCAACCGAAAGGCATATTTATTACGGACTCGTTTTTGAAAATGCGTTTCCTGAAAATCCTGTGTAAATGATACCAAATTTTTATTTTAAATTACAAGCAGTAACAAAAAAATTTACCAATTTTTCGTAGCCCGACTTCTTATATTATTTAATAAGACAGAAGGAATATACTTAACCTAAAAAAAAGATACTGTATTTTCATTTTAATTCCAAAAGCTGTTTAAAATAATGCTACTATATGTAATTTCATTTCATCTAATTATTGATTGCCTACCTAATCAATGCATACTGATGGAGAGACAGAAGGTCTAACGGTATGACGTAAATTTGGCAAATTTTGGTATACTTTATTCGAATAAAATTATGTACATATCAGAATATTCCAGTTATAAGTATCAAGTTCTCTTGTAGTTTATTTATGTGATCTGTGCGACTTACGCTATTTAGTATTATATGTTATTACACCAAAGTTTCATAATCATTTCCAAATTAGTCAATTTTAATTTTCTTACAAAGTTCCTTTGGTGAGAATTACAACAACGCATCCATTACATTTTGAATATAATAATAATGAATATTACATAGGCAAAACTAGATACAAAGTCGAGCAAAGCTAAGGTGCAAGACACTTTAGAATAAAAAACACATAAAAAATTCTTTACCTTACATGCTTACAATTAAAATTTTCCCTTAAACCATTAGTCTTAACTTCTAAAGTTGCCTTATACTTACAGTGCCAAGAGGAAACTCATCAATAAGTGTAATATTTAGGTATTTACGAAAATATTTTATAATTACCTAGGTTGAAAGGCATGAAAATATATTTTTATCTAAATTTTGCGTTGTTTTAGCTCTAATTTGAGGAACATCATTTACAATAACTACTTTTTTTTTATTTGTATTAACTGTTGATAATAAACTATTTATTAATAAAGAGTTGTATTTAATTTTTTATCCTAAAATAAAAATCTTTAAAAAAAAAATTAATGATAATGTGTTTACTTACCTTTGTATCGACTGGTGAGCTGAGATCAGGTTATGACCAGCATAGCCTGTAGAGGTATAGACAGGCCTAGATCCCTCCCAAGCAAGTCTGGAAGTTACTTGAGAGGGATCAATGCAACTCTATCAAGTTGCTCGGCAAAATAAAGGAGTAATCGGAAGCAGAAGTATTTGTCTGCTGATAACCTTAGAGTTTCTGATCGTGAGAGTAAAACCAAAAAGAAGGAACCTCACGTAAATCTTTCCTGAACATCTTTGATATATTCAGGCGATATTTATAGTTGGCACTCTTAAGGACCTGCGGAATTTTTAACCCTTATTTTCACCCTGTAACGAAAACATCATGCAATATATGGAGGTAAGTTAGCATGAGTCTACAAATTTTAGGTTTTGCTAGCAAGTGTATGCGAGTATTTTAATTTATACATTTACCTTGTGATTACTTACTACTTAATCAGTCTCAGAAAAACAAGTATGCGTGCGTTGAGGGTTGTGTAAGCACGATTCTACGAATTTGTTTATATTTACGTTCATCTGGTGATTAAAATATCCACACGATATTTGGGATCGGATACAATCACTTCGAGTCATGTGAATTGAGCAGAATGGTTATTCTTACAATCGTGCCGTTTTGTGAACAAAATTTAATAGTCTGCTTACCTTTTGAGTGCTTACTAAAATTTGATTAAACGTGGATCACTTAATTCAGCTCGTATATTTAATTGGATATACAACCAATCTTAGGTCAGCCTAGTATGATTATTATTTAGAAATGTTTACTGAAAATAGTTATGACTGGTGAAGAAACAATCGTAAATCAATATCATTTTTTAATCGATTTACGGAGACATAACATTGAAATTAATTTTTTTTTAATATACTGTTGAAAAATAAAAATTTTCTACACAACAGAACATTATGTTTTTGTTGTGTGGCACACCTTGTGTAAACATAAAAAACGTTAGAACGAACACAGCATATATAATAAAAATTATTGAAACAATCTTTTAAAATTTTATTAAATGATTTTTTTACGTAACAAATCAAGTGAAAAAAATGTATAAAACAAATAACATGTCATGGATTTTTGTTGATTTTTTTTTTTTTGTCATTTGTACTAAGGTGTACAATAATAATATTCCTTTAAAATATATTATTTTTAAAAACAGGTATATCTCACATTTAAAATTTATAATAATAATTAATGAATTAATAATATACATATATAAATAGAATATATAAAATATTTTGTTTAGGATGGTGGTAGCGCTTGTTGGGCACTACGTCGTCTGAGGAATGCTCGCCCACCAGGTGGAAATTGTCTGGCGAGTAGGATGAGCGAGGAGGCTAAAGCAAGTCGGACGGGAGCCTGTCGCCCACCTGGAAGTTTTATAAACACTGTAGCAACAGCAGCAATATTATCTTCGGTAGGTTCAATTGCAACAGGACGTACATCACCCACTGTTGTATAAGATGCACGCCCTCTACTTTTTAGGCGACGCAACGCTACTGGTGTACGTGGACCAATGATTAATGATACCGAGGCAAATGGACGTTTTGCCATATGTAACATTTCAACGACATGACGTCGTCGTGCTCGACGTATATCAGCTGCTTGTTTTGCTTTCCATGCAACCACACATGCGGCCAAAAATAGGAAAAAACATGAGAAAAATACGGAAAAGAATACAAATAAATCAATATGTAATTGATCTTGTCGGAAAAATACCATTCCATAACTCGCACGACCAGAATGATCACCATTTAATGCTTGGAGTACTAAATAAAATTTGGTTGTACTTAATTCATGTTTATGTTGAGGAAGAGTTAATACTAAACGATCACGTAAACCACGTACTACTAACATTGTATTACGACGTTCAATTGTTACATAGGTACTTAATCCACGAATTTCACGTTCGATCCATGGAAAATCTGGTTGATTGTTTTTATCAAATGATGAATTATTACCATGGGCAATTAGTTCTACAAAATTTTCTTCACCTTTACGCCGATATCGTGGATCTAACTCAACTTGATGCATACTCATTGAGTTATTATAATTGACAATAAATGTATCAGATTGTGGACTTAAAAATAAATCCAAACTTCCTTGTGTCACATCAATAATAATTCGTATGTCGACATTCATAAAATGTGGTTGTACTGCAAAGAATACTGTTTCTCCAGGATTCAATGGTTTTGGTTTCATTTTACATTCATCTAAAATAAGAGAAAATCTCATTACGTGTGACATCTAGATAATTTTAATAGTACTTAAATATTGACATGATAGAACTTTGGGAAATGCGATAATGAAATGTATTTGTTACATCGTCTAATTTATCATCCAAATACATTTTGGGCATAAACATAATGGGGTTTGTAAGTTTGTCAGATAATGGGGTTTGTAAGTTTGTCAGCTTTGGTTAGTTAAAATTAAGACCAGCTAAGTGGTCGAGCGCGTAAACAGGTTCAACACGCCTTAGCGTTTGGATACTTGGACTGGAATGTTATGGGTTCGGACCCTTACATCAGCAGTTTGCATGGATACCAGCTTTCCCTCTCACAATTCCAGACATACGTTTATAGTTATCTACAAGATGACTACAGACACACTTCGTAAAAATTTCTAGTTTTCACACATTATATTGTGCATGGCCTCTGTTATAGACATGGATGCCTAAAGAAAGGAGGTAAATCCCCGTTATTATAAAACTTTTTTGTCAATTATGTTACGTAATATGTGTTTTACGTAAGATGCGTAATACCTGTAGTTTTGCTTAACTATCATTTCTAGATTAATGAAATTTTTACTAAAAATCAATAAATTCAAATATATTATTGATAAAAAGCTCACGACAATCATAAAACGCAAAACCATAAAAATCTTATTGAAATATAAATATTTGAATTAATATTTTTAACTCAATAATATTTCTTTTAATTTCAACCAAAAACTTGCACAATCTGTTAAATTCAAGCGAAAGCAATACCTTAATACGTATCTGTAATTTTTACATGAAGTAAAACTGGTCCAAAAAAATAGGTTGTAATCGGTAGCCTCTGTAAATCATGTATAAATCTTGTTTTCTTATTAAGAAGTTACTTTTTTAGACATCTATTGGAATAAAATTTAAATAAAAAATAAGTTACCAATTGGTTTTGCATCGAAACACATTTTATTATCAGCAGTCATTGTTTTATAACATTGATGTCCTCCAGTAGGTGTACCAACATATGTGTCGCGACATTTTGCACACTGCACCATCCAGCACTGTTGAGCTGCATTTTTACTTGCTTGATTTCGACAACCTAAATTATCACTTTCTGTATTATTCTGACAATTACAATTTTCTCCCGTTATTGCGTCACATGTGTCACCGTGGCCATGGCATTCACAACTAGAACAAATTTAATAAGTGTTAGTTCAATATACCAGAAATTTTCGAATTATATTAGTAATAATAGTAGTCGTGATGAAAAGAAGGTAGAATTCTGGCAAATAGATCTATAGTTTTTTTTTACCGACTCAAAATTACCACCACTTCTTTCATCCTCTACCATTCTTCTGGTTCATTTTCTCTGTTAGATATATACGAAACTACCCATCTTTTTTACCAAAGACAGGATAGATCTATACCTTTAATTCTTTAATCTAAAATTTCAGTCGAAAAGAAGAATAAATAAACATCTTTAGTAGGAAGTTTATGTCTTTTCAGTTTTTACCAAAAAGAGTGTGATTGTGGCTTTATATACAGCTATCATATGCTTGGCTTGCCTGCTGCCTGGTTTATCACTACGTTTTCTGTTCCTCCATCCAATTATTAAATTTGTAGGTAATTTATATCAATTTATATCCTCGATTAATATTAATAAAGGATTTTGAAGCAAGGTCACGTTTCTTAGATTACAAATGTTCAAAATAATAACCGAGATTCCGATATTAGACGGAGAGTTCCTTTTAATAGTCTTCAAATTATTTTCCCGCATTAAGACAATCATAAATTATTTTTTTATAGGTAAATATACCAATGATTTTTCAATACAAGTATACTTACGGTCGACATGGATCACGGTGATCATCTGAACCTCTAAATGTTCCAGTCTCACAATCTTCACACTGATTACCACTTGTACGGTTTGCACATCGAACACATTTCGCTTGAGTTTTCGACCCTTCTATTAAATACGCTTCCAATTCCGGTATAGTCATATTCGATGGCGGGTCGGGAAGAGTACTATTTATATCCATGCAAACATTTGTGTGTCCATTACAATAATCAAAACATGGTACACATTGTCGACCATTACTAGGATCACCAACAAATAATGGTTTACATTTTTCACATTGTGATCCCTAAAAATAAAGAATTAAACTTTTAAACTACTTTTAAAAAAAAGAGACAATATAGAAAACTCTAAAACTCAAGACATTTTCAGTAACTAGTAAGTTTGTGATTCGGAATGACCATCATTATCTAGTCATTATCTAATCGATTTGTGGTTGTTCAAAAATGTTGTTAATTAAATAAAAAAAAAAAAATATTTAAAAAAAAAACATGAAATAAAACATTTACCATTGTATTATTATGACATTCCAAACATTCGTCTAATTTATCTGGTCCAACACAATTCGCGTGGCCGTTACACTGACACTGTATACTACAATTGGCACCTACGTATCCAAAATCACATTTACAAATATTTGGCTCAGTACACACGCCTCGAACACATCCTTGTGAACAAACCGGTACACACACAGTCCCATTACGTTTATATCCTGCTGCACATTGGCATTTAAAACCAATATCTAAATTCACGCATACTTCAGATACTAGATCACATGTATGATGACCATTGGCACATTCATCTTCTGGTGGACATTGTACATAATTCCATGAGAAATCAGCATTTGTTATATTCTCATCCGGTTTAACATTCGCATATAAAACATCACACGAAGACAACGCTGGATTCTCAACTAAACTGTCTAATGTACCCTCGGTACATATACCATCTCCTTCTTCACCTTGTCGGGCACACCAACCACAATGCGCATGGCGTAAACATGTTGAGCACTTATCAAAAGTTGAACACGGCTCAGGACAATATTCTATATCACTAGGATTTAATACTAAACCACAAACACCGCCGACACAGTACAAGGGCTGATAGCTTGGTGATATACATTCCATTAATTGATTTGACCAGTGACATTCTCCAAAGCCACCTTCACCACTAGATGCGTTCAGACAAGTATAGCAAGTCGTGTAATCACCGCAACGCGGAGGGCATTCTTTTTTCTGTGATGATTTTTTATCTTCTGGAATACAACTCCATTCGGTAGTATATTCAAAGTTATTTCCACCACCATAAATTGATTGTTTAATTTCATTCGCATGCGTTTTTTGTGCCCAAATACATCCTTCAATTTGCTGACAATGTTGACAATCCGTGGCAATACAATTGCGTTCTGGGCATTGGTTTACACTTGTAATATTTATATCCGAGAATTTACATTCTTTTTTTGTACTAATACACGAATTATCACACCAATAACACTGTGACGAAGTGTCACCATAAACAGACCATGTAGCTATGCAGGTAGTACATGTTTGAAATTGACTACAATCACGATTTGCTATATCAGCAGTACAAGATTTACCAGATAAACTTGTTTTAGTACCATCAATGAATTCACTACATGTTTCAGCATCTTCATGGATATTTGTATGACATTTAGTTACATTTTGACCTGTTGTTGAATAAATACCACAAAATCCACATCCGGGATGTTCAAGGCATTTGGATTTACGATAACTCCATAAGCTACATATATCGGATGGTAAATGTATTTGACTGACTTGACAATGTTGTCCAGTACCCCAACCACCTACGACATACGCTGCCATATTTTCAATATCTAATGTCATCGCGTGAGCATATGTTGCTGGTGGTACATGTCCAACTTGCTCACCATCTACATAAAATTAAAATGTCTTATTAGTACAATAAACAAAAATGATAATATAATATATAATAAAGAAACATTTAAGTTAAGATCAGTGAATTTAGGGTGGTAGGATGAGAGAAGAGATTTTTTTTCTAACAAAAATTAGGGAATACAATGTTGGCTCACATCAACATGCTACCATTTTGTTGACATACAAGAACTTCCAAGTCCAGATATAGACAATTATAAAACATGAAAGTTGTTGCAGTTGTCAGTGGTGTTTTCTTTCATAACAATAACTCACCATCCCCAAAACAAAAAGAATATAGTAGTAAACATATTATTTTTAAGAAATTTAAAAGCAGTCGTTGAAAACTTAATAATAAGTTAAATTAATTAATAATAAGGATCAATCTCTAAATTACGATCAAAAAACCTATGTTCGGCTTAACATGTGAACATATAAGAAATGGAATATTTTCCTTAAATCTGTTTCCTTAAACAGATTTAATGAAGCTAGAAGCGCGGATGCTACAACTCATTACTTTCAATGATGTGTATTTCAAAAGAAAGAGTCGATTCTAAAGCGATGGAACAAAATGGGGTATGACAGAATCCTGAAGAGATTTAGTTAAGAGGAAACGAAAAGATATAATATAAATTGTTAAAATTTGATATTGATATCAAAATAAAATGCTATTTGGAATTTCCAAGAATAAATTTTATTTTGATACTTATACCAAAAATAAATTAAATCGTTCCTTTCTTACCATGTGATACAAGACGAACCCATAAATTACAGGCATAAACATAAGCTAATAATATATCATTACTGATATTTGGCTTAGCCCGACCCCCAAACACCAACATAAAATCATCTGTTGTTACTGCTGAATGTAAAAATCTTCTTAAAGGCTACAAAAATAAATAATAAATATCATTCAAGGCAAACAAAAGGTTGAACTAATGAGAATTCATCCACAAAAAAAAAAAAACAAGTAATCAATAAACTGATACTATCCAAATAATTTTTTATACAAAATATTCTAAAAGTTTTTTGTTTAATTTTGCTTTGTGGGCAAATTCCTTTAATAAAAATGAAATAGTATTACCGTCATTTGATACGGTGGATTAAACAATAAGCTCCACACTTTTGTTGGATAATGAAACGTATACAAATTATTGGATAATTCCACAATTCCATTTTCAAATGAATATCCACCAAAAACAAAAAACGTCTGTGATGGACTATGATATACAGTACTATGTCCAGCCAATCCTACAGGTACGGCACCTTGTGTTTCAATTAGTAGCCATTGGCCTTTACTTATATCCCATTCCCAAATATCTCCTAAAAATCCACTATTCGGTGAAAACCCACCAATTAAAATTAATTTTTCTTCATCATCAGTCAATTTCAATGTTAAGGTATGCCCAGCCAAATTTGGTGGCCATTGTTTATTATCATCCGGCGTATCCACTTCACTCCAACGTTGATTATGAATATTAAATTGCCAAAAATCGTTTAATGTGTTATTTGATTTACGACCAGTTAAGCCACCATAAACATAAATGGACTGTTGTGATGGAACAATTTCGGCAGCATGAAAATATCGGCCTAATGGCATTTTTGCATCAGGTGTTGATTCTACAGTGACTTGCATCCAAGTAATATTCCGTGTGTCAAATAAACGCAAATCATTTAACGGTCCATGTGACAAGGAATATCCGCCAAACATCCATAATGAACCACGCCGATCAGCAACTAACGTATGTCCAAAACGTGGTAATGTTTTACGTAAATGTTCTAAATTATCGGCTAAACGTTGTGTATCGAAAAGTTCAGTAAAAACTAATTGATTATTTGATAATTTTACAGAACAATCAGCGCCACCCCATCCTTTATTACACAAACATCGGCCATAGCTTAAGTCACACGTACCTTGGCTTAATTCAGAGCTACAATTATTTACACACAATTCTATTTCACACTTTGCGCCCTTAAATCCTTCAAGACATGCACATTGTCCGTTTTTACATACTCTTGGAGCAGGACAATCTTCATCGCATACCAAAATTTCATACGTTGCACTAAATCCTTCTTCGGGTGTACTTTGTTTATAATGTACAGTAAGGTAACCAGATCGACCTTCAACTAACAACGGTGGTTCAGCGTCTTGACTACAAAACACTCCAACTAATTGATTTTGCTGTCCATTTACATTTCCAGTTAAATCCGGTAAACCATCATAAACGTAAATTGCATTACGACCGCAGGTAACGTTCAGTTCACTTGCATTTATACTTAATTGAATTATTGTTGACTTTTTCGTTTCAGGGCTTACAACCCACAAACATTCACGTGTTGGTTCACCACGTAACGGTTTATGCGATTGTCGTGACCCTATACCTTGGCTTTGAATTCCACTCAACATACCACGTGCATGGCATTCATAATAACATTGACCTCCATTACGAGGATCCCCATAATACTTGTCTTTACACTTTTGACATCGATCGCCTTCCGTATTTCCCTCACAATAGCATACACCCGTTATAGAATCACAATATCCAAGTTCAGAAATACCATGTCCATTACAATCACAACTATGACATCCTTGTGATGTGGTCGCATTACCATAGCTGCCAGGTAAACATTGTTCACAAAATTCTCCCGTTGTCCAATTTTGACAGGCATCACATTTACCGATACCTTGTGTACACGTTGAATGGTTGTTGCATCCACAATTTATTGAACAATCCGGCCCATCCCAGCCTAGATCACATTTACAAGTATAATCAGGAGCGCCTAAACATTTACCATGTACACATACGTTGTAGCATGTACGTATACATGAAGACTGTCCATCACCATAGAAGCCGCGTTTGCATTGACAACTGTACGAGCCATGAGTGTTTGTACATTCAGCTTCAGGGTGACAATTATGTAAGCCCAATCGACATTCATCCACATCTGGACATTGTGCATAGGACCATAATGCCTCGGCTGTATTTAAAACTTCAGAACATTGAGTGTACGGTTGGTTAAAATCACCTGATACACATGCACCTTGAATGGGGTTGGTACGACTGTAACACCACCCACAACTTAAAGATCTTAAACAAGTTGAGCAATTTAAATTATGTGAACACGATTTGCATTGTTCTACAGGTCTGGGAGATGTAACGCCTGTAGAAGAGTCTGGTGAAACAGTTAACAATGATTGATCCAACCATTCTCTACATAGGCCAAATTGATATTCACTTGTATAAACAGAAAAACTAAAGCATTGCTGAGTTGCTTCACACCAAACACATCGTCCTCGTTCGTCTAAACATGCTGAACATGTTTCTCGAGCATGACATGCGACAGGACATGCATCTAAGGTTTTAACAGCTCGTGGTGCACGTCCCAATCTAGCACATAAAGCATCTTCAGCCCACCATTCGCATAAACCCGATGATATACATTTTTCACATGAAATATAATTTGAACAATTCGCACAAGAACTTGGCTGTAATGTTAAATAACGCCAATCTCCATCGGCAGCACAACTTTCGGTTTCATTTTCACTTCGCAACAAGCATTTATTATTTAGTTCACACCATCCGCATGAGGAATCTGTTAAACAATGTAAACAGTTATCATACTGATTACAAGTGCTACCATCCGATGCAAAAGGTTCTAAATACTCAAATGTAAACACTTTTGGTGTATCTTGGGCCTGAAAATGCATTAGTTCCATTTTACTTTGCTGGTGTGTACTATATGGTCCAGATTTATGCGATTCAAAATCTACAGCAAAACGTTGATCTTTTTCCACTAAAACCATTTGTGATGGCCACGATTCATTTTTACAAATATTTCCGCTGCTTAAATCTGCTGTTAAATTTGTAGAAAATGTATTAGTTCCATGCGTTAAACGTAACGTAGCACTCGAATAACTAACACATATACGTAGTACTTCAGTATTCATTGGGTATGGGAATGGTGGACGTAAAAATCCACGTAATCTTGCAACCATTTCTCCATTTAATGCCAGCTCTGTTCGTGTTGCTGATTTTGATGCAACATTAAAATCAACTGTGGTTGCATTTATAATTGCTACATAATCTGGTTGTGACCAATTTGCTGGATATAAGTATTTTAAGAAAGTTAAACCAGGACGTTTATCTAATTCACGACATTGCCCAGGGAATATGACTTCGGTACCTTTCATACCCCACCAACCAGGTATTTGGGCTGAAGTATCTTCTCGTACTCCACATACGCCATAATTATCTACAAGAAAAATTTATTTATAATTACTCTCGTAACTTCTCGGACAATTTACATAAATTTTAAGGCAAGCAACATTGTTTACTTATCTGGAACTTTCACATTGTTCTCAAAAAAGTTACCAATAAATAAACACTTATTAATTTACCATGACAAATTACATACATTGCATTTGGTGATATAGCCAACTGACATAACGTTTATCTGTTTAACTTACCGTCTTTATGATGACATCTTGCGTTCTGCACACACCAAGTACAATGACTTAATCCTAATTTATTAGCAACCGATAGTGGAGTTTCAAAAGTAGATAACGGATTTCCATGTACTAAACACGAATGGCAATCACCTAAAGCTGGACAAATACCCGGACATCGTGTACTTTGTAAGTTTGTTGTACAATTATTTGCACCCACTGTTCGACCATAACATAATTCATCCGCTGAACACCAACCACATTCAGGATCCGCTGAACATTCAGCATAGCTACGATGTTTTGGACATGCTGCTTCCCAATCAGCTGATTTACCCTCTCGTGTACCAACACTAGATGGTACAACATAAGCAAATAAGTCACCATTTACATTACCATGATATCCACCGACTAGAATTAATGTGTTCCCACCACGTATACTTGAAGCATGAGCAAACATTCCTTGTTTCTTAGGATAACGTGAATCATTATTACGTCCCAACACATCTGGATTCACCCATGCGTGGCATCCCAAATGGTACAAGTACATTTGATTGTCATAACATATTTCTTCCTTATTGTGACGATGAGAATAGCCCCCAAAGACGATTAGATAATTTCCTGAAAAAATTAGAAAATATCTCTTAAATCGGGCCAATATGATGCTTTACAGAAACTCTCTAAGATTTATAATGATTTTTAAATCAATTTTATCAAGCGTATAACCATTTTGATTTTGGAAGCAAAAAAAAAAGTTTACGAACCAATTAATAATAAAATTGAATTATGACGCCAAAACGACGTATGATATTCAATTTTCTTCATCGAATTTTTCCAAAACTTTATAGCTTTTTACAGATTTGCATTATTTGAAAATGGGACCGTTTTCAAGTTACGGAAATAGTAGATCTCACTGATGAGCTTGTCGGAACAAGATTGTAAGTATGCATACAGTGAAAGTACATAAGAGTAAGGTCTGGCTGCCTTGGGATCTTGAATCATATATGAATGTATTATTTATAAGGAAATCATGAAAATACTGAAATTATTTTAACATTATTACGTTATGGCGCGATTTTAGTTTTTTATCACTTTTAAAGTGTTCGCAATTAAATTTAAAAAAATTTTTTAAATTTTTGTTAACACTATCAATATTGTTTATTATAAAGTTATAAAATTCATTAAAAAGGCTAACCCATAAAAACCATAAAATAAAATTATACTATAATTAATTTTTTTTTAACGAAAATTTCATATATCAATTTTATCATCCCAACGAGTCTGCCTGCAAACTTTCAGCTAGCTTGATCACGGGAAAATGGTTAAGGATTTACTTAAAGGTTTAAAGATGATTTTAATATTTACCTATAATATTTGCCGTATGAAAAGCTCTCTCCCTGGGCACGTATCGTTCACGTAAATGTTCACGCGGATAATGCAATTCACTCCAATGACGATTTTCAATATGAAATGTTAACATACGATCAGATAATTTTGAAAATCGTGCAACACCTGCAGCAACTCCTCCATAAACAATTAATGAATTTGTTGGAGCATAATAAACAGTTGAATGTGCCACTAAACGTATATCTAAATTTTTTCCACCACGTGAATAAACAATTTCCCAATTTTCATCAATATCAACACTATTAATTTCTGGATCAATTAAAACACGTATTTTAAACAGTGTAGACGAGAATTCACCATCTGAAGTACTTCCACCAAACAAATATAGGTAATCATTTGCCAATGTTAAAGTATGCCGAGTTAATGCTGGAGGTTGTAGTTTTGAATTAACCGCTTTTAGATGCCATTTTTTCGTTAAAATATCATACATCCATAATTCATTCGACAAATGACCACTTGATAATTTACCTCCATACACGACAAAAGTATTTAAAATTGCACACGCTGCATGACCGTATCTTCCTTCTGGACGTTGAATATCATCTTCAACTATACTCCGTGATTTTCTTTGTTGTCCCAGTATATGTGTTAAATTACTATTAATTGAATAGATAAATGAACGAAAAAAAGTATTTCGACCAACAACACCCCAATTTTGTTCATTTTCTGGACGAATTTTTTCGAATAACGCCGATATCGATGACGGATCAGATGGATGAGATGAATCAGAATTATGTATATGTAACGGCTCGCCATTTTCATCTTCCCAACGACTTGTATGAAAATTATACACTTCTAGTGAATCTAATACTTTATTTAAATTGTACCCACCGAAAACATAGAGTGAATCGGTATAATTTATATAAACGGCGGTATGCGCTGCCCTTGGTTGTAACCCGATGCCAGATTGCGTTAACCAATGCCATTTATTACCATTTGTATCGTGTTTATGTAAGCTACATGCTTGACCAGCATAACCATTTATACATTTACAGTGAGTTTGATTACAGTGACCTCGATTCTCAATGCTGCCACAGCCATCGGGACATAGTTCACGTGAACAATCTGTACCACCCCAATTATTAAAACAATAACATTTATGATCAACGCATACACCATGTGTTGAACAATTATTTGGACAATCCGTTACAGAGAATTCAGCTCGAAAACCATGCAGAGCATAATTTGTGTCACTATATAGTAATATCAACATCTGAAAAAAAAGAATGCATAAGATTAATTATTTTAAGACCTCTACATAAATGAGAGCTTAGATTATTGTTCAACTATGACATTTCTAGAAAGACAATAAGCGCCTCAAAATACTGAGATAAGTACTAAAATGAAATTAAGTGCGCATGTGCCCCTATATTACTTATACACTGATCTGTATCTATATATTAAACAAGTGAAGATGACAAATAACAGAGTTGATTGTTTAGATACTCGACATATGATTGAATATCATTGTTTGGACTATTTTTAATTAAAATTCATAAAATACTATAAACATCCAATATACAGCTATACTATGTATAATAATAATACATGTATAATATGTATTGTAATTACATATATGTTTATTAGCAAAACTTGAGCCAAAATTGTGACGAATCCAAACATTTTAAGAAAAAATGTTTCAAACGAAAGTTGTTTTTTTCAATCAGATAAACATTTTTTGTATTTGAACTTTTCTTCTATCTTTTATAGTTTAAAAGTTGGGTCAAAGATCCATTGGACGCAACAGACCCATTTTGCTAATTCATGAACTTAAACTAACTTTTTATGTTTGGAATACATCACCAAAATTCTAGCTCGCTATCTCTTTTTGTTTTCCAGTTATCGTCATGACTGACGGACAACCGGAAATTGACTAATTTTTGTTTAAGGTGAAGATTTCTTTTGAAATCTAGAGACCGAGGAGAAAACTGCATTTTTCTGGAGTGTTGGCAATCTTATGAGAGATGTACAATTGACAAGTTAATTCAAAAATAATGTTTTCCATCGTCTAATTCAATGACCTGCTGCAATGTAATTTTTAATTTTTTTGGGGTAAACTCTTGACAAGCACTCCGTTTTCATGCATGACAAATTTTATAAAATTTAAAAATTGAAAGAAATTAAATGATTTTTTATTTTTTTTGATCCCTATTTCTCCTTATATTGTTTATATTTTTTTACAAGATTTTTTCATTTGCAAAAAAAAAACTAAAATTATATTTTAATTTGTTATTCAAAATATAATTAAACTCTGAGACAAACAATTTTTTTTTAACATGAAAGTAATAAAATTTCAAATTTTCTTAACCGTCTACTTGCCTACTATATATACAAAATATTTTAAAGACCTTGAAGAAAGATAGTTTAACTGAAAACTAATTATAAATGCATGGTTTTTTTTATTATTATTATCTATTATTATTATTATTATCGTGACGCAGCCATAACTAGCCTTTGGCTATATTTGTGTAAAAGTCATTTCCATAAATTGTTTTTTAATTTGCTAATTAACATTTATCAGTATTATGGTATATGCCAAAAAAGCGTCTAGAATGACTGACCAGATGAATTGGAAATCGATTTGTCATATATCGACATATATAGAATATGTTAGGATTTATTAATTTTAAGTTAGTAATGCTACAAAATTTTGGTATAGGTGTTCATAGAATTACCTAATTAGATCATTTCCGTTTGTCCATTATCTAGATATTATAAGTCAAAAATCGTAAAAAAATAGTGGGTGCAATTTTGATGACAACTGAGCTCAAGTTCGTGTAATGAGCCAAATCGATCTATTAGGTCTAGTGGATTCATGACCCAACTTTTAAACCGAAAAAATAGAAGACCAATTCAAGAACGTAAAACGTTTCTGTTTTTTCAAAAAACAACTTTTGTTTGAAACATTTTTTCGTAAAATATTTGCCATAATTTTAGCTCAAATTTAACTAACACATTTACAATTACAATTTATTATATGTGTATAGACTGCATATTTAGAGTATTTTACGAATAGCAATGATTAAAAATGGTTTGAACATTGATATTCAACTATATGTTGAGTATCTAAACAATTACTCTGTTAATTGTTATCTTCACTTGTTTTGTACAAATTTTGTATGGACCAAAAACTTGTAAATTTAGTAGGAGTTTTCATTTTCAGTAAATTAATCTTTCTAGGCATTTTTTTGACCTATACCGCTCTCAAAACATTTTTAATTAAATAGAAACAAAACATTATTAACATAAGCAATTAAAATATAAACATATAATTTATTGGTTTTATGCATAAACAAAAGCGAAACTTCCTTGTATATGCGCAACATTTAAATTGCAAAAAGATTTATATACAAATAATAGCTGATACTTCGACGCTTTGCTGGCGAAGAAGTAAACAAAAACATAGCATACCCGATTTAATAGTAGTTTATTTATCAATTTTACTGAAGGTTTTTAGTAAAATTGTTAGTATTATTAAAGAGAACTCTAGGAGTTTTCGAATAAATTTCGATTTTTGATCACAATTTCGTAGATCAAAAATATTTTGTATTTTATAAATACATATTTTAACTACAAAGTAGTCATCATCACTATGAATTAGCTAGTTGTAATGATTCTCTAACGTTTATGCAAACCATGACCAAATTAGGAACGAGTAATTTCCTCATAGAATCATTACGACTAGCTAATTTATACTGATGATGACTACTTTATAGTCAAAATACGTATTTATAAAATACACAAAAATTTTTATCTAGAAAATTGGGCCAAAAAATGGAAATTTATTTACTGAAGTTGCTTTTTTTTCGACTGCTTATAGAGGGTACAAAGAGGGAGGAGGGAATCTTTGGCCTCCAGATAAACACGCTGACAAATGTCCGCTGCGCGTTTTTTTGGTAAGTAAGAAGCACGTATGATCTTTTGCAGGCCACAGTTCTCGCAAGAAAGATATAGAAGGCCTTCGACCTAAAAGCTCACTTCTTTCAAAAGTAATTAAAATTTTTCCAATTTTATAAAAATAAAATCGATACAAAATATATTACATAGTATAAAACAAAAAGTCGCCAAGCGGGCGGGTAACAGGTAGCTATTAAAATATTGTACAAAAAAGCCCGAGGTGTACAAAATAAATTCATCGAAATCAGGTCAGTTCGTCCACGATATATTCAACACAATCTTTCTACGTTCTGTATATTCTGTGAGCTATTTTCGTTACCTTTAATAATAGCTGAAAAATGACAAAGGAAGTAAATGTTCATGCTCATTCCTTTTGAGATAAAACCATTTTAATATTTAAAATGTCTTTTTTTGATAGACACCGGATCTAAAGTAGTTTTTAATACTGTTTTATTGACCAGGGAGGTTTAAAAATAAACGGTTTTCACCTTGCTAGTTAGAGGAAGCAGAGGTAATGGCCAGCATCATTACTACAAAACGAAAAGAAATAGTAAGCTTGCCGGAAAAAGGCCTGTCCAGTTACAGCTACACATTCGAGAGTGGTGCATCTTAATTGTTTTTTTACCGCTTTTGATATAAAAAAAAGACTCCACAACTTAAACGTTAATTATGGATTTTATGTTTTTTTGTAGGTATTGCATTATTTTGTACATATTGACACAAAATCGGTTAATGACGGTCATCGGATTGCTCTCAACATATTTTCGCTTTATTCTCTAAACAGATTTGAATTATTTTATTTATTTTTATTATATAGATGCCAAAATTAATATGTAGGTCTACCGAAACGGCGAAATAGGATACTTTAGAAAAAGAGTTTTGAAACTTATAGATGAAGGTGAATTTATGAGAAAAGTTTCATGGAAATACCATTTTCAACTTTTCAAACTAGACTGAAGAAAGAAAATATACCAATGCATTCTGTATGGGTTTTTGGTCACACACTTTGTCTAATGGGTGGGAGTGAGTCGAGGGTTATGTATGTGAAATTTGCTTAGGATCTCAAAACACTATTTCCTTCAACGTGATCGCCATTAACTACGTGTGTGGCTAATGATGATCATTACTGAATATGTTTTAAATTTAAGTTTATAATTATATCACAGCTATTAAAAAGTTATCAAATATAATGATTATTTATTAGAGAATGTGTTATATTGATTCAAATAAATATATCGTTTAAAATTATCACTTTATTCACATTTTTCCTTAAGTGATCACCATTACTCTGTTCTACCCTACAATGTGTATTAAAAAATTGTGTTTACTGGACTATTCAGTAAACAGTCAAAGACAACTATTTCAACTATCAACTATTATATAATTATAAAGTAAATACAGAATATTTTGCAATAAAAGAAAACCTTGAAAATTGTAAAGATAACAAAAAAAAAATCTTTTACATAATATATAAAAATGAAAGATTTTCTACATAATATAAATAAGTAATTTAATAATTGGTAATAATTTTAAATATGTATAATATTTTTCTCTGTAATTATTTAACTAACAGTCACTGAAATTGTCGCAATTATGTTAGCGTGGAACTTTAATAAAATTTATTTAACCAAATCTCAAAAAATTGCTCCAATAATGCTTTATCAGGATCCATAATTGTTTCAGTGATTAGGTAATTATTTAATGAATTATTTGCAATCAAAATAACAAAAACTGTTTTCCTTATATGTCAACTAATTAATGCTTTTTTCTATATTTTTCTAATTTAATAAATTGTTCCCGATTTGCTCTTTCGATATTAATCCATTTGATTCAGCATTTACTTTTATTTATGTATAATTAATTAAAATTATTAATTACGATTTAAATATCCACCGTAATAATACTACAGTACAGACGTGTGACATTCATGTTCGTATCCCTATTGGACAATCACGCAAAGATTTCCAGCGCCAGAGTACCAAAAATAATAAATAATAACACACTCAGCTGATTATTGTCCATTGACTACCAAAATGGTATTAGTTATTATATAAAACACTCCATCTATTATGTATATGGTGTTTAAATATTGGTAGCTCTAAATAGTTTTGAATTATATCGATAGAGTCTTCGTTAGCATGAATGTCCAATAGTACATTGTTCGTATCGTTATATTACATCGTCCATAACTATTTTTCCCTAAACGCAAATGTCATAATGGATGAAACTATGGTTTAATTTTTTTTTTTACTCCAGCATGTTTTATTTCTCGCTAGATCCAATTCTACAGTCAACGCGGACAAAGCCAGAAGCTGGTAGAAAATATAGCATAATTTGAATATCTTTATTAATAGGAGTGTTTGTATTAAAATCAAATCATTGATAAATAAATACGCTTCTAAAAACTTGTATTTGAGTTATGACTAATATAACAACTTTTTCCCGTACAAAAACTCTGAAAAATGAACCATTTTCTCCTTCGGATCCCCTTAAAATTTTCGATTTTCCCCACAGGCCTCAAATTGATAGACATCCGATTTTTTTTTTGTTATTGTATTAGGAACATCATTCGATAAAAAATGTAAAAATCATTTATCACCGCCAAATAAATCACCGCCACGTAATGAATCCGTTGCCTGACAGCCAGAAAATTGTGAAAAATAACAAATTGAGTTTATCGGACAAAGGACATCCTATTTTATCACATGCTGGATAAAACCATTTTTGCATTTGCATTTTTGCAAAAAAAAACGGATGTCCGGCAATTTTAAGCCTGTGTAGGCAATCGAAAATCTTACGTCAACCGAAAAAGACCCACTTTTCAGAATTTTCGAAGATAAAAAATTTTTTTTATACACTAACAATAATTAAGCAATATACAAAATTTTTGGAAATGTATTTACCAATGACTTGATATGATGAGAGGCACCGGGACTATAATTTACATAATTGTTTTATTATATATTTAACAAATATTTCTTTTATCAAAATTACATCTCGCTATTACTTTTAAACATTATTTGAAAATTATTATTATTATTATTATTATCTATAAATATTATTCAAAAGGGGGTCATTTAATGTATTTATGCTATATGTAGTTTGTTACTCATTTAAACATAAGTTAAGTACTTGTAGAATGCTTTCACATACACACTGATAAAACTCCACTTAAAAAATCGTTCTTGTTTTTATGGTCAAACTGACTGAAAGTATATTTTTTCACAAAATGAGCACAAGTAGACTAGGGTCGATAATTTTTGAAACCAAAAAAAAAAATTATAGTGGAATGAAACCCATAATGGAGGAGAATATAACAAAAATGAAAGTAAAAATAATTAACGGGCGATATGAGTTTGGGAAATTTTTGAGGGTAAAACACGATTTATCTCGATTTCCGATAAAGCTACAAGTCCTAATGAAAACAGTTAAATGAAAAAGTTGTAGGTAATAAAAAGATTTACACTTTTTTCACATAACCTCAAAATGTATGTGAAAAACTGAAATAATCAAGTTTTTGGTTTTTTATTTCTATCTTTTACAAAACTTCCACCAAGAATCGAACAAAAGTAACATTACTGATTCAAGGAAATTTCTGCACTCATTTACTGTGTACTGAGGAACAGAGTCTATCTATATGAAGTTATAAAATATAAGATTTGTATAGTACCCAGTAAATAAATAAAATTTAATATCGTAAACAATTTAACACACCATAAAAATCATGGTTTGTAATATTCTAAACAAGTATGAAATATTGAATTTTCATTCATATTAATTAAATGAATAATATCTTTTTCACTTCTAATTTATTGATTTTATAGTTTATTGGCAAAATTCTCTAAATTTTCCCTGACTTATCCGGAAATTTAGAATTCCTTGACATTTCCAGGTTTTCCAGACTTTCCAGAAATGTAGCCACCATGTAATTATATATCTGATTTAGATTTATGAACGAACGTTTTTTGATTAAAACCAAATTTTTATGTTAATTTTTAATTAGGACAATATATATTTACCAGATTGCCTATCAAAATTTGGCCGCCAGTATTTTTAATTAAATTATTTTTAATTGATTTTTGGTAAAAAATATCGTTCACTTGTATTCACATCATATATCAAATTAAAGGTTTTTTTTTTAAATTTATTATCATATATCGTTGCCTTATTAAATTCGCCCTCAAATAAGGGTTGTTGGCTATTAAAAATAATAAATATTTAAGGTAGAGTGAAAGAGAGTTACCGCGTAACATCATTTGTCAGACGAAGATAGCGATTGAGGGATATTTTTTGGAGTATTTATTATAAGTCGTCTCTATTACTCACCGGTGGTTGAGAAGACTAACATTCGGCGCACGAGCAATGAATTAAAAGCGTCACACAGACGGCAATCATTATCGTCGTCTAATAAATGATGTTACGCGCAAACTCTCTTTCACTCTATCTTAAATATTTATTATTTTTAACAGCCAGCAACCTTTATTAAAAATACTGGCGGCCAAATTTTGATATGCAACCTGGTAAATATATATTTTCTTAATTATAAATAAACATAAAATTTTGTTTTAAGCAAAAACGCGATGAGCGCACTAATCCTACAGTACTAATCTTAGACTATAATAGTTTGGTTAGAGATTAACATAATTTTTTTTTAATTGCCTGTGACACACTATAGTTTTTATAAATTTTGAAGAACTTATGCAATCTTATTTTCATGACAACAAGAATGTTTTGTAAACAAGTTGTAAAACATGTTTTTAAAAATACAACCTTTTATGAGATTAAAAGGTATAGATAGTAGTACTATTAAAAATAAGGTTTTCTAGATTTTTTCATATAATTAAAGAGGCGTATTTATCAAAATTTGGTAGAATAGTATGGGAGTACAAAAGATTTAAGTTTTACAAGAATATCAACCATATTATTTTGTATTATGTTATGTCATAATATTGCATTGTCCTCGGATTTACATATGTAAATCTCAATTTTAGATCAATCGAACACTGAGATAAGAGTTAAATTTTCCTTGATAATTTTTTATTACATATACACATACATCGGGGAAGGAGAAATTAAATGAAAGCTTGTAAAAATTTATAATTGTAAAATTAAAAGTGTATTATATTTTAGCTTCTTGTCAATTCTACCTTTATATGCCTCATTTTAAGTGATGTACACCCTTAAGATTTATCTTGCAACTTAAATTTGTTTATATAATATAATGTACTTTCAACTTGAAGGAAATTCGCTAGAAAAAGTAGTAATTAAGGACACTGTCTAGTTTTTAAATATACAAAATTATATTTTTTCCCAAATTGAACAAATTTTATTTATTTTTTAGTTAGATAAAAAATAACAGGTCTTTTTGAAAATCAAATAAAGCCACATGTCAAAAGTACGTGAATAAGCCATAATTTACTTTCAAAAACCACATCGATCTAATAAAATTTTCAAAATCTAAAAAATATTTTTTATTCAATATATTCTTTAAGTAGTGCTCATAACTCTGACGGGAAATGCTCTTAATCTACGAAATGTGTTTACACATTTTCGCTAAAATACTTTTTAAAATCTTACCGGCTTGTTAATTTGTTTTTTAAAATTATATTCAATTGAAATAGAGCTATCTAGGTTCAACATAAACATCAATGAATTTAAGTTTGAACATAAAATTTACAAACAAGTGCTAATGATAATAAACAACTTACATAACCCGAAGTGGCCGAAATTTGTTGTGGATCAGTTTTACCACTAAAACTGCCTAATAATGGGGACTTAAACGAATCACCATCATACACAAACACATAATCATACGAACACTCAGTACCCATATTATGAAAATTAAGCGTTATAAACTGTTTACTGTTATTAGCTTTTATCAGCCATTCACAATGTGAATTCTCTGTATAATTTGAGCCGGATGGCCCATCTGTAATAACACCCCATGAATCCGTAAATATTCTACGCGATTTATCACACGGTGCCAATGCAACAGCTGCACAACCCGCCACTAAACATAAACATGTTGCAAAACCAATTCCAGGTACATCCCAATATTTTCGACGTACTCTAGGACGCATTATACTTATAAATTAAAATATCACTTAAGGAGAAAAACAATTTTTACAACTAGGTATACGAAAACATATTAAGGTACATCAAGGTCGTTACACACAATTATTTGATTAAAAAGATATAATTATTTATTAAATTTTACAAAATGTTTCATATAACAATATCATTTAAAAAATAATTACACATGTTTTGTTTACAAATATTAGTATTTGACATTTTATTATCATTTATAATTTGACATTTATCCGATAACACAAAAATAATTTATCAATCATATTTGAATCAATAGAACCAACTTATCAACTTAACAACTAAACATCATAATAATATCAACATTTTATTGTATTATCCTGACATCTTACAATTATATTATGAAACAATTACTGATTGTTACAATTTTTAAAAAACTTTACAATTCCATGTGAATATCTTATTGTTGTTAAATGAAAATGTAATGAATTCATGGAAAAAATGTATTTTTAATAAGACTAAGAGCTCAGGAAAAGATTATATACATTATGAAACTGCCTCCAAGTTTAATACGAAAATCCTCAAATATACCCGCTATTGTTTACCACAAATTTATAAATATTCGTTCAGTAGTTTTGGAGATATGTGCAATTATAGGAAAGAGTGTCACAGACCGACACGCAGATGGATACGAAATGAAAGTTACCCTGCCGGAACTTCCAAAACGTCCACCAGTGGCGGATTAAGTATTTTGCCGCCCTAGGCCCTGTCTGATTCGCCGCCCTTTTTAAAGGATGAAATTTTATTTCTTTGAGACCGTTCATATTATTTAGATATAATATTTATTTCGTAAAAGTATAATTGTTAAACAATACAAATAAATATTAACAACATAAATTTTCTTAAACTATAATGTATAACTTAATTTTTAAATATCTTTTTTCTGGCTTTCGTCTGAGAAAAATCATCAAATATGTCGTTGTAATCAATTTCTTGAACTAGCTGAGCTTCAATTGACAGTAGTGCTAAAGCATTGAGTCTCTCTTGGCCCTTAAAACTAATTCTTCATATCCATTGTGCACAATACTCTCACTTCACTACAGTTATTAAAATTACGATGCCATAAATAAAATCCTCCGACTAAAAATTATGGATCAGAATTAATGTATTATTCATACTCACAACAATGTCACATGTATGCAACTATATCACATCAATCGCTCTAGCATATATCGACATAAATATATACTTGAATTTTAATAACATTTTACAATAATTACGAATTATTGCTTTAAGCTATAAAAGTTGGTTAATATTCGTCAATATAATTCACAATATTGCGAAAATGAAACATCAATTTTATTAAATTTTGATTTTCTTCAAATTGTTTCAAAAAAATGGGTATGAAATAGATATATTCATTTATTTGATTCTATATAAATCATTTTTTAGAATAAAAATATTTTTAAATACAAATAAAAACATGAATTTTAAATGAATACTTATATCAATTAATATATGAAACGCCGGAATCATTGAAAATAAAATAAGAAAACATTGTGCAATTTTGGAAGTAGCTTACATGTAAGATTAACTTTACTAAAGATACAAAAAGTCAACAGAGCTTTGAAAATTCTTCAAAAAAAACCTTTTCAATATTCAATTATTTCTGTTATAAAACATTATGTATCAGTATTGCACTCACGAATAAAAAAGTTAATCAAAAAATGAATAACATTATATTTCACAGAAATTTATCTGTAAATTTATATAAAAAAAATCAGAATAAATCCTTAAAATGTATTGTCGTTACATTATATCAGATTTAAAATTTTGACATTCTGAAAAATTTGCCGCCCCCCAAATTGTGCCGCCCTAGGCCCGGGCCTCACGGGCCTAGGCGGTAATCCATCACTGACGTCCACATATATACCAAATTTTTAAATTGGAGCAACTCAATGTTTTTTACAATCAAGAACACAATACGACATTGTGAGATATAAATCGGAAATAATACAAATCATTTCCAGTTGAATCCAATTTTAATAATTAAAATATTTATTTAATATCTAGTACATCAAATTTTTATAATAAATTTATCTGAAAATTCAACATTTACAATAAACCGTATTCTGCAAATCGATCTAAATTAATTAGAGAAGATACCGTTTAAAATTTAATTTAATTTTTTTTTTTTTTTCCATATTTAGCACTAAAACAAAATTTTTTTTCTTATTTGAAAACATACCATATATCGCCTAAATTTTTACATAAATTTCAAAGTTAAAGAAACAAAGAAGTTAAGTGCAATTTTCAAAACATCATTTTATGCTTAAACATTTCGAACTAATCACTTCTTTCTAAGATGAAGATTATAAAATCTTGGCATTTAATATAGTTTTAAAATACATATATTTTCTCGTTTTTGAAATCAGTAAAAAATATTCGTGTTTTGTAAAAGTAGATGCGCGTTAAATTTTCTAGCCCTGCGTGAAATAATAAAAACATAACCTAATATTTATAAATTTGTAATGTAAACCAAAACAAAACTCAAAATAATCGAAGACATAAATAGAATGTATTAAGTTTTTCATAATTTATTGATTTAGAAAATTAAATCCAATTTACGCAAATTTGTTCCATAAATCTATTTTACATGTAAATGTAGGTATTTCTAACATTCTTAGTAATCAAATCAAATTTATTTATAAGAAACTAACATATTTCAGTAAAAAATGGGTATTCGTGGTCTCACTACTTTTATAAACAGGTATTCGGATATTTACTTAGAAGATTTCGAATTAAAAGACACGTATATAGTTATTGATGGATGCAGTCTTGCCGCACAGCTATATCGAAATTACACAAAAGCAAATGATTCTTTTGGTGGCGATTATGATAAATATCGAAAAGTTTTAATTGATTTTTTCACAAATTTAGAAAAAGCAAACATTAAATCAATGGTAATTCTTGATGGTGGCTTTGAATATAAAAAATTAAATACTTTAAAATTGCGTATGAAAAATCGAGTATCCACTATCCGTAATCTAAATCCAAGTAATCAAGGATACTATCAAATAAGTCCTTTATTACAAATGGAAGTATTTAAAGAGGTTTTACGTGAGCTGAACGTAAAAATGATTTTATGTGATTTCGAAGCAGATTACCAAATTGCATCCGTTGCTAGGCATATTAATTGTCCAGTATTAAGTTTTGATTCTGATTATTTCGTTTATGATTGTTTATATATTCCGTTAAATACAATCGATATAAGATTACATTCTTCAAAAGGATATTACTATTTTCCATGTAAGCTATATCGTGTAGATACTTTTTTAAATCATTTTGGAGGTCTAGATAAGTCGTTATTACCATTACTTGCGACATTATTAGGTAACGATTATGTTAATAAAAAAGAATTTGAAGCTTTCTTCTCACAATTAAAACTGAAACACAGTCGATCAAAAATGAACGATCAGCAACGTACCATTGCTGCATTATTGGATTGGTTGCGACCGCATACTCTTAAATCAGCAAAAGAACGTGTTCTAGGACGGGTTAAAATGCAATTACGGCCAGAAATATCAAAAATTATTGATGAATCAGTAGAAGGATATAATTGTTCATCGGAATATATCCTTGAACATTTTGGAATTATAAAAGATTCAAATAAACCTGCTAACGAAAATTTTTACGAACTAGGCGATTCAAGTGATAATAAGCTACGGAAATTTAAGGTTCCAATATGGTTTATTGAAAAATATCGTGTTGGAATATATCCAGCATCATTTATAAATTTAATAACGAAACAAATGCAATTATGTACACCGCAAATTGAGGATTTATCATTAATACATTCCCAGAATATAATTATGGATGTTTTAAAAGTAATATTTGGATTATTAACATCACCAAAACGGTATCCATTAATCGCGTACCTAACACGTTCTGATCGACATGTTGCTAAAATATACCGTGAAGAGTCCTTGTATGAAATAGAAGGAATTTGCAAATTTCCTCCTCTCGAAAAATTTCCTTTATTAGATCGAGAAATAAAAAACAAAATATTTTATTATGCTTGCAAATTATTTCCAACGGATTTTGATGTGTTAAACGAATTTCCTGATGATTGGAAATTAATTGTGGTATCAATTATTTATTGGATACGCACAATTGAAGATTTAAAAGTGTCTAAAGAGCATTTGTTGGCAATTTTACTATGTATAGTATATTTAAAATGTGTTGATCCTATTGCTGGGTTTTATAGATCCCAAGAAAATTTTTTAAGTAAATTTAAACAGCAAATTCCTTTAATTTTAGAACAAAACGAACAAAAGGCCATTGAAATTAGTAATAATTACAATTTAACTGATGTTATTAGTTCTCTAACGAAGAATGACGCAATATTGACAATAAATTTATTAATTTCGTATTTTAAAATGAATGAAAAATTATTATCGAATCCTAAAAATTTCTCTATTCGTACAGTACATTATTACGCAGAGTTCCAAGCTGGATATCGACAAATTTCATATTTGAATATTTTACTTGATAACGTATTTACACCAACTAGTGCCGCTTACTTTTATAATGGAACATTTATATATAATGTTTATACAAATATATGTCGTCGTAATGATCCTTTGATATACATACAAAATGTTTTAAAACCTTGTGGTACATTTTTAAATGTTTATAATAAAGTTGTAGACATGTTTAATAAACTAACGCCCAGTGTATTTACTTCTAATTAATAAAGTATAATATATATATTTGTTAAATTTTGTAAAATTAATTACTTACCACATTTGTATTTATGTTATATATCTATCTAAAATTATTGCTCTGGTCTGTTAGGCATCGATAATTGTAAATTTGTAAGACTATTCATTAAGCAATCAAGTTAAAACTACTTAAGTAAATTTCAGACTCGGTTAAATTTACTGATATTGTATTATGTAGATTTTGAAATCCTGAGCAAGTCCATGCGCACGATAATCCAGTTTTTTTAACCTAGTTTACTATTTAAAGCTCCCTTTTTTTGTTTTTTTAAATAACTATAATTTCTTTCAAATAAACTGATTTTTTAACATTTTAAGCTAATATTTTTATCGAACCCTTTTAAGGGGTAGGGTAAATTGTCCAACAACAACCAATTTTTACTTGCATCGATATTACTTCCGAAGTTGCATAACTTTACTTTAAAAAACATACTTATAGAAAAGCTTATAGTTTTGATTTTCAATTTGTGTATTAAATTAGTACTAATTATTTATGTTTTTTAAAGCGATCGGAGTGGTTCACTGTGAACTGGATGGTGGATACAGTAAACTACGATATAAATAAATCTAAAAAAAATACGTTTTTTATGATATTTATCTCTAAAGGGTTCTCTATCATTTTGCAGGATATATTATTTTCTCCACAACTTTAATAAGTTGAAGAGCTTTTGTCATGTTTTCGGGAGTATGTAAAGTAGCGGTTCACTGTGAACTTCTTGGTTTACTGTTGGACATGTGGCATTAATTATTTCACTGTAAAATTGAAGATTTTTTTAAATGCAACTTAAGGTTAAATGTCTATGTTAAGGAACTTGAAAATTTTTTGAAAAATTTTTCTTTTACTTTTATTTCCAAAAAATTGTTTTTTGAAGTACTAACACTACACTACTTGGCTGCACGTTCAAATTACCACTAAAGCGCAATATACACGTTAGATAATGCTCTTCAACTGTTATAGGTACATATTTTGTTACTATTATGGGTAGTTTAAAGGTTCATTGTGGGACGTGGTTGACTGTTGGACCGTTTACCCTTTTCCATCCAATTACAGAATGAGAGTATGAGACATCTATAATAAATACACTACTTTCGAGCAAAAACAACTCAAAATAATTATCCATACCTAGACATGCAATCAGAGAGCATACCAGTTTTTCTCGAAAAAAAAAAAATTATATATATATATATATATTTTTTTTTTTAATTTCTGACTTTAGCTACTTTTAGCTATATAGCCATTAACCAAAGGGGATTATTATTATTATTATTTATACAACAGTACACAGTACTGCTAGGTGGTCATCCATCCAAATACAGATTGTGACTGCTGTTGCTTAACTTTATAGATTGGTCTAAGTCTGTCATTACGTTACGTCAGTCCGGGGTCATAAGTATTTTTTTTTTTTTTTAATTTCTGGCTTCAGCTACTTTTAGCTATATAGCCATTAACCAAAGTAGATTATTATTATTTTTTATACAACAGTACACAGTACTGCTAGATGATCACCCATCCAAATACATATTATGACTGCTGTTGCTTAAGTTTACTGATTGGTCTAAGCCTGTCATTACGTTACGTCAGTCCGGGGTCCAAATTGTATTTTATACTTAGAAATATTCTTGTTCAAAATTTGACATTTAGATGTCACTACTACATACAATTTATGTTAAAGAATCCTCCCTCATCGGTGTTAATTTTTTATATAAATTTTTATTTTTTATTCAAGTTCATACCAATTTGTATTCAAACAAATTATTCTAATACCGATGATTCATTCTGTGTTATGATAATATACATTGTATTTTTTTCAATTTTCGCGCATAAATAATTTAAATTATAATTATCAAAATGCTATGAAATTTGGTAAACAAAATCTTGACAAGAAAACAGAGGGTATGTCGAAAAGCTTTTATAGAAAAAATGATTCCAAAGCAAAAATCAAAATTTTATGTTATATTTAGAAATGTTTTTTCGTAAAAAATTCTTCAGCATGCTCTCCGTTATCATGTCAAGACTGTGCATATCAAATTTCATTACATAATCATTTTTTAAGTTATTTTTGCGAGAATTGAATACTGTAGAGGTCTTTATCAAAAACACACACCCACCTAAATTGACAATCTCAAAGAATAAATGGCAACAAAACTGTATAACTCTGCGTGTAAATATCCACTTAGTATATTATAGTTCAATATTCGACACACCTAATGAACTGAGTGAGCATTTTAACCTAGATTTTAATAATAAAAAGACCAAAACTATTATTCTAATGATTAAGGATATTATCCTGATAAAAAGTCCTATTCAATCCTATAGAAGTTGAATAGGAAATGAAATTGCCTATTCAAATTTTTCGTGAAATCTGTTGAGTTTAGACAACAACCTTGTTACGACTTGGTCTAACACTAGTAACTGAATGCTTAAAATTTAAATTATTTGTAAAAAAACAAACAAACAAGCTATAATTAAGAAAATAAGCAATTTGTTTTTTTATTGAATTTTTAATATATTAATGTTGACAATCTGATAACTATTTTTTTAGTGGAATTAAACGTCATACAATTTTATAAATACATATAAGTTATGTCGTTTATATATTAAAATTTATATTTATATTTCATTCAGTGCATTCAAAAATTGCACTGGTAAACGAAAATTTTAACAAGAATGACTATTCTGAATTAAAACAAAAAAGCTTCTAATTTAAATTCGTAGTTTATGTGAATTTTTATTATCACAGCGTTACCACGTTATTAATTACATACTAAATATATATATATTTATAAATATACTCTGTTCAACAAGATAATCACTCTTAAAATTTAATGTTATAATTATATTTGTAGCTATAAAGCATATTTGGTATCAATTAATCGCTGAATGAAAGAAAATTAATCAAATGTGAGGTCGTTCTTTTGTTGAACAGGTTACAGACAATGAAAATCTAAATAATTTATATGTAAATATGCAAATACTGAATTTTTTAGTAAATAAAAAAATAGAACCAAAATAAAAAAAATATAAATATATTGAGCTAAATTATGCTAAATGAGATTGTTCAATGATTCATCGAATTTTGTTTATTATTTATATCAGTAAGATGAGCACTGAACAATTTTGCTTCCAATTCTTGTGATGAATTTTGTATACTCTGTAATGAATCCAATTCAGTTGCTGTTGATGCACTTGGTAATACAATACGTGCTTTTTCTACATCGATATATGGTGTAACACACGGCTCAATTGGTTGCGTTTCTTCTTCTTCACCATTTTCGTGTAATTTCTTTGGCGTATTTTGTAAATCGGCAATTAATAAAAACTGTTTCTTCTGCGATTCACGTGCTTCAATCAAAAATATACTCTCTTTAACTTCTTTATCCGAAAATTCATCAATTTTATCATAAATCACACCATGTAAGCCAATTTGTTTTAAATGTTTAATTGTTGATGGATCATTGTTATCATGACCCCAACAGAATATCACAAGACCTGCATCTAATGCTAATTTCACTTGAGATGCATCACGAAGAATATCTTCAGTATGTACAGTTACACCCAGTAAACCCATTCCAACTGCAAATTGTACAGCTGCTTTGATTGTCAAACAACGTGGATCGGCATACGGTGGATATTTAACAGTTTGACCCTGGGTTAAAAACATAACTGGGTATTTATTTTGTTTTAAGCGTATTAATGTACATATATCGGGATTAAAACTGGAAAAGATGATACGTCGTTCACCTCCATGTTCCAATACAACTTTTAATATTTTATCCAAATATAAATTTAAGTCTATTGGATTATTTAATTCATACGAGCCATCTTGTAGCTGCATTGTCCATTTTATTTCAATATTAAATCCAACATGAGGATCGAGTACTTGTAATACATGTTCCAATGTGGGGAATGGTTGATGTTCTTCAAGATGTTCATCAAAGAATCGTGGATTTTTATCTTTTCCTTCCTCTAAATGATAGACCTGCAAAAAGATTTTTTAATGAATAAGATTTTATATATTATGAGTGTGTATTAATGCAAAAAAAATTCATATTCGAAAAAGCAAAACATTCTTATTTGAAAAAAAAAAAATTCAAACAATGAATTATAATAGGTAGGTATCTGAAAATAAGAGTGTAGGACCAAATAAAAATTGATTTCACATTTTAGTTGCATTAAATTCCTAGATCAGTTTCTTTTTATTATCATTTTTCACGTATAATTAAGACTTTACGTTATTATTCTAAGAGCTTCTCTTATAAGCCTTGAAAATTTTATCGTACTTTTAATCTTGTGTATTTTGTGGCCCCAATTTGATGATTTTCTTATTTATAATTAAGAAACATTGATCGAGGAATTGGGAAATTTTTTTCAATTATTTTTAGATACCTAAAGTGATAAAAATATGTCTAATTGATATAAAATGAAGAAATAGTAGTGATTGAATACTTTCCGGAATCAAAAGTATACATTTTCATTGTGAATAATAGGAAATTTAATTCATTTAATGACAATTTGAGGGAAAATATAAAAGCAAAAGATGAGTTTTAAAATCCAGTAATGGATATGGATCCTTTTACATAATGATTTCTTCTTGTGTGTGTTTGAAATCAAGCCCATACAAGTTCAATGTTAAATATATATTTTCTTTATTTTTCTCATAGTGTACTACACTTAATGTGGATAGTACATTTACTAGATAGTACTTTGCATAGATGACTACAGGTAAAAACGATTCAGAATTATTAAACATTTAAACACCATAGACAAAAAATTATAATCGATGGGGTATTTCAAAATATTGTATAGTGTATTATTCAAAATATTGTATAGTGTATTGTATAGTGTATTATTATTACAATAATTAATCGCATTTTTGTAGTCTATGAAAAATAATCAGCTGAGCGCCACAACAGCAAAAATATAAACCACTCTTAATAAACCCAGACAAGCAGTAGGTTTTCATGTTAATATTGTGTATACCAAAATTTATAAAATTTTCTCAGATATTTGTGCTGGAAAATTGTGTGATTCTAAAAGCTGCTAAATCTCCATAGAGACATGTATAGTTTTTTTTAGGAAACATTGAATTTGTATGGAGTTAATAATATTGAAATCTTATTATCAGAGAACTCGATAAAAGACCCTTAAAGGAATAAAAAACTGCAGAGTAAATTATTTTAAAAAAAATTATATTAAAAGAAACTTTAATCAAGTAGGAAAATTTTGAAGTGTTTTTTATTTTATTTATTTAATCAATTTCAATTAAAGATGACTTTGACAATTTACAGACTGAGAGCAAATATTGAGGCCTATATTATACTTTTATTACTTAGAATTAAATTTTCTATAATTTAAAAATTTTTATGAAATTTAGTATTGAAAAAAAAAATGAATTTTTAAAATCACACAGTGTTTTCAGGTCAATTATATGTGATTTTTATTTTATAGAACGAATAGTGTTTTAACGTCGGACACTCATTGTAATTATTCATTGTCTTAGGTATTTGAATAATTACAATTTTCATTAAATATTTAAAAAATCCATATAATCGATCTGCCGTACAGAATTTGTATGAAGTCTGATTTATATATTATTCAATAGTCATGTTTTTTTTTTTTAATGTATTATTATTTAATGAATAAAAAAATTGGAGTTATCATTTTGTTTAGTTTTTTTTTGACAATGTAAACCGATTAGATTAAAATAAATAAATATGAAAATTTCGATTTTTGATAATTGATGATTCAAATATTATGATCAAAAAGAATTCTCATTGTTTTTCATTTTTTTCAACAAAGATTGATACTTTGTACTCTAAAAATATTTATTGATATAATAACAATCTATATATTATATCATATTTTTTTAAAGATTATTCAATAATTGCAATTATTTGTTGAAAATTGGAATGAATTAAATCCCGATGACGTAATAATCCTTTTTTATGAGTTTTTTTTTTTTTTTTTTTTGTCAAAAAGTTCTTACCAAAGACATAAAATAGTTAATATACCATCGCGGAAGTGGGCGTAAAAATCGATTTATGTAAAATATAAATTAATATTAACTTCTTAGCTTGAAAGGAAGGTAAGATTAATCTAACTTGTGTCGGCATCCGGTTTGGCTTCGGTCTAAAGCTCCCATGTGTAAGTATATCTGACTGAGCAATGGAACAGTACACTACAGTTCTCAAGACAAAAACGAAATATCTGTATGCAGAACAAGCAATATCTCATTTACTTATACGATACTTATATTACAAGCGCTATGTTTCTTATTAGCATGGTCTATCATTCCTATCTGTCTATGGAATCCTTCAAAATAAAAAAACATTAAGACAAACTGAGACGACCTCGTAAACGACAACCACACTGAATTATTATTATAAATTTGAAACGACGCTCATAAATTTTTTTTATTCGTTATCTGCGCTAAGCCTTAAAAACATGAAAAAAAATTTTGTTGCATTTATTGTTGTGTTCCAGGACTACTGGGGAGGATTTAGTAATGTACTTAAAATTCAGCTCTTGTATTTAAATTAAATAGGAATATGGTTTATTATATAAGTTTAAACAAATTATTTTTTGATAAGTAAAAATTATTTGTGATTCGTGCTGATTTAAGTGAAACGAGTAGCATTGAGTTTCGAGCTAATCGAATCAGTCACGTATTGTAAAATATATTTAATTATTATTAGTTAATAAATTCATTAATTGTTCTATCAAAGATCACAAGCGTTGAGTTACTCTACGACTCGTAATATGACATAAATTTTGTGTTGTAATTCACAAATTGTGAGTATATTTTTTTAAAAGTCACAAACTCCCAGTCTAAGAAGTGTGATAAGTGTTAGTGCCTTTACTTGCTCGGAGACTGAGCTGGTTCGAATCCAGGCAGTGACAGGGCAGTATTTATTATACAAAAGAAAGCACACAGCATTCCCAGATGACCCATCCAAATACCGACTATGAATGAAGTTAATTAACTTTTGGTAAGAACGGTATTTACATTACGTTATCAGTGGGGAAAGTAGATTTTGAATATCGAAATTTTCAAATTTACATTTTTATTCTGAACCAAATTCAAATTTAACATTTTTCCGAATTAATCATAAACAAAAACTTTCGCTTTTCACCAATGGAGGAATTTCAAAGCAACTAATATAGCGTAAGCATAATTAAGAAAACATCTGTATGAATTTCAATAATTATGATTGATTTAAGCATTTAACTTAAGATTATGAAGTGACTAAAAGCATGCAGCGTGTGTAATTCACATTTTGAATTAACAGTTAAATCTCACTTATGGACTACCAGACTTTCCTTATTTTATAAAAGCTGAAAATTTCTGCGGATATCCCTAACACAGTTAAAACGATGGGCCAATATGGAGTACTCAAAACTGTCTGGCTATTGGGGAAATAACTTCTAATAGTTAATAAGTTTTTAGTCACTTTTACGGGTGACTGGTAAGAAAATGTCACTACACTGTCTGGTCGTGACGTAATTTCTCATATTATTTTTAACAATTTACGAGATAGTTACGCTTTATTAACAAATTAACAAATATCCGATAGTCTTTTACACACCTTTGTTATCTGTTACCTGTCCAAGCCACCATTGTCTGCCTGTTCTCAATATTGGCCCATCGGTTTTACCTAAGACATCCACTAAGAATTTTTCAGCTTTTATAAACTAAGGAAGGTCTAGCAGTTACGGGATCTTAGACTATTAATCATATTTTAAACAATTAAAAAGTATACTGACATCTAATTAGTTCAATTTATAATTGGATTATCTTAAACTGGTAATGGTTTTTGTATTTACATTATTTAGCCCAAAATAATAAGTAGATTGGCTCTTATCCAAGCCATTGTTGTATAAATTGCTTTGGTTAAGACAAATTCAACAGTCCATATAAGGTTAATGCTATTACACAACCAGGAAAAGTTTACATAAATTACATGCATATTTATTGGTTGATTTTAATGAAAGTAAGTTAAATTATTTATTGTTGATTTTTCTTTAGTAAATCATAATATTTAATTAGCAAATCACATGCGTGCATTCATACGATTGATTCAAGCCAATATCAAGATCCCGTTATATTTTATTCGAATAGGTACAAGCATTTAATCAGAAAATAGATGCACATTAAGACAAGCAGTTCTTACTATCATATTTAAGCTTAATTGAAATATTGACAATATTTCAATTAGAGTTAATTGTATTTCATTTTGGACAAGCAATATAGTTTTCGAAATAATATGTGGCACCAATTTATTTCGTGAATTATATTACGGCCTCTTATTATTCATAGTTTGATATTCAGAGTCGTTACATGCAATTTTTGGGCCCTGAGACTCGATACACTTTAACGATGCATTGTTACGAGAACACGGTACATAGAGAAAAAGTGTGGTCAGCCCGATTGTCTGGTTATTTTCCTAATTGAAAATCAGGTATCAAATTTTTTGAGCTGGGTAAGCCCAGGGAGCTTGTGGACAACATCTTATTTGGGCTTGAAAATTCAGCCGCACCGGGAATCGAATCTAGGACCACTGGTATGAAAGGTTAGAATTTTAAGCGTGTTGCTGTCAAAAATGTTTTGAAACTTCTGTCAGTATCTTGTATTAGATACAAACTACTTTTAGTTCAAATAATTCGATGCATCTATAGTTAGTTTGTAATTAAAATCTGTAAACTGATTTTCGAACTACCTTACTTATCAAATACTCGACCTAGGGTATATTCGCACATATCCCTCTCGTCACAGTTAAGTCATTTCGCCTCAGTTAGAAGTAAAAATTCTGTGGAATCTAATGGAGGATATATATAATTGTCCGTCACAGTTCAGCCTTAGTAATTCAGTGCGGTTTCAGTCATAGTTCCGTAATTTTAAACCCGTCGCAAAAACGAATAGGTATTATAAGTTTGACGTGTTAATGGGTGTGGGTCTGCGGCATCGTAGCTCCCGAACCGACAGTCAATTTCTAAACATACAATAATTTTTTATTTTTAGCTTAAATGTAAACTTGAATAAATTGACCGCAAGTAATTATAAGAAAGTGAGAAAACAGCAAAAATCAGATATATAAACACAGATTAATAAGTTCTAAAAAACCGAAAAAAGTTCTAAAACTGAAGGTAAATTAAAATCAAAAACCATTCTTTTAAATTTTCCAATAAATTAAATAAAAGAGTCAGATAAATACTTTGCATATGCAGAACAAAAACTAGAGAAAAAGAAATTGATTCTAGACACTTATGATTCAAAATGTAAGAAATAAATTGAATATTCGTGACCACTGAATAAAAATGCTTGATTTTCATCTGAATTAGTGCATATTCAATTTAGATCAAAAAGCATATGTCGCACATCAAATTCATCTATCAGTGCAAAGCAAAAGATTTAAGGAAAAATAAATTTATAGGTACTTTATTCAGGAACTGTCTCTGTGACCGGCGCCGGCAAGGAACATTTACTTTTAATAATCTCGACGCCGGCAAAGTTAATAAGTGTAATTTAATGGTCGGTTCCAGTCATTTTATTTATTGCCGACAATATTCGTAGTTATTTTTTCATTGGTGTGATGGCGCTAGTCCAAGTATGTTCATAATATAGACATTTGTTCTATGTTTATGTTTCATAACGTTTGTTTTCAATCTATAATAATTTGAATAATTTTTGATATTTTGATGTACATTTGATGACTAAAAGAAAATATGAATCAATTTGAATCCACCTTGGAACGTTGAAACAGGCAAATAATTCAACAGGTATGAAAAGTTAATAAAAACATTAGAAATTTATTATTAAAAAAACGCTATTCTAAATTCTGGGAATTTGATATGCAAATTTTTATAAAATAAATATAAAGTGTTCTGTATTTATAGCACAGAATACGATAATCAATTTTATCATTGATACAAGATTTTATTACTCTAGATAATATAACTTTAGTGTGATAAATATTGAAAACAATAAAATTCGTGTATTTAATTTTAAGAATGATTGTTTTTATCAATACTAATCGTTGATAATACGAAATAAGAACTAAACAATTATAGGTTAAGAATCACAAATGTTTTAGATCTATCTAAATTACCGCTATCAATCAATTGCCGGTTACGAATAAAATCACCGGAGTCGGAAATTTTTCTCTTATAGTACTTTTGCCAGCGCCGGCTTTATTACTTGAAAATATTTGCTGCCGGCGCGGCGCGGTCTCGGAAACAGTTCCATTTTAAATATGTAGCAAATAATAGAATAATGATTGTATTTATCACGAAACATTGTGTATGTGATATTAAAAAATAATATATTTGTATTTCAAAATTCATTAGGTAACTCCAAAATGTTTCAATTTTATTATTCTTACCAAACCTGTAAATGTGTCACGGTCACAAAAATGTAGTGTGCGACACACTAAAGGAGGCTCGCACAAATCCTAAGTTCAAACAAATTGTGATAAAATTCAATACAAAAATTGTATTTCGATAGAAAAAAAAAATTTGAGAATATCCTTTAATTTGTCTTACTAATATAGGTATATTCATTGTAAGGTCTACTTTCATTTGAGCTAAAAATAATATTAACATTTGGTTTGCATTTTTGTAATGTAAAATTTGTGGAATTTAATGTTTGAAGTCTCCATAATCGCCTCGGAAGAAAAACAAAGTTTGTCTTTTGGTTGTTAAAGAGCATGTGGAGAGCTTGTTAAACTTTTTGCAATAATTGATATGGAATATTTTGAATAATTGGACTTTGCAGTTCGTTTGACTGTATCCAAAGTTTATTCCGCAGTAACTTTCGAACGTGATTTCCGTTTTTTATGAAAGTTAGTACACATGCTCATCACATTCAGAAAATTTACTAAATAAAGTAAACCAGAGTCACGACAGGTATTTTTGGCCCTGGAATTTGATTTTCTGTATCGATTTATCATTTCGTGTTTCGTGTACCGTCAGTGGAGAAGTGTGGTCACCACTTTTTTCTGAATCAGGTACCCATTTTTCTTTGAATGAGGGACCCCAGGGAGCGTATGGACAAGCTATTCAACATGGTCGAGCTTGAACAAAATATCAAAGTGCTGGGAATCAAACCCTGGGATATTGACATGAGAGTTATCTGTACATGAGAGCACTTTGTTCCCAAATTTACTGTTATTCCCAAATTTACTATATAGTTTTTTTTTTTTTTTAAATTCATCTCCCACTCTAGGGAAAAATTCTCAAAAATATCTATTTTTTTTATACACATACTTGAAAGATCAAACATAATAGGAAAATTAAAATTTTTGTATTGAACCTCTCCCCTCGACTTGAGGAAAATATACCAACTTTATGGAAATTTAATAGAATTTTATGGAAGCCAGGGAAATGCGATTTTTTGTATGTATACTTTAATTATGATTAGTATAACAACTTTTTTCTCTGCGAAAACTGTCATTCTCTTTAATGAAGCTCGTAAAATTTTGGAATGCACATACAAGTTTAATAACACAATAAACAGATAACCATTAAATGAAAGCTGTATAAAATTTTACGAGTTTTATGAAAGAGCTTGGGTCAGTTAATAGAATTTTTGCGGAGGATAAAGTTGTATACTAACCCCAAAAAAAGTTCTTATCATTCCAAAAAATCTTACGGACCCACGCACTAAAGATTCTTAGTAAATATTCCAAATGCAACCAAATTGCGAGAGGTAAGACGTCTAATTGTCATAACCATAAAATTTACAAAAGTATTATGAGAATTTCTAGTTCTATTCAAATAAAAATATCTCAAATGAATTGGCAGACCTTTACAAATAAATTACATTTCAAAAATCTATACTATAAATTTTATTATATATATATTATTGAATATTGTATAATTTAAATAATTATTCAGTGCTTAAAATAAATATTATGTAAATAAATGTAAAAAACGTCATAATAATCTTAATCCTTTTAAATACTTCAAATAACATTACTAAAAAAAATTTATATTTAGAATTATCTGCAACAAAATAGATTTAAAAAAATAAAAATAAAATATTTGAGTATACTATAATTAAATTTTGACCCAATAAAACTTGATTTTTAAATAAATTTAAAATACACTGGTCATCAAAAAAATTGGACCACTTAAAAGAATAGAATTTTTTAACCATCGCCATAATAGTACGAGAAATTTTTTAAATTAAACGTATAAACTTTATCAGTCGAAAAGCTGTGCGTTAAAGGTATGTAATACGTATCAAAGTTTTCCTACCTGGACTAGGATATTATGGGTTCGAATCCCGACAAACTTTGTAAATTATAATTAACAATTAGGTTAATTATAATTATAATTAGGTTAATTGATTAGATTATCGGTACAAAGATAAGAAAGAAGTAACTGATTATACTTGTGGAAGTTTTCTTTAGTTTCCTGTTCACAGCTCCAGACCAAAGTCGGCTTTCTTCCTTAATTTATAAACTACAAACCTATGTCGATGTCGACATTGCTCTTTAGGTAAAACCTTAACGTATAAACTTGACCTGCAGAATAGCCGTGCGGTTAAAGGCATGTAAAACGTCTTAGTGTTTGCATAGTTTGTCAATTATAATTTACGGGGCGGTTAATTGATTAGACTATTGGTGCATGGATAAGAAAGAAGTAGCCGATTATACTTGTGGAAGTTACTACAGGAAACTTCCTGTAGTCCCTCATTCACAACTCCAGACCTATGTCGGCATTGTTCCTTAACGTATAAACTACAAAACTATGTTGGCATTGTTCCTTAACGTATAACTTTAACGTGTAAACTTGCCGAATAGCTGTGCAGTTACTGGATGTAACACGTCTTAGCTTTTGGCTACTTGAACTGAGAGATTATGGGTTCATGTCCCGGCACAGTTTGTCAATTATAATTACCAGGGCGGTTAATTGATTAGACTGGTGAATGGGGATAACAAAGAAGTAACCGATTATACTTGTGGATATTTTCTGTAGTTTCTCGGTCACAACTCCAGACCTATATCCAGACATTATTCCTTTCAAAATGACGACTGCAGACGCACAACTATCTATCAAATCCTAGTCATCATGCTATATTATTCTATTCTTCACCGACATTATGAATTTAATTGGATGAATAAAGAGTAGTTAAATAAATAAAGATTAAAACACTATTTTTAATCTAGTGTGAGTAGCCTCTGTTTTGGACGTATATATCTGAGAAACGGGGGTATAATCCTATTATAATTATTACAAGCTTATCAATAAGCTGTATTATACTGTGTGTTACAGATCCGACCACTTTTTAGGAGATTGCAAACCATATTGATTTTTAAAGAAAAAATTATTTTTCCTAAAGTTGATTAGCCATTATTGTCGTTTGTAAAAGAAGTTGGACAGGAAAAGATGACAGTGCATCTATGTCAGGCTACATACCGTTTGTAGCTTAATATTTTTCAGAATTCAGTTTCAATCTGTTCATTTGCTGGTAAAAAATAGTGTATATTATCATAATAATACTGGGGTTTAACTTTTCGGACATACGGTTACGGCTCTACAACAGAGGCAAACAGTGAATGGAGTCGGTTATTTCGTTCTTATCCGTGTGATTAAACAGCCGCCGCATTAATTATAATTGATCAGACTACCGCTGCCTGGATTTAAACCCGCAACCTCATGGTCTAAGTAGTCAAACAGTTAAGGTAATTGTGCCTTTATTCGCTTGGCCACTGAGCCAATTAATAATATGATAAGAGAAAAACTGAAGTTAAGCCCCTAAAACCTAGATCTATTGGCCCTCAATCAGAAGTATATAAAACTACAGAATCTTTATGAGACCAGTAGTCACGCAGAAAGCATAGTTTCTTTGGTGGAATTATTCCCAGCGAAGATGTTCAGATTGTTCCCGGAAGATAGATTTAGAATTATAGATTCAAATAATTAGTAAGTACCATTAGTCATACATAATATTGATTATGCTGACCATATGAACATGACAATAAAACAAATGAAATATAAATTTGTTAATTTTTAGTCGTTGTTTGATATGGGAGTCAAGAAGATCATACATACTTAGAAAAAATCTTATCTGAGTACGTTAACACCAATTTACATAAATACGATAAATTGTATAGTTTATTCCAATTTAACGAAACATATAAAATTGAACAACATATTAGAACAGTTTACAATTTGTTCTAGTTTTTAGATGATTTTTGACCAATTATACTAAAATTTTTTTTTTAATCAAAATATTTACCAAAACAAATAGAAAGTTAGACATAAAATGTTTAAAAAATGCATGAAACATTGTTTAGGCCTGGGATGTCCAACTGTTTTTGCCTCTGATTCTTATTGAAAAGAAAGTTTTCAGTGGGGCTGGGAAATAAATATATTGAACACTTATTTCTTTAAGTAAATAAAATTTTATTATGAAAATTGAATAATTATGTACTTATGAATAAACATAATAGCAAATGCGACATTTTGAGGCGATTTGCATCGTCTAGCAAAAATATACATATTTTTATGTATGCTTTTAAGAGCTTTTAAAAACCGAAATTGAAAGAGTATTGTGCAGCATGGACAAAATGTTCTACCCTGAATGTAAATATCCTGTATATATTAGTGTATTCGATTAGTTTGAGTCTAAAGTTTGTAACGCTAGCAAATATGCAAAAACAAAATTTTGGTATAGGTCTACAGAAAATCAATCACCGAAATAGTCAATTTTCGTTTGTCCGTCTCTGTGTCATCAAGATACTTGTAAGATAAACGAAGAGAGATAGCGATCTAAAATTTTGGTGGCGTATTTTGAATCTAAAATATGAGTTTAAGTTCGCTAATTAGCCAAATCGGTCCAGTAGATCCAATGGATCCATGACTCAAGTTTTTATCTATAAAAGAAAAATTAAATAACAAAAAATCTTCGTTTCTTTTTAAACTAACAACTTTTGTTTGTAACATAAAGTTTGGATTCGCCGAGTATGTAAAAAGTTAACACAGTTAGTTGTTATTTAAAACCAGTTAAAATAATAAACCGATTTAAGCTTATTACATCTATTTAAAAATTTAAAAACCTATAAATAATGTATAAACATTTTAAATACATTTTATTGCAGTTATTTATCACAATTACGACAATGACATACAAATTGAATACCTATTAATAGATTAAAAATGTATCACGTGGGATTCTAACGTGTAACAACAATGTCAATTTATATTAAGTATCATATCATGTTCATGTTTATAAGTTAATAGCCCTTATTAAAAGATTATTATCATGAAATACACAGATTCATCATTTTATAGAGCATTCAATTTTTGAAAAATATTTATAGCTTTTTAAGAGCTTTATGTTATATTATACTTGCAAGCAAGTTTTAAAGATAATGATTTTTTTATATAAAGAGCTAATAAATAAAAGCACAATATAAAAGTACCTAATAGAGAAGATAAATTTTTTTTACCACTTCAATTGAAGCCATTTATAGACGTTTAAAATTCTGAATTAAACAAAGAAGGCGATTTGCATAAATGACGTCATGCATGTTCATCTCCATAGTGATTATTCATGAGGACCATTCTACGGTAGCGGTCCTATCGATATCCATGGAACTTATATACAGTTTCCTTCAAAATTTATGATAATTAGAATGTATGCATAAATGAATTGATTGTGAATAAAAATATTATATAAATTACATTAATATTCAAAAATTTTAATATGCGATTTTTCTATAGAAAATGACTGCTTATCATAGAATCACCCATAAAACTATTTTTGGAAGAAAGGGATGGAAAAAATTTTATTCTATTTTTAATTAATTTTAATTTAATTTTTCAATTTTGAGTGGTATTGAGCCTGCCTAGTTTCACATTTAGATGGATAAAATAGTAAATTTTTTTATATTGCATCTTCCCTATTCTGGTAGATACATTACATTATTAGAGTTATTTTTTCACATTGCTCTGTAAGCATGATATCACGACAGCAGTGACCATCTAATTTAATTTTGCAGTAACAAAATAGGATCTAATTTTGAGCATATGTAAATTTAATTTTGAATACTTTACTCTGATAGCTAGCTTGACGAAGATTTCTGGAATGTTACCATATTTATGTAATCTTAATTTTAGCTCAGTCGAAAGAGAAATGGTTTAAATGTTCCTTTTAAAATTTCACTACATGTACTGGTTGTACAATTCCCTATATGTTTCAAACATAAGGATGATTGGACTCACATTGTGTCCTATATATCTACGAACTAAAATTCGCCTGATTATTCAAAATTGGATAATGCAATATTATGTTAATAATAAATATTTAAAATTTCTATTTCTATTTCTAATTAAAATGTTTAAATAACAATTTCCTTTTGTTTAAATCATAACAACCTCTTTTAATTTAATTGTCTTATTTTCTTTAATTCAAATAGAAAATTTGATTATGATCGTAAATTTATTCCAAAACAAATTTGCGACAAAAATTTGATTAAGGAAAAATACAACATTCCCAGGTTCACAGGTTAATTTTCAAGAAAAACATGGCAATTTTCTTATTTACAACTACAAAATTTTCTCTGAACATCACTTTATATAATTTCGTTAAAGAATATTTCATTATTTCGTAATTTTAAGAGCACATTTCTGTAATAGGGTTTTAGTTCTTCGAAACTTCACTCGAACCTTAATTGACCCCCCATTCATTAAAATCGTTTTAGTAGTTTAACCGCTATAAATTATAACCCTTCCTTTTAACTTTTCCGTAGTAGAGTATAAACGATTTTAAGTATACTTAAACTTTATCATAATTACACAATAATTTATAAAAAAAAAATTAGATCAAACATATTTACTATTTCAAGTAGTGATAAAAAGTTTGACGAAATCTTGATTAACCTACTCATAAATTTATATGAAAAACAACAGACATATTAATTATTAATACCCATAATGCATTTTTAATTTTAATTAAAGAGCAATGTAATTTTGAAAATAGTATATTATGTCTCTTAGAAGAAATATACTTCCGTTTTATCATTTCTCTGGACCTAGTTTCTAAAATAAGATCGCTCTACGTATAAAAATAAAATTTTCAATTATATCTTATAAACTACTTTTTTTAACCGTCAAATAAACTCAATTTTTTCATTTTTTGGGATCAAAATTACCTTACACATTCATTTTTTTTTGTCGAAATCGAATTTTCAATTTTTTGTGGAATTTCCGGATCGTTTTTGATGAAAGGAAATAATTATATCGCCGCCAAGAACGTAGAAATCGATTCATTGCTTCGAAAGATATCGTTAACGAAATATTTGGCAACGAGTGCTTTTTTTAACATCAAAGCTCAAAAAACAAAATTTTAAAACATTGTAATATGTTAAATTTTAACTGCTTAGGTATGGAGTTAGCGGGGAGTTACAAGGATGGCCTTTAGAGTTAACCGTTTTCCTAATTTTTTTGTATATGCATGTGTTATATTCTATATAGGTATATTTTATCATTGTTTCCCTATGTAAAGTGTACCTACACGGACGATCTGTGTGTGAGTATATATAATTACATAAGAATATTTAAACGTCTAGTAGTCATTGACATGAAAACATTGAGATGAGACGAAGGCGTCGGTAAAGAAATAACAATTAACACGTGTCTCCTCTTTTTGGCACATTCATTAGGACTTTGTACCGTAGTGTATGATATATAATATATCGTGTGATACAATACAGTCTGACAGATACATGACAAATGTACAAATAGTGGGAAGTTAGTTATAATATAATGTTGTATACATATTATTTATGACGTGAAACCTTGACTTTATTTTTATTAATCAACACATAAATAAATATGTGTTGATTACAAAATCATTTTAAATTTAAATAAATTAAATAAAATTGATTTACTATTAATTAAACACACTATGTTAGACGACTAACTATACACATAAGCCGCGGTTTCAAAACTATGATATCGTCATTCTGGCTAATTAGACACTTCGTTTTAATGTATAATATAAATGGTATTTCAAAAAGTTGGACAACATGACGATAAAATAGTTTTGGAATGAGGCTGTTATGTTTCAATGCTAACTTAGCGTCGAATAAGGACCAGCGCACACTATCAGGCAATCCTATAAGACAGTCGGATACGTATAACGAACCACAACGAACCAATGAACTTTCAAATACTTTAAATTTTATAATTATTCTTTTAATTAACAGATGGCCTATATCTGACAACATAGTAAGATTTTCTATCAGAAATTCTGATGCTACTTCAGACAGGATTATATGTATACCATCAGATATTCTGATCAGAAAATCTGATGTCTTATGTAGAAATCTTATCATGTGAGGGGTTTAATATAAAATACATGTTATTTACTTACATCATTTTTTATTAGAAAATCTGATCGTGTGCGCTGGACCTTAATGTTTAATATAATAAAAATGATATTTCAAAAAGTTGGTGAACATGACAATAAAGTATTTTTGGAATGCGGCTGCTATGTTTCAATGCTGACTCAACGTAGATATAAACTCAATGTTATAGCGTAAGTGCCAAAGGCTTTATTCTTTTTCCGAATTAGTTAACACAAAATCCAGAAAATTGAAATTTTTACAAGTCGCCTATGCCAATCGTTTGTGAGTTTACGAGAAATTCGTTAACTAATTTAGTCATCCCAAATAGCCAAAAAAAATTTTTCTTTAATTAGCTGTGAAAAACTTCTGGGTACCCAATCGATCGGAAATCGTTTGTTACTTCGAAATGTAATCACAAAATCGTTTGTGACAATACAGTTTTCAAGAAAATTTGAAAAAATAAAATTTCGAATTTTCTTTTAATCTATGTTGTCACAAACGATTTTGTGTTTATATTTGGAAGTCACAAACACTTTCCGATCAATTGAGTACACAGAAGATTATATCAAAGGTAATTTCAAATAAATGTTGACTACTGTTCCGGATGACTAAATTAATTATCCAATTTATCCTAAACTAATTAGGCACAAACGAAATAAAAGTTCACAAATAATTTTCATATAAAAATTTCAATTTTCTGGATACTGTATTGGCCTAACGGGATAGTAAAGGCTTAATTATTAAAGCCTGAAATTGAAATATAGCAAAAGAAGGTTTCAACTAACAAAGTTAAATGTTTTAATACCCTACATACGGTTGAGTATGAATGATTGAGCTATTTACAATTATTAACATGAAAAAAATACACTAGAAATCTATAGTCGGAGAGGTGAGCGAAAAAATAAAGCAAGCATTTTCTAAGGCTGATATTTTTATAAAAATATATATGGTATAGAAAAATAGTCAGTCTGATTCGTTAGCGTTTGACGGGGGGAGGATTTTAAAGTTGTAAGAAAACCATACACGTTGCAACTACTTTACTAAAAATTAGTGTTCAAATTAATGAAGTGTTTTGATGTATTTTTTAATCCAAATTATATTTTAAATAATGAGTTTTATCAAAAAATTAATGTTATTTTTTTTTTTTTTTCGAAATTTTTACGACTGTATAAGAAAACCTTAAAAAATCGACGAAAATAAAAAGTCAATGACTTTGAGAGAGTCATGCGTAAACAACTCGAACTTTTTTTTATGATTTTATTCGACAGATTCGTTTTCGAAAATCAACTATAAGTAAGTTAAAATATGCTATGTTAATCACATTGTGTCAATCCTAAATTAGCTTTACACCACCGGACAGGCCCCAGATAAACAATTTTACTTACGCTATTGATATTTGTGTATGTACATGCAGTTTTTTAAATTGTAATCATTCAATTTATTTCAAATTATATTTATCATTTTGTTATTCAAGAAATTATCTAAAAATAAATAACTCATATGTGCAATTAATAAAAAATTGAGAGAAAAACATATACATTTCTATTATGATTGTTTTGATTGATTTAATTACGCTTTTTATCAGATTGATTATGAAGTACCAAACAAATTACATGACTAAAAAAAAAACTGTTTTTCATAAATGTTTTTGTCCATAAATTTTTAATCGCAAAATCAATTTAACTTGTAGGTATATACAGAGGAGGATTTAGGCTTTATGCCACCCTAGACCAGATCAAATGTGGCGCCCTTTTCGGTTAACGAAAGTGATTTTAAAAATATTAAATTTTAAATTATTGTATTTCAAAATCAAATTGTTATTGGTTTTTTAAGTATTTAGGGAAGTGCTATTAATATTAATATATTAATAATAAATACATAAAGCGTATACATAAAATGATGATGATAATAGTTGATATTTATTAAATAGACTTATAGTAGTTTTTATTCCACTGTAATCTCAAACGTTACAATAGTTTCTTTTCTCTTGCTTTAGCTCGTGCGAATACATCGATGGTTATATTATTTTACTCAATTTCTTACACCAAGTAATCTTCTATATATCTTAAGGACGTTTCCAATAAAACCAGTTTTCTTAGAATCTTTTAGACACATACTTAGAAATGTCCTCTAATTGTAGAATTTTTTTCTCATACCTTGCGGCATTAATTTTTGAAAAATTTATCAGTTAAAACTTGCATATTTAACACGGAATTCCTATTCTGGTTCGATTTTGAAGCGAAAGTTTTATTAGATATCAAAAGCTATAATTAAAGGTAAGACAATTATATATCCATAAAAAAATTATGACAAGCGATATTCAGTAAAAATTTTTATGAACCTTTTCGTTTTAAAATTCGATTACTCATTTTCAATTAATAATATTTGAAATCAACAGAATTTTAAATCCTCTTGGTCTTTTTCTAAAATTATAAGATTTCATAATTTTACCACCCCCAAAATAAGAATGTCAAGTTTTATAAATGTATGTATGTATTTTACTAAAATCGGTTCAGTAGTTTTCAAGATAACTATTTTCAAAATAAGTGTGTGCCCAATTCAGATTATATACTTTTTTGTATGTTGGTTCGCGCATAACTTTTTATAAAGTAGTCCAATTTTGACAATTGCTGTTTTACTGGATAAAAACAAAGATTGGGGGTCACGTATTTTTATGAAATTTTTTATTTTTGTGTAAAAAGGAGAGGGGGTAACATACTGAATTATTGTATAGTGTAAACATCACTAAAAAGTAAAAAAAGAAAATAATTTTCAAAAAATGAAACCGAATTAAAAAAACGAACTAAAAAGTAAAAAAATAATTTTAAATTTATTACTTTTATAAATAATATCCTTATGATTATGAACGAAGTCATCGCCAGCGAAACTATTTTTTGCTAACAATACGATTATCACCGACTTCGAATGGGAATTGGTTGCACGAAAATTATTAGAAAGAAGGAGCTTATAGTAGGTGAATTGACAAAAAAATTCTCACGTAATGACTAACCTATGCTTCCTCCAATTTAAGATATATATAATATTCTATAAGACACGCCTACAAAATGTAGGTGTACCATTAAAAATTAATTTGTCTATTTTCAAACAAATTATTTACGTATATATCTCACTCTCTTCTACTTGACCATAATTCAATACTTTAATCAAAAGATATTAAATCACGTTTAGATTTAAAAAAATATTCTAAATAACGTCGTTCCTGACAGGAGTTCATTGCACATCTTGTTTTGTAGAAGTATTTATTTAATGTAAGTAAATTATTTTTTTCTTTGTAGTCCAAATTTTTATGTAAGTTCTATTTTTTGTTAAAATTTTTATTTAATTGTCTAAAGCCAGTGTATTTCTAAAAGTTTGTAATCACGAAACAAAGCTATAACAATGACTGGTAATCGATATTCGATAAATAAATAATTCAGAATAATTATTTAATACTTCATAAATATAGAAAATTTATAGACATGTAACATCAATTAGCTATGAAAAAACTTGTGTAGTTTTCATTGCCATTGTCACAAAAAACGCCATCAATATATTAGACCAGGGTAGAAGCCTTTAAAAATGGTAAAATGTAAAAAAAATTATAGTAGGATGAGACCAATTGGAAACGGAAGAAAATATAACATAAATAAATGAAACTAAAAAAATTTACAAGCAATCTGAGACGGAAAGTGGAAGGCGTGAGTTTTTAAGGGTAAAACACGATTTATCTCGATTTCCGGCAAAACTTGTAGTTTTCCCATTAAATGACAAAGTTGTAAATAATAAAAAGATCAAAAACTTTGGTATGTACACTTTTTTCACATTTGTCTCAAAATTGTTTCGATTGAAATTAGGGTACATTTTGGATATTTATTCAATATAAGGTGAAAAAATAAATATTTTAAATCAAAAAAATTTCAGTGTATTTGGAACATAAAAGGTTAGTTTTCTTCGTGAAAAAAAATTTTTTTTTTTAACCAAAAACTTGATTATTTTAATTTTTCACATAAATTTTAAGTTATGTGAAAAAATTGTTAATACAAAAGTTATGGATCAATTTATTGCCTACAACTTTGCCATTTAACTTGTAATTTTACTGGAAATCGAGAAAAACCGTCTTTTACCCTTAGTAACGCACAACCCGACCTCAAATCGCTCGTCAATTATTTTTCCTTTCATTTTTATTATATTCTCTTCCGTTTCCAATGGGTTTCATCTTACTAAAAAAATTTTTGGTTTCAAAAATTATCGACCCTGGTCAATATTGATTGTATATATTAAAACATTATTTTATAGAATTCAGAAATCAATATGATAGCTGATAAAAAAAATTATAATAAAAATACATAACATAGTTGCATCGCATTATTGAGTGATCATGTTGCATTTTAATCAACTGTATAAAATTAAGTAAATTGTAGATTACATATTAAAACAAAATTTGTCACTAAAATGTATTAAATAACAATTGAAGATAACAACTAACTGTGATAATTGTTTAGATACCCGACATATAGTTTAATATCAATGTTTGAACTATTTTTAATTATCAGCATTCATAAAATATTCTAAATATCTAGTCGATATAGTTTTAAACACATATATAATATGTATTGTAATTATATATGTGTTTATTAGTAAAATTTGAGCTAAAATAGGGGAAAATCTAAACAATTTACGAAAAAATATTTCGAACAAAAGTTATTTGTTTGGAAAAACATTTTTTGTCTTTGGACTTTCCTTCTATCTTTGATGGTTCACAAGTTCGATCATGGATCCATTAGAACCAAAGGACCGATTTTGCTCATTAACGAACTTGATCTTACTTATGCCTAAAGTATGTCACCAAAATTTCAAGTCACTATCTCTTTTTGTTTCTAGTTATCTTGTTCAAGGACGGACCGATGTGCGGAAATTGACTAATTAAATGATTCCTTCAATTTGTACACACAGATAAACTAATACAAATTGTTTGTTACTTTTTAGTTCGTTTTTTTTTTTTGCAGGACTGTCGAGATTTTTAATTTTTTTTAGAGACAAGTTTTATTATCAAACATGGCATGCTAGGTAGCTTTCATTCACAAGGTTAGACTTTTGCAATCTAAATAAAGTCTGAAATAATAAATATAACTTATATAGTTTTGGAATTTTGGACACAAAATCCTTCAATTTGATACTTATTTTGTAATAATTGAAGAAAAAATATTTTTCATTCTTGAAAATGGCGCTATATTGAAATGTATTCAGAATTTATAGCCAATGTTACCGGGGATGATGTTAAGTTTTTAGCGATACCTCAAATCCAAATCTTATTTTAGACATTTAGTAGTTATGGTGGATTAAAAAACAAAGTTAATAAAAGTGGAAATGACTAACGACCACTATTAGAGTTGATCAAATTCAAAATTTAAGAATTTTAAATTGGAGTAAATGTATTTATGGATACTGTCAACACTCAGTCGTCGGGAACCTGAGGCCCAATATGTTTCTCTAAATTCCAGAAACGTCACTTAAATCTTCCACGTTGAAACCATTTCAGTGTTCTTTGTTGGTGATTAACGAATTAAAATCTATAATACACTTATCATAATTTTGGTATCAATCAAATGCCTCGAAACTAAGAATTTTTGAAAGAAAACAAATATGAAAAATAGTGGCGCCTGAAAATATTCATTTAAATAAAACACACTTTAAAATCGGCAAAAGGCAATCTTAAAGCCAAAAAGTTAAAGCAACAAATATATAAAAAATTTAACGAAAAGGGGTAGAGGTATCTTTTCATTTTTCGGGTAGCATATTCATTACAAAATGTATTTAATCAAACAGGTTTTTTCGCAAATAATTTCTAATGAAAAGCAAAGTGTTAATTGATATTTGGCACTTAGATTTAGAAAGATGTATATTTTTATATCTGTCTGATAAATGTCTAAAAGTTTTAGCTCAGCTGACTATTTAGTATTCATCACAATAATAGAAACATGCATATAAATTGTAGATCCAATATAATTCTAATTAAATTTTGTTTCACGTACACTTAAACACTTCCGTGCAGAACCGTGCAGTAGACAGACAGCTTGGCTAATGTAATTAAAATCATGAGAAGCTATCCAATCAGCATTGATAATTGTTTTGCTCAAACAGAAATTTAATAATAAATTTCGATTTTTTCCCCAATTTCCTAGATTAAATTATTTTGTATTTTATAAATACGTATTTCGACTACAAAGTAGTCTCATCATCAGTATGAATTAGCTAGTTGTAATGAATTTGGAATAGGTCCTTTATTTAAGTTTATCGTCTCTTTAACATATTTTTGAATGTAGATGCTTTCATATGCATCTAGTTCGGTTGGATTGGAGTTATAAATTTGATTTGTCGATTTTATGATTGTTATCAATGACATGAGCAGCTATACATGATTTATCGGTTCGTCCAAATTTTATGTGTGCCATGTGCTCTTTGAATCTAGTAAAAATTTGTCTTCTACTTTGTCCTATATATTTCATCGAGCAATTTTGACGTCAAATGCTATAAATTCCTGACTGCTGTTCCTTGAGCTATTTTTAAATTATGTTCTCCAAGTTCTTTTCCTATTTTGTTGATGCGTAGTCGATAATATGTTAATTTGCACCATTTATTTTTATCGGTGTTGTCCTGTTGTAACGTGGTTCAATTAATTCTAAAGATTTTAAATTTTGTTCTTCGAATCATATTGGTAATTGTATTTGGATCGAAGCCTTTAAATTTTAAAATTCTACTTTCAAAGTATTACTAAGTTTGTTGTTTTAATAACATTAATATTAAAGCAAAGGTCATTTATTAAAGCAAAGGACAGGTGAGTTTATTTCAATCAGTGTTAATAATTTTGACGGAGGTTTGTGGTTGTGCAGGTAATTGAATGTTAATTATAACATTTACCATTTTTGGAGCGGGATAAGTTGTTAAGTAGTCAAAATGAGGAAGGTCTGGTAACTAGTACATTGTCGGAAGCATTGATATTCCAGGGTAAAATGAGCAATATGAAAACATTAATCGTATAAATTATGTTTTCACATAAACGAGATATTTTGTTCAATTCTCAGATAAAATAAGGACTAAGGTAATTCTTACAAATAGCAAACAGTGAGTATACATTGTGATCCTATCCGTAACACTTTATCATCCTCCCATTTTAATACAAGTAATTTGTTTTCTGTTTATTAATTCTTAAAGAAAATATAAACATATATTTTATATGAGATCTTTGTCGTCAAATAAAAATAAAACAATACTGAATAAATACTTTTATTTATTGTTGCGTAACCACAATTTATTTAAATAATGTTACGTACGTTTCCATGTTTACGTCATCATCAGATTAGTTTCATACAAAAATATTTTGAATTTATATACTTACAGCTGATTGTGACGTAATTAATAATAAACAAAAATAATAAAATTTAGATTAACAACAAAAGTACCATTTTGCAAAGTTTAAAATACGAAGAAAATAAACTGAGTACTATTTGTTATCATTGTGTAATCAAAATTCCAAAAATCCCGTTGGTTAGCATAGTTTTGCTTAACTTATGCGGCTTTATACTTCCACCAATAAAATAATATGATGCGTAAGACAGCCAAGTCCTTAATATTCAGACTGAGAATTGAAAATTTGGGTAAAATCATTAGTTAGTCAAATTCTCAATATTTGGCAAAATCACGAAAAATTTTGACACGAGCATACCGGCACGTGGATGTGGGTGCAATATCAGTGCAAGAATCAGGATTTCTTATACCAAACGGTAGGTAATGAGCCACGAAATATCAAGTTCGTACAAAAACTCATTTGAATCCAAAATGGTTAACGATTCAGGCCGACGAAATTGTATTTATTTATCATAAAATCTCACAAAATAAAACTCAATTAATGGTAATTAAAAAAAATTACTTACTTTAAAAAGTTATTCTTTCAGTAAATATTGCATGTTTATTTAAAATTACAAAATAAACCATTTTTTTGGTTTCATATAATTCAGTTTAAAATAAAATTTTTACTATAAGAATTAACACTACAATAAGGGTTGGAATATTCAATTTTTGTCAAATAGGTAATTTTTAAAAAAATATCCTCTATTTTAATGGGGATTTAACAGTATTTTATTGCTACCATTACTTATAAATTTATATCCGTAATGAAACTAAACAATACAAAAAATCCGCTAAAAAAGCAACGAATATCCATCTTAATTTCAACCTGTGTACATAAATAACATAGTTTAGAGAAACAAGTAAACATTATTAAAAAAGCATTGTGACACAAATATTTACGTCTAAAAATGCCCTTGACTTATTTACAATATTAGTTTGAAAACAATTTAGAATTAATTCCACTTCCAAGTAATCAGGAGAGACAGAGAAAGAAACGTGGTGTAAGCTTTAACACGTATATTAAAATGTTATTATTATTGAATTTGTGATAGAAGCGTTAAAGATTTTACACCGAAATATGAAATAGGTACTGATGCATCAAGTTCTATAAATGAAATCAGTACGATTCTAGAATACAAAACTAAAATGAAAGTAGTGTAATAAAAAGTAAAAATAGAGCAATTATCAGTTAGTTTATTAGCTAAATTTCAGGTGTAATTGTGGCGAATCAAAACAGTTTACGAAAAAATGATTTAAACAAAAGTTGTTTGTTTTTAAACAGCAAAAATTTTTTGTATTTCAAATTTTGTTCTTTAACAATTGAAAAGTTGGGATACCGGTCAATTGGTTCCAAGAGTCCGATTTTCGTCATTCAAGCATAGGGTAATTATTTCTAGAATAGTCTAGAACACACCAACAAAATTTCAGCTCGCTATCTCTTTTCCGTTTAGAGTTATCTTGATGAACAAAGTGATTCTATGAACACCAAAAATTTTGTTTGTGATTTCAATATTTTCTAACGTTACAAACTTATATATTCTGACACATATATAAATATAATAAATATATATCTCAAACATAAAAACAATAATAGTATATTTTACCTTTGTCAACTTTATTGCTGTTTGCCCGAAACAAAATTAAATCGTTAATTGAAATAATAAAGTCTATAACCTATTCTCCATTAAAACAGTAAGCCTTTTTTTCGCTGCGAAGATTCACAAAATAATTTTTTAAATTTCCTTTTCCTTAGCCCTGAAATTTTTTTCTTAAAATTTTTATTGGGTCACTTAAGGAGTATATTCTTTCAAACCATAATAAAAGATTTATTAAAATAAACATCACAGTTAAGGGAAAAAATTGGTGAACTCGATCCACATACCAATTAATAATTTTCTACATCAAATTGTAGAGGCTTTTGTAAGCATAAAAATATCGAAAAAAAATTATTTTAACCTGGGGACCCCCCTTCCCCCAATTTGTGGAAATCGAACACCGTTTGTTAACATCGATCCGCTTTTTTAGCTGATTTGAACTAAAGTAGGTTGTTAGCGAGACCCAAATGTTAGTGAAACAAATATATATTTATAAATTAGCCCGCCTCTTCTAGAGATCGTAAAACGAATTTATAACACATAACACACCTCTCCGAATTGAAATACAACTAAGAATTGGAATACATTTTTTACTATTCATTGAATGGTAATATTTATTAAAAACAAAATCGTAGAAAATAAATTTCAGTATAATTCATCACGAATACAAATTATTTATTACATCAGAAAGTTAATGAAATAATTTCGAAAGGTCAAATTCATAATAACTGAATATAATAATAATAATAGTAAATAATTAAAAAAAATAAATAAGATAATGAGAGCATTAAAATAGCGTATTTAAACTATCATAATATTATAATATAATAATATTGTTTGTTGTCTAGCATTGATAATATATAATAAATACTTATTATTTATATATTGGAAGTGTCTCCGCGACCGACCGCGCAACGGCAACGAATATTTTTCAAGGAATAATACCGGAACCGGTCAATTTATTATTAGCCGGCAATATTATAACTATTTTTTTCAATGGTGTGATGCGCAGGTTTAAATATATTTATAATATAGATATTAATTTGTATTATGTTTATTGTTCATAATGTTTGTTTTTAACCTATAATAATTTTAATAATTCTTTGCAATTTGAATTAGGTGAAAAATTTAACAGCTAGGTATGAAAAGTATGAAAAATTGAAAATTTATAAGAAAAATACTTTCAAAGAATATTAGATAAAAGATGAGAAGTGATACGCAGCTGCGTCCCATGCACCTAGACATTTGATCCTCTGACCCTACTTTAAAAAAATCCTCCATCACCTGAAGGTCAGTATGTCTTTTGGCTTAAGGTGCAGAGAAAAGACCATCCAGGCCAGGTGATGCTATAGGATCTTATCAAGACCAGGGGCCACGCAAAAAGCCCAAAGCTTCACCGCCAGAATTGTTCCTATAATGCGTGGATCCAGAATTTCAGACCGGGACATTCTACTTCTAACACCCTGAAGATTTCTACAGGTGCAAATGTCGTGAATGGAAGTTTCATCGTTCTCCAGACATGACTTACAAGTACGATCGTCTAAGATTCCCAAATTATAAAGGTGATAGTTCAACCGACAGTGCCCGTCAAAAGACCTACAATTCTTCTCAACTGTACCCTGGTCAGTTTCACCCAAGATCAATTAAATGGTTTAACTGTGGTGATACACAACTTAGCATGTCGCATGCCATCCGTGAAATCTCAGTAATTAAGATGCGCTCGTTGAAGCCAGAACTTGTTACAGAATATCACAGAACTATCCTCTCACGCTAATGCATCCACTACCCAATTCCCTTTTATACCGGGAATCAGATCAGTCTGATCATGTTATTCAGAGCCAGGCGATTCAGTAAAAATATTAAATAATAAATAACAGAAATTCAGAAACAAAAAAGAGGTATCCATAGGCAGTTAAAAACGTAGATAAAAATTTAATTTATTATATTTATTTGAATAAGAAAAATATAAAATTTAACAAATATTTATCCATTTGTGGTTAAATTTCCGTTTAAGTCTGGAGAAAAAACCAAAAATTTATTGTGAATTTTTGACGGAATGGTGCAATAAATATAATGAATACAATATATTAGTGGATTATTTAATTATTCAATTATTCATATCTCAAGCCTGTCACGTCACAGTTTTAAAATATAAACTATGCTCGAAAAAAAATTCTGAAATTCTGGTAATTTGATATGCAAATTCTTACAGCATTTTTTTGTAATTTTTTCAAAAACAAGTTGTTATATTAGAGACATTAAATATAAATTGCTCTGTATTTATAATACAGAAAACTAAAATAAATTTTAGTATCGGGAAAAGATGTTATTATTCAAGGCAGTGTACGAGTGATCAATATTGACAACAATAAAAATTATTCTAGTTTAATTAATGGTTTTTAAATTTGTAGCTTAAACGCTCTTTATAATATCACTATAGATTTTATACAAAATTAAAGCTGTCATCACTGAAATATTCACTGAAAGTGTTGAAAGTGATTTATAAGTGTTCTTATAAATCAAAATTTTTTCTGTAAATTCTTCAAAATATTATATTTTTGTCCAAATTTAAATTTCTCTTTTGTTGAAGAATGATTAAAAAGCAAAACTATCAAATCTCGGTTACTAACAAAATGCCTGGCGCCGGCATTACTACATGACAATATTTGTTGATGACCGCGATCACGAAGACAGTTCCTTTATATATTGTACAGGAACGATCAATATATACTACACACCAGTACCAGGCTATTTATTGGCTCTCGAAAACCGTAAAAATAATAAAAAAATAAGTTTACAGTTATAATATTATATTTCATTTAAACAAAATTATCGATGAACTAATTACAAATCATCCCATGTGTAATGCAAATTTTTATAGTATTTAAAATGATTATTTTTAAATTTATTATATAATATAAGAAGTCCGTTAAAAATGGAATGGTACAGTTTTTAGGGTTCCGTTGACAAAAAGAAATTTATATTGCCTGCCTTCTTTCTATGCAAAAACAAACGTGTTTTCAAAAAAAAACTCACATAGAATGCAAACTTTCGTTCCATATTTTAAAGTTTTAGGGAAATTTCCATTCAATTTTTTCGCGTTGTATAAGAAAATCCAGTACAAAATTTGGTGGTTCAACGCTCACCGATTTAAAATTGTTGTCTGTAAGACAATATGTAAAAGAGATTAATCCCAATTTTCACCTTCAGTTTCATTTTTATAATGATTCATGGCGCGATTCACAACTGTGAGCGCGGACGCGGCAAAATGCCAGTTCAACGCTCGCAGGTCATTGCACGGAACTTAATCACAGTGCGAAATCTTGTACAGTATATAGTTTCGGTATCGGACGTATAGAAGTCAGAATCGAAACTAAGCCAAAACTCGTTTTTATTTTGCTGAACCTAAGCCGAAATGAAGAGCCATTACTTACTTCTCAAACGTGAAACTGAAAGTTACTTTTTAAATCTCTTTAAAAGTAAGCAAAAATATAGACGTTCAAAACTTTCGATTAAACAAAGGGGGAGATATGAATAACTGACGTTATTTATTCATATTTCCAGTGATGATATATTAAACTTGGTTTTGCAAGAAAGAGATAGAAACTAATGTTTAAAAATTTATAACTTCTTCGTTTTTCAATCCAATTTAATTTAATTTTGAATGTTTATTATGGTATTGAATCAAATTTCACATTTTGTTATGTAAGATAAAAAAAAAATCAATATCAATCACCAACCCTACTTAAGCTTTTCAAGTATTATCCATTTTCAGTTTTTAATAAACAAAGGTCATCGAATATTGGATAATATTATTCAATATTATATTTGATTATATTTTTAAATCCAAGTTTAACTTTTACGTAGTTTATTTTTAAATTTGATTACAATCACGTTTTCACATAAACACGTTTTAAAAAACTTCCATACTAGGTATAACCGATTTAACCTTAGTTCTGCAATTTTTTTTCATTATTTTGTAATCAATGACTCTTATCTTTTGTGTAAAATTAATTAGTTAAGAAAATTGTTCATTTATTACTACGTTTTCTTATTGACAAAATAATACAGTTATGTTATGGAAAGTCGTGAGAAGTATGCATATAGCAACAAAGGATATTTGTTGAAATGCTGACATGATTTACGCAATAAAATTATTCAACAAATAATTATACAAAATTAAAGATATTTGGCATACAAAATCTTACGATTGTTCTAGGGTATAATTATTTTTTGGTAGACTCTGCAGACTTTTTGTTCTACGTACTCTGAATAACGTAATCTATGCGATGTAGAAGTTGTAGAATTTCTGGACGTTTAGATCGCGTGATAATCAAGTGCAAAATCCTCGCGATTTCGAGGATCACTTACCATTCAAAGCATGTAAAATTTACTGTTCTCCTTACTATTTTTTATTATATCACAAAAAATTCTCGGCGGAATTGAAAAAAAGTAGAAAAGTATAAAGTTTTTCTTTTTCTATATTTTCAAAACTCAAAACTGAACATTAGTAAATGCCAATAACTGTATTGTACTCTATATACTATAATACTGGGAAATCTACATAAAATGGCCTCTTCTACCGGCAGAAGTAGTAGTCTAAAACAAATTTTTAAATTTACATGAAATATTGTATATTACTTGTTTTAATTTTAAAAAAATAAATAACTAAGTTAACACTAAATAATGAATGTTATTATTAAAGAATGCAAACGCTCATAGAAGCTCATAAGGCATCGACAAGACATCATCAAATTGTTTAGCTTATGATAGTTCATATTATATCCGTCAGGTAGGCATATTTAAGTGGAAGAGTTTCCAATACCAGTAGCTTTATTGAAGCGTAGACCTCACTCACGATTAGACCCCATTCTGATAAAGATATATTTATATATAATGAAATCTATTTATTTAAGAAATTTGTTATTACGAAGACTCTGATGGCTTGATTTTGTTCAAAAACTGTACGGTTAAATTCCGGAATGTTATAAGCATGCCTAGCAAGTTACAGCGTACAAACATATAGTCACAGGCGAGATGCAAAACCGCCTAGTTGTACCATACACTTCACTGTGGTTCGTTTGGTCAACTATAAGCAAGCTGTCACTTAAAACAAAGTCCCGAAACAAAATATTTGTTTTTAGGAAAATCATAGGCTAGGCACTATAGTTTTAAGACGTACTGTATTAAATATCGAATATAAATACTTAATAATTTTGAATTATTATTATAGAAACTGGTTCAGTTAGATATGATGGTAATCGTAATGAACGTTCCGTTTATTCGAGTGGAGTTTGAAACCCAACAGATGCAAAAAAAAAATATTGCGATTATCGAGCGCTTACAGAGAGTGCAAAGAGTGGTCTTTGGCCTAAAGATAAAAATGCGTCGGCTTCTGACCTTCGACCAAAGACTAAGATAAAAAGGTCATTGGTCTAGTTTTAGGCCTACTAACTAGTCAGAGCTAAAATCATAACATCAGATTCAATATCGCTTTTATTGTTTTTTATAGAGTCCTTACAGGGTGTACAAAGAGGGAAGAGGGAATCCTTGTCCTCCAGGCTATAAGGCCATTGGCCCTATTTAAGGCCTCCTTTTGTACGAGATGAAGATATGGATAGCTTTCGGTCTAAAATCTCGCTTGCAAATAAATATTTATAATTTTTCCAATTTATAGCAATATTCCGGTAACAAATTTCTAACATAGGTTTAGTTTAATTACTAAAATAAAAAAAAAAAAAACGTAATTTGATAACATTTTAAATGATGGATAGGCCAAGAAAGAATCTTATGTACCAAAAACAAATTAATATTGAGACTTAAGATAAAATGAAGGCGTGCGCTCAGTAAAAAAATCGCCAAGGATATTCTAATCTTATCTTCATTTTTGCATCATCTACCATCGTAATAACATTTGAAATAACAAATTTATTTGTTTTTATTTTAAAATGGTGACGTTTGCATAATTTATCATTTATAATCGGATAGTTAATAAAAATAATAATTTCTAATATTTAAATATTTGCAATAAACTTTGTTTCTCATTGTACGCAGATTGTATGTAACTTCTCCGTTTCCTAAAACTGAATTAATTGTTTAGATACTTGACATATGATTTAATATCATTATTTGGACTATTTTTAATTAGCAATCATAAAATACTATAAATATCCAGTCAATACGGTTGTACATGTAAAATAATATGTATTGTTATTACCTATACGTGTTTATTAGCTAAATTTAAGCTAATATTGTGGCGAATCCAACCATTTTACGAAAAAATGTTTCAAACAAAAATTGTTTGTTTCATAAAAATAAACATTTTTTGCATTTGAACGTTTCTTCTATCTATACTAATATTATAAAGAAGAAACATTTGTATTTTTGAATGTAACAAGTAAGCTTAAAAACTACTGGACCGATTTGAAAAATTTTTTCACCGTTGGGAAGCTACACTATCCTCGAGTGACATAGGCTACTGTTTATCCCTGTATTTCCACGGAAACGGGAACTACGCGGGTGAAACAGCGCAACGTACGCTAGTCTTTTATAATTTAGAGTTGGGTTAAGGATCCATTGGAAATAATGGACTGATTTCACTCATTCACGAAGTTTGCCTTTTTATTTTAGAATAATAATTTTATTTGAATGTGTAAAAATAGAGCATTCTGTGAATGGAATCGTGTTACGAATAGTTTAAATATTATTATTGAACACTTTCCTTAAGTAGACTAGTTTGGAGGTATTTTAAGAATTTTTTTTAATGTAAATTGGGCAAAATAACCACTCTTGAGAACCTGTATGAATTTTTTCGAATAATGTTTTTTTTTCCGTGTTATAATCGATTTAAGATGAAAAAACCCAAATACGTTATTTTTAAATATGATTTACCTGACATCTGAAAAATTTTGAATTATAGGCTTAGTAAAAGTTTTATTTAAAGGTTAAGGTTGGTCTATAAATAAAATAGGGTAAACTGCCCAACAGTGAACCATGTCCCACAGTGAACCAGTAAAGTTGGGCTATAAATAAAATAGGGTAAATTATCCAACAGTGAATCTTAAGTATGTACCATTGTATTTCTATACTATAATTATGATAATCGTGATAATCGCAGTCGAAAAATTTATTTATAAAACAAATAAATAAATAAAAAAAAAAACACCAATCAAAACATTTATTTATAGCAAGATAAATAAAACAAAACAAATCTAAATTCAGAGTAACATGCACTCATCACACTGCTTATAAATTGATATTCAATAATTCTGATTTGTAAATAGGTATCAATAAAAAAATAAATAAATAAAGAATATCAGGTCAAAGTTTAGATATATATATGTATATTCGAATAAAATGGAATAAAAGCACTTCCTTAATCGGATAAGATATATTTCATAATGTATAAAAAGAAGAATTATGTACATTTCATTATCAATTATTATTAAATAAATACTAATTAACGATTGTTACTATTAAAAAGAAAGGGGATCTGTGTTGGCAGACGTAGGTACAATAATTATTTTATCCATAAGTATCACAATTTCATGGTGTTTTGGCGGAAAACAAATATTTTTCAACGATTTTATAAGTAAAATGATCTCAAAAATTTTGCAATATTTGACCCCCTTCTTCCTATATCCACTGTAAATATTTCTTATTATGAATGGCATCTCCAAGATGCTGTCGATAATCGCTCTCTCTCAAATTCATTATTTTCCGATATCGGCATCACTCTATCTCAAGGAATATTTTGTTTAGCGTATCAGGCAGTTTTTTTACACAACCGAAATTAATCTGGCTTTTTGTGGTAGGGAATACCTTCATTTTCAGAGACACCTGGGAGTTACACCCTATCTATATCTGACACGCTCGAGTATGTCCAAGTGGATGTTATTTGTTTACATTTTTGTAAGACTTTAGTCGCTCCCCCCACTGCTAAACAGGTATACATCATAGAAACTTTTTTTGTTTATTCTATCTAATCTTCAAAATATAATAGGTCCCAACGACGCTCGAGTAAATCTTCATTTATCATCATTAAATTTCAGTGTGCCATTAAAGCACATATATTGAAAATTCAATACCTTGCGAGCTATTAGCGATTGAAAATGTCGAAAATGCCACATTTTTCAACAATTTTGGTCAGTTCACTCGACAAATTGACATTTTACAAAAATATGTATTGTACAGAAAATGAAGCTTATAATAAAAGAAAAACATTTGTTCCCATTTAATTAATTTGGGTGCGACCTTGTACAAAAAAAAAAATTTTTGGAATGGAATAATATGTGTTAAAAATTATTATGTATAGATCAATAAACTATTCTGTTGCTAACAATATAATTAATATATTGGTGATAAATAATTTAAAAAATTTAAATGGATCATTGATAAGATAATATTTTAAATATTATTAAGAAAATTTTGAAAATATCAAGTAATGATAAACAAATGAAGATAACAACTAACATAGCTAATTGTTAAATAATTTGTACATACTTGAAGGTTAGAATTGTTATTGGTTATTACCATTAAAAAATATATAAAACGATAAACAATCTATACAGGGTGGTCTTTTTAACAAGCTCGGGTGAATATCTCTTTTACCGATAACGTTATAAAAATAAACATACATGTTGGATATTTTTCAGTATAGTTATGTAAATAAAAACATACTATTTTGTAAATAAAAACATACAGGGTGACCAAGAGGCACAGACATTTAAAATTTTCAAATGACACTCCAATACTTCGTTTTAAGGAATTTTTTTTGTTTGAAACCAATAGTGCGACCAAATTTATAATGTTAAATTTCTATTATTTTTACACTCGGTACCATTTAGATAAATGGTATTATTATAGCAAATTTAATTCCTAGAACTAAAGAATTTTTGGACAATACTTCTTTCAGTCTAATAGAGGAGTATTCCCTCACTCCTAGTTAAGAAATCGGGGAAAATAATCGAAATTTATTCGAAAAATCTTAGAATTCTCTATGATAATATTTACTACAAATAGTCTTTTCAAATTTAAATTTTGTTACTGCTAAAGTTTGACAAGGACAGAAAATATTTTCTATTTACTAGATACATTAAAATTTTGACATCCTGTCCGAAACAAAAACAAAGCGATATTTTTAGGTCTATTTAAATTGATTATTCAAATAGTACTAAAATTTTATGGCACCATTTATTAAGCTGAGGACAATTTTTCGAATCAATTTCGATTTTTTTGCCTCAATTTTCTAGCTAAGAGTGAGATATCACTTCTCTATTTGAGTGAAAGAAGTTGGCGTTGTCTAAAAATTGTTAGTACCATGATATCAAGGCAATAATTTTATTATTCCCCTACCCCCCTTCAAGGCAAAAATATTCCAGTCTATAAAGTTTATAGTCTGGGCTTGGTTTCTTGGATATTCTTAAATTCATGACCAGAGAAACATCAGGTGATAATAAAATCAATAGTTCAGAATCATACTGGTTAAGATAATAGCGTTCAATAATCTAGACGTCGCACACAGGTAAAATTTAATCAAAAGTTGGGCAATATTAAATAAAGTGTGTATATCCTTGCTTTAATATAACTTAAACGATTGAGAAAACGCAAATAGACACAGCCAATTAAATATGTATAAAAAAAAATTGGAACAAATTACTCTATAATCAATCACTGTTTAAATCATATGTGTGGATAATTAAATATAACGTCCAACAAATGGCATCATGTGTATTGTTACTAATTTAGGTTACTACTTCTTAATCAGAGTAACTTTATTTTTATCAATATTGGTCGTAAATTACGTGAATTTCACATCCGGAGTCGTTGGCATTGTGAGAGAAACCGTTAATTGTGAAATAAAAGATATTATCGGCACCGTACATACAATTATATGGAAAGAAAAGATCAATCGATTGACGCTACGCTAGTGGTCAAATTGTTTCCATTTCCTTAAAAATGTAATTAAAAAATGGGTGCGTGTACTTATGTACACACGTCAGAAGTTATACTTCTTTGGCATCATTAAAAAAACAATTTTTAATTGCATGCAAATAATTACAATAAAATAATAAAAGGGCTGGAGAAGGATAGTCAACACAGTCAATAAAGGTCAGTTTAAATTTGAAAAATTAAATAAATATAATTTTTCTTACAATATTCATTTGTTAAATATTTATTATTTTCTTAATTTAATATTCACTTTGAACCTTGAGCATGTGAATTTTGTGTGACAGTGATGCGCGCGCATCTTAAAATTTCACTCTCATCAATTTTTTTATTACGCGCCTAAAGAAGCATAACTTCTAAAATTGTAATCTTGATGTAATTAGTGTATAAGATGATGTATTATAGATAAAGCTCAGGTTAGGTATTGTAGATTTTAAGTTGATTTGTATTATTATTATGATACAAAAAGAAGAATTTTAGATTAGTACCAACAGAACAAAAACCACAATGAACTAGAAACTATAATGTTTTTCACATCATACACAGTTAGTTTTTAAAATAAATAGAAATTTTATTTCTTTAATCATACAATTGCTTCAAGAATTTATCAATGAATGATAATATTATAGCTCTGAAAATTTATCAACATATTTTTTTAACTTTCCGCTAAGAATATCGAAGATTTTCAAAAATCGGGAAGTTTAAAAAAATCGAGTTTTCATCAGATCTCGACGTTTTGCGGTTACAGGAAGGTTCTCTGACTACCCCTGCAAAGTTGTCACTATGGTGTATTTGTGTGTATTTTTTTTTTTTTTACATAACTTTGACATTTCTTTTCGGATCATTTTTGATGAAAGCAAATAAATATTAAAGCTCAAAAAACCACGTCGATCGCCGCTAAGAACGTGAAAATCGGTTGATTGGTTCGAGAAATATCACTAACGAAATATTCGGGAACAATTGTTTTTTTAACATCAAAGCTCAAAAACAAAATTTTAAACTCAAAAATATTGTAATATATTAAATTTTAAGTGCTTAGGTATGGAATTAGTGGGAAGTTGCGCAGGGATGGCCTTTAGGGTCAACCGTTTACCAATTTTTTTCTTTATAAAGAAATGAAAAATTTAAGAATCAATTTTGATGAGATATTTGTTTTAATTAAAAATGATTGATATTAATGGATAATAATAAAATAAATCAAATACAAATAATAGTCAAACTTATTTAAAATAATAAAACAAAAATAATTTATAATTAAAATATTTGTGGATACATTATTGAAAATAATGAAAATGTCATTCAAATTTATGTAAATTACTTTTAGGGTGAAATAATCAAATACAACTGATATTTAGTAATATCCGGTAAATCGTACACACGAAATATCATGGTGACCACAAAGTTTTTTGGAAATAAAATTCTCTAACGTTTCTAAATTTTCCAGGAATATAAATTGAAAAATTCCTTGACCAAATTTTAAATTATTTGCACATTTTAATATTTTAATTTTTCGATTGAAAATTAGGGTGCTATATAAGAATTCTTTGACATGTCCAGATTCTCCAGATTTTTTTAGTAATGTGGACATATGCTGCAGTCAGAAATAGCTCAAATTTTCAAAATAAACAACAATGTTGGTGATATAAATTTTTTGTTTTACTGTATTTATTTCATGTGGCCAATTTTTAGCATTTAAGAAGTAATGAACATTCATAAATGCTAATTAGATTTAAAAATAATCACATCTGAGTCTGGCAGCCCTCTGTGGATGGAGAAATCTGCCACAGCAAAATATATGTCTCCATGTAATAGAGAAAGAAACATAGCAACCTTCGAGTTAGAGTGAACACATAAAGAGTAAAGCAAGCACACATTAAAAATACAGTTTTTTCATAATTAAAAAATACTTAACAATTTTTATCAAAAAATACAAAATTTATGTTTTTCATAAAATTACTTAAATTGTTGATAACGGTTTATGTTGTTCACTCTCTAACTCACACGTTGCCACTAAATTACCATAAAAAGCTCAAAAGTAAAGCAATAATTTTTATTTTTTAAGATCTCAAAATATCACACACAAATTTTTTTTATTTGTGGCTTTAATAAGACGAACGAGCGAGCTTGATACACTTTTTATTTGAAAAAGCTTTCATAGGATTATTTTTAATTATACTGTAAGCTAAATTAAATTATGTTTTGTGAATCCAATAAAAAATATTTGAATCCATACATCACTTACACTTTTCAATAAAAAAATTACAATTTTCAAGATAAATAAGTGATACTTTTATCCTTAAATTTTAAGCTCATGCGTAAAACAAAACTTAGCAGTATAAAAAAATTTTTCAGATTCGTTACGATAAATCAATATACATTGAATAACTGTTTTGTCACATATACCTGTTCTTTTCTATCTGTCAGAATATCCGTACTCATTGTCTTACACATTGTTTTATTGTATACTTATTATTTTAAATTTTTATAAAAGTAAATTTTATATAATGAAAAAAAATATTACGTGAAGCTACAATCATTAACAATTCAAATTTCGAAGTGATAAAAATCGTATTTAATAGCATTAATATAACAAAAGTTAAAGTTTGTAGATTATGTTTTGATTTTTTATTTATGGTAGTGAAAAATTTGCAAACATTATTCTGATGCATATCCTTACTCAATGATAAACATAACCACAAATTTGATTTTTCACATGAAATTATTGCTATTAAAAAAAGGCTTGTTAACACCTCGACAGTAAAATTTTAAATGATAATAAACTTGAGCATTATCGTGGTATTTTTTTAAAAATAAATTTTTAACTGAGTATAAGAAGATAGAATATTAACCAAGTATTAAAGCAATGTGTAAGACAAGGACAACGGAAATTCTGACAAACAAAAAAAAATAAGTATGCATGCTGACGCAATTACTTTGATGCTCTAAACGAAGTTTAAAAAGTATGAATTAAAAACTGTTCAATGATCGACTATAAATTATTTTTTTACTTAGTAACACGTAATTTAATATCCCAAATAATTAAGTAAGTTAAAATATGATCAAAAAAACAACTTAATCTATTTTCAATTATTTTAAGCACTGAATAATTTTGAAATAATAAATAACGATTTTTTTAAATTTTAATATTAACAAAGAAATAAATAGTACCTTCAATAAATGCAGTTGTTCCAATGTTAAATCTTTAACTGGTAACTCCAGCATATCATTATCTTCGATATGTTTCTTCCGTTTCATCGCAATCATCACATAAAAATCATGATAAATAATTGGAATAAGATCTTTACTCAGTTGCACATCAAATTCAACAAAATCGGCACCATGCGAAATGGCTGTCTTCAATGATGCTATGGTATTTTCACGTACTTCAGCACACCTGTATGGACAGATTTATTTTGTGTGTTTTTGATTTTTTTTTTAAAGTATTCAGAAAATGCGCACTACCAACAACTCTGCTCTTTAACAAACAAAAAGCAAGCGCATTCATTAAAACAATAAAACACTTAAGACCTTATGAGTCTCACCTTTTAGTATCAACGAAGTTACATCCAAGACCACGATGAGCCACATCCAGACCAGCCCATGTTTTTTTCCAATGGCGTGCATATGATATTTTAAAATTACAGTGTACTTCTTTTAATGGGGTTATTACTAAATATTCTAATTTCATTTCACCTAATGGCCGTTGTTTAACACTAGTGATAGGAACTACCATATGTCCTTCGGATTTCATTGAGCTAGCTAAAACGTAACTAAATCCGACATGGTATGGTGGATCAGTATCTTTGGATGCACGTGAACTGTATACATAAAAATCAAATAAATACGCAACATTTTGAGGTTGAACCACACTTATTTGGAAAATTAAATATTCATCCTTTTCATAAGCTACACCGAATTGACCTTGTAATTGAAAATTATTCTCCTCTTCGGATTTCATCGAAACAACTTCGGTTACTGTATGTATCGGTGGTTGCGTAAATTCTGTATCCATACTTAACGATTCCTCAGTACCAATATCATTTTGAATAATTGGAGATTGAGGTTGATCATAGGAGTTTTTCATCAAAACAACTGGTGTGACTTTTACGAATAATGTACGGCCAATTAACTTTTGTTGCCAAACAGTTATTGGATTATTAAATAATTTAAATTGTATGATTGTATCACGATGTGCCCAACCGCGATCAACACGAGCTGAGTCATCATAGTAGCCAAATTCTTCTGGCTCATCTTTGGTTGATGGTGATTCACCGATTAACTTCGGTATAGTACGTGGCAATAAATTTGTTTCCCATTTTCGTACGACTGCATGAGGGCATGGTGCGATAAATGTGACGATACAATATCTATATTCAATAGTTTCATATTTTGGTATAGTTATAACTTTTGACCAATAGGTTCCAGCCTTTGGATCATGAACTTCTTGTAACGGTACACATTTATCAACATCCCAATTACCTAGCTCCTTACAATTACCCGTAACACATGGTATTTCACCCGGACGTAAATCATTTACACGTACTTTGTACAGCCATTCTCGTTTCTCTGCGTAATTTGTTGTATCGATAATTGGTGGTTGTTCTGCTTCGATTGTTGCCCGAATTTTTTCATTTTCCTCTGGTTCTAAGAAAAACCAGCGTTGCATTGCACACACAAATGTACAAAATTCTAAAAAATAAATAAAATTTTCATTAGAGTTTTAATTTTTTCAAATATAAATTATCTGAATAATATTTACAAATATCATTAAAATATAATTTTAATATTTAAAAATTTGAAGGATTTTAAGAAAAAATAGTCAATATCAAATAAAACAAAGTTTCTTGGAGTTTAAATTTACTCTTTCCTATTTCTTAAAAATACTGTTAATTTTTCATAATTTATAAATATGCGTTAATAAAAAAACAAGCCACCTGGACATTTTGAAACATGGTCAATTTTTATTTAAATTAGATAATCAGGAAAACAAAAAATTGTTATTTCTTCGATTTGAGCATTGCATAAGGGGATTAAAGTGTCACAAACTTGCAAAAAAAAACGCACACCTGGACAGTCTCAAATGTAATCGATTTTTACTTTTATTATATTTTTTTTAAGGAAATAATTTAATTACAACGGAAAAAATATAATATAAGCATGAGATAAGAAGATGGAAGGTCACAAACTTGCAAACAAAAAACATCAATCGTTGCAAATAGTTCTAATAGGATTTTTAATTGAAAGATGTTAAAGAATGTTTATGCAAAATTTGTTTAGCGGTTTAAGGTGCACGTTGATCCATTAGTCAATCAACAAGAGAAAGCGTTTTATACGTATAGATTAAAACAATAAGTTTTCTTTTTTAACTGCATAACAGTCGATCAATTGCAATCTTTCAGTTTTCAATTTTTATTTATTTATTATTTTTATTATAATCCTCGTTATTCAATAGCTTGATTTTATGACCCAAATAAAGTGCCAAATCTACCAACAATTAATTTTTTCTTATCTATAGATTAAAAGAAAAATAGATATTTTTGAAAATAAACTGCACTTTTTTCATAAATAAGATATGAATATAATTTAATATAATATGGAAACTTTTGATTTTCTTTTAAAGTTCAAAGCTCAAAAATAAAATTTAAAATTATTATTATCATTGATAAAATAATCGAAACATATTCAAATTTTATATTGTAAACATTCAATAACATTAAAATTAGTTCAAAAATAAATCTGGATAAGTCGTTTATTTTAATTTAAAATTTGATTTAGTTTTTGTTTATCAACCTTGACATCTGATTAATAACAGATCTCTTCTTCCCTCCAGATATTCAGTTACCTACCTGTGCAAAGCTAATTATTACATTCTTCAACCCACGTGATATTGGAATTTACTTATTAATATTTGCATGGTCTACTCAAAAAGCCGTTCATCTGTATTTGGAGTAAAAATTAATCATTTTTTAATGTACCGTTCTTTAATTATAAATATTATAAAAATTTGTTGAAATAAAGGTTTTTTTTTTTTGAAAATTTATTGCTTCATTAACGTATGTTAGTTTTATTCTCGAGGTTTGGCATTTAACTTTTTGTTTTAATTCGCCTTCAAACCAAAATTAAAAATTACAATTTTCCGTAAAATAATAATATCTTTTTATGAAATAGGAAATATAATAAATTAGAATTGTCAAAGAACGGTTGTAAAACTAAACATGTATTGAAGTGAAATTAAAGTTTAACTGATTTACTTTTAAAATTCTGAGAAACTTAAGCTTAAATTCAGCACACACTAAATATAATATCCAATTAAACGTCCCATGCTTTTATAATAGAATTCCTTAAATTTATTGGTTTTTCGATTGTGCCGGCTCTAAAGAATCAAAAATTTTATGATAAAAATTATGCAAATAACATCAAGCCACAAGTAAAATCTTAATTTTCTTATTACCAAACTTATCTTTATCTATCAACCTTTCAAAATCTAAACTGAAAGACAGATTCATTATTCAAGAAAAATTTACTCTTTTCTTAAAATAAGATAAATTCTGAGCAGATAATTTTCTTTCTTTACAAAACTAGAGTTTTTATAATCATTTGGGAATATGCATAGTTTTCAATTTCTACACTCACATTTCTTTACCTTATTAGAAAAAGTGATTATTTTGCGCACAAATGTTCCAAACACTTTAAACAATCCTTTCCAATTAGGTGTGTATTTTTAAATAGTGTCCAAAAAATTGATTATTCTAATTAGTTTGCATATGGTATCCAATGAAGGATTGTATAGGTTTAAATTTTAACTAAAGAATTTAACAAAATTAAGTAGCCTAAAGTAAAAAGCTGATTTTACATTTTTTTTTTTTTTTTTGTATTAACTCTGATTGCTGTGTAAGCTCTCTAGGAAGTAAAAAAAAAAAAAAACAAAAAAAAAAAAACAAAAAACAAAATGTATAACAATTTAAAAGAAGCCCCTTATTAAATGTCGCATTACTCAAAACTAAAAATAAAAATTGATAATTCTATAAATTAAAACACGTGTCGAATATGTAAAGTAAAAATAAAATGACAACATCGTCACACCACAATGAAAAACGTTAAAATACAATGCCAATAAATAATTATACAAAAATAAAAAATACTTACAATTGAAAATTAACCAATAACTTCTAAAACTGAACACAAGTAATTAAAATGTATGAGGTACATTCACCAAAAATAAATAAATATTTACGAAACTGTAAAAATATTATTAGAACCGCATGATTATTTTTATTAAAAAAATTTAATAAATGATTTCCCCTTTAAACATATATGTATGTTCACCTTATTCTCTCTTTTATGTTGTGTTTGAAGTTTGAATGTCAGCATTGTACAAAAAAATGACATTTGCTTGAACTAGTGGGGATAATGTATTTATACAGAATGTTCCCATGAAATTCAACATATAGTACTAGTGTATGTATTTATGTTAAATTGGTGTAAGTAATTTATTAGTTTTTCTATCAAAATCAATTTTTCAACAGAGTATCCTTAAGAAAAGTTCTCGATTCATAGTATGACTATTGAATGTTTAATTTATGAAATATCCCTGAAAATTTTTAGGACGATATCTCAAACCCGTTCCAAGTCATATTTCAAAAACTAATCAACCAATCGTAAAGTTAGTGTTATTTTTGTAGTTTTACTTGTTAATTACACAAGAATATCCTAAAATATCATAACAATTATTTTTTTATTTTTTTAAGATTTTTAAAATTTCTCAAAATTTTATGAAATAATGTAATATACATCGTTGTGTGTATCCGGCTAAGAAATCATAATAAGGTTCAGCATATTCAGCTTTTCCGACCTGCCTAGCGCATAAAAATGCTCACCGTTCACCGCTCGATATTTTTGGGAATACTGGGTAATGGATATTCATTATGGATATCAGCAAGCACGATCATTACCGCAATTAAGTTAGCGTGGAAGTTTAATAAAATTTATTTAACCAAATCGCAAAAACTGCTCCCAAAATTCTCTATCAGGATCTGTAATTGCTCTAGTGATTAGCTAATTATTTAATTAATTATTTGCAATTAATATTACAAAAACTGTTTTCCTTATATCTCAGATAATTAATGTTTATTTTCTATATTATTTTAATTCAATAAATTGCTCCCGATTTGCTTTTTCGATATTAATCAATTTGATTCAGCAATTACTTTTATTTATGCATCATTAATTAAAATTATTACTATGTAGTGGTACTTATGTTGGCGATGTCTCTTAGGGTAGGATTCTTACGGTGCGACTCTTAAGGTGTGACGTCTTCATAGTCTTACGGTGGCTATTTAAATCGTAATTAATAATTTTAATTAACTATGCATAAATAATTTCCTCATCAAATGGATTAATATCGAAAGAGTAAATCGGGATCAATTTATTGAATTAAAAAATATAGAAAAAAGCATTAATTAACTGAGATATAAGGCAAACAGTTTTTGTAATTTTGATTGCAAATAATTCATTAAATAATTACCTAATCACTGCAGCAATTACTGATCCTGATAGAGCATTTTGGGAGCAATTTTTTGAGATTTGGTTAAATAAATTTTATTAAACTTCCACACTAACTTAATTGCGGTACGCGCATTGCTTGCATGACAATCAAAGGCTTCGTAATAAAAAATTTCCAAACTTGATTGTTATTATTCTCAATTGCATAAACTCATAAAATAATTACGAGAAAGAGATCTGGTCTATATAATGATGAATGAGGTCTACTGTTCAACGGAGCTACTAGTAACTTTTACGGTGTACAGCTTATATATTTAATATTATCAAATTCGTGTGGTAATAAAATGAATGTCGTATATCACCTCATTTACAAGCTCATTAAATGGCAACTTAGAAAAGCAAAAAATAATTCTATTCGATTGGCAATAAACGTAAAAAACGTAAATCTGTAACAAAATTAATAAAATCTTGATTAAATAAGATTTCTGTATGATAAAAATCAGATCTTATATTTACAAACATAGTTTGTTATATAATCCACCATGCGTCTTGAATATATGAATGTTTACTTTTATGCAGCAGTGACGTGACTTGAGAATGAAATTTAAATAGGAAGGAAGTAAAATAATATTGAAATTTATTGATTTTTCTAATATTTTATGTTTTTTATAATTAATTAATACCTATCTTTGAATTGAACGGAGCAACTTTTTCTCTTTATAAAAAAATATTAAACAAAAAAATTTAGGAGTTTACATCAACATGACGACCGAGTAGACTTGTTCTCCACCAATTCCAATACACTATTTATTGAATTGTGATTTCATCATCTTGTCAAATCGCCACTTGTCACCCATGATCATGGTATATATTCGCCATTACGAGTGTAAAATCTAAACTTAGAATAATACAAAATTGTTCTGAAAATATTAAACCAAATTAGTACATCACGAAAAATTATAGTCTGTATGGTCTGACGGGCATTTCAGAGAGCGTTTTCAATTATTTTATTGAATGTTTTTTTTTATTAGTAATTTTTACTCATTCTTCTTTTATACTTATTATGAAATTTCTGTATATTTCTTTATATTTTATAATCTGTATACTTTATTCTAAGGAAATCATGGCACAACATACTACAAAGGATTCTTTTAAATTTTTGACAAAATTATTTCTTAACTCGGAAATCGGAAATGATTTCCTCTTGAATGCGATTAAGAATTTTAAATAGGATTTAATCGAAAATAAATTTTAATTCAACCCGATTCAGAATTTTTAATAGGTTTTAATCGGAATGAATTGGAAATTCAATTTCTAATTGAAACCTATTCATTTTGTATTCATTTCCATTCAATTTTGTATAAATAAATCTAAATTATTCTTGTTTCATTCAATTTCGTAAATCCACAGTTTACTCTTTACGAAACTTAATCGCTATTAATAAACTAGATCATAAAACATTCAAAGTAGGACCCTGTGTGCATATCATTGAAAATATTTTCAATTTTTACCCTACTACGGTCAAGCCAAAAAAAAGTTTTACGAATTAACAGTCTATGTATGTGTATTTACTACAGTTTTGGAAAAAAAAAAAATAAGGAATAAATTTGATTCCAAATTTAGGAACTTATAAGAAATAAAGTCTAATGTGAAGAACAAATAGCATCTAAATTAATTGCTAAATTTTTATGTAATAATTTTTAATAATTAATACCTAAATTTTTGCCCCAATTTCGTATTTATAAAAATACGTATTTATAAAAATACGTATTTATAAAAATACGCATTTATAAAAATACAAAATAATTTGATCTAGGAAATTGGGGCAAAAAATCGAAATTTAACCTAATGTTAACGTTTAGATAAAATTTAGAACTGTGATAAATAAAATTTGAATATAAAAAACAAAAATTACAAATCGATTCAGTCTCGTTACCAACAACCAAGGATTTTTTTAATTTTTTGCATACATACATAAAATTGATAAAGTAATCAATGTATTTTTTAAGAAAAAATTAAAAACCTCAAGTCAAATTCACTGCGATACTTCGTTCTAACTAAAAAAATTTTAGTATGATGCAAAATACTTTTATTATTTTCGTAATGTTATGAATTCAACACGGAATACATTTCAGTCGAGTAAGTTGCATACCAAAAAATTATATTAAAATTAAAGTTAAAAATCTATTATCAGACTTGTACTTATCAATAAAGTTATTTTGAAAAGATACTGGTTTCTTTTATGTAAAATTTTTTAATATAAGAAAAGAATAGAAGAAAAATTTATATTAAAATAAAAAATAATATTCTAATTATAACTGAACTTGGGCCACTAATTTAATGCCAATATGAAATAAGCATCCTTCAAATCATATATATTAATTATTTTCTCGTTGTCGAAATAAGAATAGAGCGTATATAGATGTCCCTTTTTTTATTATAATCCTTCATAATTGATAACTGCACGTTAACTATTTTTCAGCTTCTAAAATTCGCCTCATTATTTTCGATCGAATAATTTTCTCCAATAGTTCCAGGTTTTCGACCACCTTGTATAGATTTACAGTATAAATAAACGGAAGAAGGGTATCATATAATAAAATTGTATATAAACGTCTCTACCGATTATCTATGGTATCTACAAATATATGGGGACGGCGTATTATAAGGATCTATTTTTAAATTTAGATGACTATGCGTTGGATCATAGAGTGTGTATATAACCATAAGCTCTGGAAGTATAATTAATACATATACATATTAAATACACATATACTATATGTGTATTTAATATCTATTTGTTTGTGGGAAAATGAGATAGGATTGTATGCTTCGATTCAAATAAGCACACATAAAACAAAATACAAATTTACCTGAGTCCTTTCTTTTGACTCATGATCACAACAAACTGAAAGATCGAGGGAGATTTGAGTAACGGTTTCCCTGTATAGTATGTGAAGGACGGAAAACACGTTCTGGTAAGATTCAACCCTGCACGTCATCATAAAAGTTGTATATAATAAAATTTTTAATAATTGCTTCCAATACATATGTTAGTACCCTGAATATGATTGAGTATCAACGTGAGCAAAGTTTAAAATTATTAAAATTACAAAATTACAGAAATACGTTCATACAGATATGAAATACTCATTACATGTACATATTAATAATATGCAGAATTGAAAATTTGCAGCATAAATAAAAAACAATATTAATTTTTTATAAATTGTATTAACTCTTTTATAAATTTTTAAATAGCGTTTTATAAAAACATTGAATATAATTATCTAGTTACTTATATACAGAAATTTAGATACATATTTACAATAATCGCGAATATCAAACATTTTATATACAATTACATAATACTTTATCACTTCAAAAACTCCATAACATTTTTATACATTACCCAATATACAATATTTTACAAAGTCCATACAGTTTTAAAATGGCGGACAGTTTACACCGGGATGTAAAAATTGACACTTATCACCTTGCCTACAATAGCCACCTTTTTGGAAATGTTTACATATACCACGATTCATCCAATTTTTACCACCTCCTCCACCACCTTTCCAATTATTTGGTGGCCCATTATTAAACCGATCAAAACCGCCTCGACCTCTTCCACGCATATTACCACCACCTCTTCCTTGAAAACCATTATCGTTAAACATGCCAGGTCCTGGTCCCGGACCACCTTGGAAATTAACGGGGGGTCCTGGTGGGAATGGACCATTCATGTTATTCATGTTTGGCATCATATTAAAACCATCTGGTCCCGGACCATGGAACAAATTTGGAGGTGGGCCAATACCACCCCCCATTGGAGGTCCAAACATATTTGGCGGTGGAGGTCCCATAGGACCCATATCATTTGGCACTGGACCCATTATCCGGCCATCACCAGTTCGCCAATCTCCACCAGCATTACCACCCCCGCTAGGCGGCATCATTGGTGGTTCAGGTATGAAATTATTTTGATTTACAAATGGTGGAAATGCATTTGGTCCACCCACATTCATAAAGTTTGGTTGTATAGGTGGAAATTGTGCAACTGGGGGAACTGGTGCCTGAACTCGTGGTAATTCACCCTTGGATTCTGGCCATGGGGTTGCTGTAAAATCCTTAATATTGTCAGGATTTCCAGCAACATCATCTAGAGGAATTATAATTGGATCTTCCATAGGATGATGTTCCACATCAGGTTCAGTCGGTGAATCAGGTATCATAGATTTATGAAAGTATAATGCCTGCAAAATAACTTTTTCACGAGCGTATTGAATATCTTTTTCTTTACTTTTCTTTCCACGCACAGCTAGATCTGGTGCCAGATCAATTGGAATTAGCGGTCGCCACCGAGTACGTTCGTCCATCAAATCTTCATTCGGTAATTTTCTAGACATTTGTAATGCTTCACGCTCACCAGACATGTCTATTTGTTTCAAATCCGTAAATGTTTTTGTTACATTCACTCTTTCCGTTTCGTCTAATTCGAAATATTGAATTTGTTCTAAACAAGCATCTTCTTTCCATTTAACACTTTTCTTAGGACCGGATTTCTTATGATAAACTAACACACCACCGGGTACTTTAAATTCATCCTTCATTTTACTAAAGGAAGTGTCTAATAATTCCTCTTCAATTTTAATTTCCGGACTACTAACAAATGCATCAACAATTTTTTCACTTTTATCATTGTCCTCTTTATCTTTAATATCAGTGTTTTCTGTTTTGATTTCAGCCGAATTGTCACTTTTATCTTCATTATTTTCAGTTTTAACTTCAGGTTCATCTTCTAACGTATCTTTATAAAATTTAGGTGCAGTGGGTTGAAGTGGAGTCGGTGATGTTGCAGGTTTCTCAGTTTTTGTTGAAGGAGAATTAGGTGGTGAATTACTCTTGCCCCCTGGTGCACCATCTTCTTTCGTAACACTCATCCGCCGTTTTCTTTTCTTGGGTTCTTTTTTGGTTGAAGCTGCCACCATAGCATCCATAAATAATCCACATTCTTGTAGACCAACAGCTGTAACAAAAATAAATAAACATTAAATTCAATTCATTGAATTAAACGAAATCGAAAAACTATTAAAATTTGATAATTAATATGTCAGCGTAATATGGAAGTGTTATAAATTCTTTACATTTTCAGAAAACCATTATAGTACTTAAAAATAATTTTAAAGAGTGAGACATTTTGCTTAATTTCATTATTCTCAAATTATTCTTTATTAAAAGCCTTAAATTTTTGGTAGATACTCTCAGATGAAGATATCTTTTTATATACCTTGATCTAAAAGACTCAAATTAACAGATTTAAAAAAAAAATTGATTTTTTTTCGTAATTTACCAAAACAAGCCAACCCATTATACAGCTATTGATTTTTGTTGCATTAATTATTTTTGTTATTGGAATTATAAATTCATTCAACATTTCATATTTTTTCTTACTTTTAAGTATCATCGACGCAACAGAATATCTATCAAAAAAGAAATATTCAATTTCCGATGTTCTGCCTTAAATTTCCGTTTTGTAGACATTATACAAGTTTTCGGATTTTGATCTTGGTTGTGGAATCATATGAATTTAATACCATCAAAATAATGGATAAACAGTACGAAAAAAATATCTATGCCCTATACAAAATAACGAATGTTATAATTTTTGGTGTAGATAATATCTGTGTATACGATCTGATGTACATTTGAAAACGTCCAAGTATCATTTGTGGAGTGAGAAGACGATTACGCATATCCCAATCAACATCACAATAGCTTCCACTCGATCATAGTCATTACTATGATCACATAAACTAAAATTATGTATGCATATACAAAAAAAAAAAAAAAAACGAAGGTATAAGATACGATTGGTTTTCCTTATAGGGCATACACATCTTTCCGAACTGTATATTTATCACAACGGATTCCTTCAATACACAAGCGATCTATGTCCGACCCGCAAGGTCCACACGGCTAACTTTCCAGTGAAAATAAAAATCAATAAACAGTGCATTTCAAAATTATGATAGTTTTGTTATCATCAACAAAGGCTGAACCGATTTTGCTGAAAAATCATTTAATTTTAAGTTACATAATTACGCGTCGAATGAAAACAATTCCAAGTCGATATCAATATTTATTCTCTTAAAACATTGGATTTGGATTTTAGTGACCTTAAAACGTGTAGTTATGTCAAAATTCGTGCTTCTCAAAATCGACTCCATTACAAAGCTACCCCACTGGAAAGTTCAATATGCTTAAATTGATTAGATGTAGCTTATTATATGGACCCAACAGAAAATATAGAGCTATTTTCCTGTTATCTTCTGTATTTTCATTTTGTAAAATTTATTTATATTTGAACTCTTATTTGCCTGAATTCCTGTTAATGGCTCATCCCCTGCCTGAATCTTTCATTAGCAATACAATTTGTGAAAACATTTTTCTTATTACCGATCTTCTAACATAGAGAAAAATTGAGTCACTGAAGGAGCAAATATCACACTGACGGTAAACTAAATTAAGTCGTAAATTATTAATCGTAACGTTATTAAGAGATTAATTTCCAATTTTGGAGTGCATTATAATAGATTGAGATGACTAAAATGTTAATAGTTGGGTTGTTTCTGTTATAAAAAAAAGAGGGTGGTTACACTTAAACTGGGACACACTGTATATACACAATATTAAATAAAACCCCTTTCTTCAAATCATTTCATATCATAATAATACCGTTGATACGATTTTTATCTATTAATAATTATTTAAAAATCGAATTCACGAGGTAGCGATAAAAAAGATATTTAATTAATATATTTTAAAATCAATAAATTATTAATTTTCTATATATATTCTTTTCTAAACAAACTGACTAATGCATGTAATACATTAAGTACTATAAAAATGTATTTTACTATACTGTCTGCAGTTTTGGACGGCATAAGATAGTGTTATTAAAATTTACCCTACTATAAGAAAGCTGATATAGCATTTATAATCCAATGCTTTCTAAAACTATGAATTGAACTCTAAAAGCAAATAGATTTTGTAGGGGTTTCAATTTATTCTAAGTACAATTAAAGCAAATTATGTGATATACGTTTGATTGTGGAAAATGATTCACAATTTTTTTAAATAGTGAAAAATTTTTAATAATTCAACAAAACTTGAAGTACAGTTTTTAAGTATTTTGGGATAATTTACGTCTACGATGACCAAAAAATAACACTTTTGCGATCGATTGATTAGTTTTTGTGCTAGCGGTTGAAATTTATCCGGAATATTAATCTCCGGAACGGAACCAGGCTATCTCAAAAACTTCGTATCCAATCGTAAAATGTATATTATTTTTAAAATGAACAGGTCAAATTACACATTCAAACATAACTTTAACGAAATCGAAAGGATAGCTTAAGGAAAATTAGGAAAAAAAAATTTTTGTCTCCTATTTCAAAACATTGCAAATTAACTATTACATTTCAAAAATAACATCTCTTTAACGATTGGTGAGTATAGTTTTTGACATATCGCCAGAAATCCGATTCAGATTAGAATATTCCAGATAAATCCTTATTACAGTAATAAACAATTTCTTGAATTATTGGCAATTTTTAAGATTTTTACTGAATCGCAAAAATAATTTAAATTAAAAAAATTTCTCTTTGTCAAGTGAAACCACCCTTGTTGTTTTATAATGTAATCAACGATTTATAAAAACTTCTGAAATTGTCCAATTTAGTCCACATACGTGTTATTTTTAGTTGATGTTTCAGACGCATCTTTATAAGATAAATGAACCAAATTTATATCAACCTCCACCCGTTTCCCACTACCATGTGTCGACCTCAGTAGAAAAAAAATCTTCTGTAGCGATCGATACATGACACCGAATAACTGGAGCTGATCGACGTTTAACACTTTTATTCTACTCATCGAAATATTTCTTTTGAAATAAATTTGGTTCATGTATCTAAAATGCATGCGACCAAAATTTGACAATTTCACAGTTGACTTTTAGATTTTTAATGATTTTTAAAAATTATTAGTGTATCTGATCCATATGGTTTTTATAAATCCCGTTTTTGAACCAAAACTTGTATACGCAAAATATACAACTTCAAGAGCTCTATCAGACAGTTGGAGAATAAGAAATAAGTCATTTCATATCGCAAAGTTCAGGAAACTAAAATAATCATTATTTTATTTTGAACATTTAGGCATTATTTTGGTTTGTTCAAGCTTCAAATACCCTGAGTTTAAAAAATATTTTCAATGATTAGACCATCTGATAGAGCACTTCACACAGTACCATTTTGGGTATAAAAAATTGTTTAAAATCATTTTACCCAAAATTAAAGAGTAGGACACACTGTAAAGAAAGTGTTTTTCTGAAACCCATTGAAATTTACATAAAAACTAATACTCATAGACCATACGGGGCTATAATCATTGCCATATTACTAAACGTTTTATACACATAATGACCGTATATTAAACGCCCACATCAAAGAGAAATAACACAGTGTAAGGGCGTATTGGTCAACTTGGCCACATGAAAAATATACTATGCGGGATTGTCACACTTATTTTTATACGCATGCAAAATTTTGATTGCTTTGGTACACAAAGACACCGGGTCTTGGAACTACAGAACTATGAGTTATAGTCTCACGGTAAAAAATTCCAAAAGTAATATCAGTAGTAAGCAATAGCCTTTATCTATTAAAAAATATCTATTCTGATCATATTCTAAGAATTTTTTGTAAATAAATAATTATTTTCTGTGCTTAGCTGATTAATAAAGTATGCGCTAGGCTAGTTTTATAAAACTAATGAATTTAAATGGAAAAAATAAAAATTATAAAATAATTTAATAGTTACGCGCAAAAACAACGTTTGAAATTAATATTTTTAATAAACATTTAAAATATTTTAAGATAAGACTACTTAAAGTTAAATTCATGAACATATCTAATACATATTCCAATAATAGAACTTATTCGATAAGAACTGAAGTTCCATAGGATTTATTACTACCCAAATGTTAAAAAACCGTTAAGATCTCCTAATAATGTTTATTAATTATTGAATAACTAAAAACCTTGATTGTTAATAAATATAAAAAAAGGGTAAATAATTTTTGACATAATAAAGAAGTGGGATAATATTATAGATAGCACGATTATTAATCAAATGACCATAATCCACATCCGGATATCAGAAAAAACTAATATTTACTAACCCAGGTTTTTATTCAGTTCGTTTTCGTATAGAAAAGGTAACGTTTTATAGTACCAATCCATAAATTGGATTATCAAAAAATTTCAATTAATTCAATTATTTAAGTAACCAGTGAAATGGCTCAACAATAGAATTCTAATATTATAGTCCTCGTTACTTATGAGAGCTTATTGTCCGGGTATTTCACATCTAGTTACCATTCACAGATAGCTTATAACACAATTGTATCCTAGAGCTATAAACTCGCATCAGTTTTTGAAAATTGTTACAGCAATATTAACGTATTAAAAATTTAAGGAAGAAATTAGTTTTTATATATAACACATATAGGTCCCTGTATGTTTTAATTTCCAAGTTTGGCAGCAAATGCCCCGAAACGATATAGAATCATACATGATTAATAAGATCGACTCCAAAATTATGGATACCTTAACCCGACTGCCAAATATCAGGAACCATTATATACTTTGGAGCTTATGTTCCTTTCTTATATGCCCGTCAAAGTGAAGAACACAAAACCAACTGCAGTAAAATGTCTATAAAAAAAATTGGGGAACGTATAATAAATATACCCTCAAGGACACTAAGCGAATAAAAATAAATTCGTTCGAACGGGCGTTAATAATAATAAACACGGCAGTTAAAAATCTAAAAATTGTCGTGATAAAACATTCATCATTGATCACTGTTATAAAATTAAGTATAAATTGCGTATTGTTAATATTGCAAAAAATGAGATTCCTTGCATAAAAATTCGAAACAAGCCATTTAATCTCCCATATATTTTCATAAAAAGATTAAAAAATGGTAAATAAATGAGTTTCATTAATTTCATGATAGTTACGAAATAATTTTTATTTGGAAAGTGTTTTTTTGTATTTTTTTCCTTTTTTATTTTATGGATTCAATCTCAAATTAAGTTTTATGAAATATTTACTTCCTACTTAAAAATTAAATCGAAACAAAGTTTTTTCTTATTTTTGTGTAAGAATATCATATCAAATTTTTTGCAATATTAACCACATCCCTATAGACGAAAAATTGATTATGGTTAATATTTCGCGCCCATAACTTTGATTAAATTTTATGGAATTACTTGGTATTTATGATTCTTTTCGATGTGGATAATTTTAAAATGCACAATAAATAAAAATAACATTTCCATGCGTACTAATATTCCGGGTATCCATTAAATTCCAGAATAACATCACCTCTTGAATTTCTGCCGATGAAAAACTAGAAATCGAAACAGTGGCGTAGCATCAAATTTTAGGAGCCGGGGGAAAAGCATACAAAAAATGTAAGCTAATTATTTTAAAAGAAATTTGAAGTTTACACAAGTTCAAGTTAATTCAGCAACTACTAAAATTCAAAAAGAATTAATAATTTGTTAATTAATTCCAAGCATCATTCAAATATTTAGAGAAAAGAAAAGACCGAAACATTCTGAATATTATTCCGAAAGTATCTTATTCTATGATAAATTTGAAATATTTACTTGACATTGCTCTAGTAACTACTAATAAGATCTGAATAATCAATTAAATTTCGAATTACGCATGTCACACAAGTTTCTACACATTTTAGACGGAAATGAAAGAGACTTTCTTCTTCATGAAGTCTGTTGAATTACTCTTTGCATGCAATTTACTTATGAACGTAAAAGCCAACATTAACTACGCATATCATAGAAAAATATACGGTCGATTTTTGGTATGCTCAATTTCATCAAAATTTTAAAAATAAACAAGTGAAATTGACTAAAAATAGGAGAAACCGGAAATGTTTTATAGAATTCGACTTAAGATCTTATTTTGTTGGATACCTGTTTATATAATTTATGAAAAGTAATAAATGTTATCTTTGATTTGAATAAAGCTTAACATGCTGAAAATACACAAAGTAGAAACACTTTCCCTCCCATTTCGAGCCCTAGATAAGTACGCCACATATTCGAGTCCCAAATTATTACTGCTGAAATATAAATTGAAAATTCCACTACATTTAATCAATTTATATATATTTAAATAAATGCTCCCAGTATAAAAGAAAATTTCTTGAAAAATACTTAACAAGCCAATCGGTGTAAAAATTTTCCCACTGTTCTTGGTGATGAAACGGATAAGGAATACACATTCTTCATAATGATGGAGACATGCAAGTACGATGTTAAGTTTTAATGAAGTGTTCCCAAATCCAAATAATGTTCTACACTTCGTTATAAATAATATAATAATTTCTTTTTATTTTATATTACAAAAAATATAAAAAGTTTCGAGCTACATGTTAGGAAATAAATATTTTCGTTTGTTTTTAACGGCAAACCAATAACATCAAAATCATAATGAAACTTGATTAAAACTTTTAAGAATTATTATTATACTCTAAATTTTGGGCCAACTAAAATTTACTGACAAAATTCAAATCATCATTTGAAGTCTTTTGCAATAAATTTATACTTTGGCAAACAATTCGATTTATAACCGAACTTTGTGAATTATCAATGTGAAAAAATAAGGCCCAGCGCACACCATCAGATTTTCTTATCAAAATATCTGATGTAATTTAATGACATGTATTTTATTATAGATCCCGCACACGGTAAGATTTCTACATAAAGAAGTAAAAGACATCATATAATGGCGCGTACAAATAATGCTGTTGGTCAGAAAATATTACGGTGTGCGCTGGCACTTATTTACCAACACAACCAACGTCATTAATGTAAATTTTGATTAGGCCAACGAGTAGAGACAATATTACTTATATAAGATGCTTTTCAAACTCATAACGTTGTGCTTCCCAGAACGATATGACATCAAAATATATATTTAATTTTGCAAATATACAAATTTATGACATGAATAACACATTTCCATTTGATAGAAAAATGTTTTCGAAAATATTTTTTAAAAATTTTGCTAAAATACTATATTTAATAATTTAAGGTGAGAAAATGAGAAAAAAATTTAAGAAAAGCTTGTAATTGATTCAGTTTCATAACTTCCAAATTAGTTGGCAAAAAATTATTCCTTTCGTAAAAAAAAAAGTAGAGTAATTAGCTTATTATTTTCACGGATATATTTTTTGCCTCTAATTCTTTGATTTGTCTCGAAAATATATTAAAATTAATTTAATTTGATAAGATGTTTACATCGATAATTTTAGTTAAACAACGGACATTTTCTTTATTTTTATGTAAAATTGTTAAATCTATAAGGATCTCTAGATTTATTTCCTTTTTTTTAAGTAGCCTTATTGTGAATATTATTGTGATGTCTATTTGCCAAACCGTTATAAAATCACAATAAATATACTTTTGAAACTGAGAAAACCCAAATTTTGTTTCTATTCAATATTGAAATTTAATAAATAAAATAACACACGTTAAATAAAACCGAAATATTTAAAGCCAAGAAATTTAATGAGATATCTGTAATTCTCATTTTATTGGTGTAAAATAAGAAATAAATTTTACCGAGTATTTTCCACAATTATAATTTTTTCAGCGAAATTTATGTTTCATAATATTTAGCCTATTTTTGATAATAAAGCCTCTATCAATTGATTATCAATCAAAATTTTGAATAATTAAAAATTAGTTTAATTAAGTTTATTGTCCAATATATAATGCATAGATTAAATTTAACATCTATGTCATCATATTGTAATACGATTTTTTCTTTCTTTCAGAATTCGCAAAATTATAAAATTTTGAGAAGAGTTTACACTTCTATTTTACTAATGTATACACAAAATTATATATCATTTATTAAATAGCCATTAAAATTAAAAAATGTATACTAAACGGAAAAATTCACAAAATTAAACACCTTCAAAATAAACAACTCTAATCGATTAATGAACTCAAGAACAATTAATAACATCACGAGGTATGTTTTATTAACATTAAAAAAAAGTAGTCCATGATTCATAAGTACTAATTTATTGTTTATTTTACGCATACAACTAGTAACGAAACTGCTTAGCGGAAATGGACTGCATTTGGAAAATGTTCAGTAATATTATAATAATTGCGCATGCGTTTGGTGGGTAGAGCTAAAATATTTTGCGTTTCAGTAAAAGTATATTTGATCAAATGTTATATAACATTGTAAGATATTTTAGAATATAGTTCTGATATTAGCAAATAGAATGGCAAAGGCTCAGCGTCTAAGAAAAGAACTAAACTACAGATATTTAATGCAATGTTGTTGAAATTAATCCTTCTTGTTTGCCTGAATCATTACTATGGAGAAATGTTTTGAAAGTATACAAAGATGTTGATCATACGCAAACATTAAATTACATTTTCAACGTTAAATGTTTTTCCAAATGATTTATTTTGCTTTTACTTGTTATAATTCGGTCTTATCACTTCTTTCATATGTGTGAAATGGCTATTAAAATCTTAAAGGCAATTGAAAAATAACTTTGAAAGCATACGATAAAATTTCTTTTGATATTCAATACTGAAATATTTCTCAATTGTATAAATCTTCGTGTATCTTGAGTTATAGAATCTAATTTAAATAAGAATAACATAACAAGTGATAATCAAGAGTTATTTTAAGTTACACTACACTATGAGAATGCGATATACTACTAAAATTTATGTTTTAGTAAGGCCTTAGAGCTAGCAGAGTTTTAAGGAAGGTGGTTCTTAAATATACATCTTTCCTTATACTCTGTGGGTCACCTGGCAACGGTAGATGTTGCGTTCGCTGATCTGTATCATACTTATACAGGTAATTTCATATAATTTTAAAACGATAAGATTTAGATAAAGATTCAAATTAATTGTAAAGCATACAATTTTACATAAAAAAATTTTCTTGTCTTTTTTGATTATTAAAAATAACGGAGCCGTTGTGGCGTCTAGAAGTTTTTACACATCCACCGTTACAATAGGATTTACATATATAAATTCATATGAAATGTATACATGTGAAAAATTCTAGACGGTCTGGCTTGGTTATTTTTAATTATAACCAAAAAAGACATTTGTAAAATTTAATGCTCATTTGGAAATTTTTTATCTTTTTTAAGTTATTTTAAATTTTCTGTAGAGAGATGTGATTGCACAGCAGTAAACGTAATATCTACTACCTCTTTTCACAGCCTTTGATTTTAGATTTAGTTAAAGTTCTCGAATAGAAAGTACCATGTGTTTAACAAAATAATTTACTTTATACAATTATTGTTCATCTTATCAAATTAAAAAAACAGACAGACAACACAATTTTACGATAACTACTGCGGTTAAGTACATGCTTATGTATACATGTAGAGGGGGAAGTATAGTAAGTTTTATTCAGTCGTTTTCAATATCTGTATAAATTCCTTAAGAGCAAGCAAACTTTTAAATTGACACATCCGAATATGACTATTTTTATACGATTATATAAATTTCATATGTTTCATTACATTTGATCGGCCACATGCAGTTTTATTTTTATCCTAACAATCGCTATTTTATAATAATAGCATCTTTATGTTCATTAGATCCTTTATAATCAGGATTCATAGTGTTCATTCATATGGTAACGAATAGAAATTTCATTAATAACTCATTAATATTCATTAAGAGGCTATTTTAATGATTTACATAAACATTACAAAATGTTTTTATACAAAAATATATAAATTATATTATAAATTTAAACAATTTTTTTAATAATGTCTCTTAAAATTTTTATTTTTTTTTAAGTGAAATAAATTTTGTATTTATTAGATATTTCGTATTTTAATGATTTAATTTGCAGTAAAACTGTTATTAAGGTTAATTATTGCACTTAAATTCTTGAACATTATGAGAAGGGTTAAGAAGTCTCAATATAAAGTATTATTTCCTACAAGACTGGAATGTACATGCTTCAACATATGTTTAATTTAGAGGCCCGTTATAGAAAGTTATGGTTAAATATGTAGCAACATATGCGCGTACATGTTAAAGGAAATAAACATTGAATTTGTATTGAGCGTGGGCTTTTAAACAAGGTGTACATTCAACTATATATAAAAAAAAAGGATAATCCAACATAACCCGATCGAATCAAAACGAAATTGAACCTTATGGTATTGCATTTTGACATTTCTTAATTGACTGTAAGTAAATATATTATAAACATCAACCAGTCACTGATAAATTTCAATATACTCCAGTGACATTTAATTTCTCAGTTAATGATACTTTAAGAACTTAAAATTTATTGCAAAGCGGCTTGAGAAAAGCATTAAAGTAATGCTAATATATTCGACTAAGTTCAACACCCAAAAAGTTGTCGATGTAGCTCAACGAATTGCATGCTTTTTAAGATATGACGCATTTTTTGATTTGTCTCAAAAGTTAGTCCTATATTTTCTTACATACGCTTACTTATACAATTTTAGAGATTCATGTTTTATCTGCAATGAATTTGTATTGGATATTTTGATATTTCTTCGGAGAAATAGCACCAGCTCACGAATTATCAGACACATTTTTCGCTGTGCATTTTATTAATAATAGTTTTTTTGCCAAGTTTGGTTTTAGATCAAGTTTCAGTATGCAAATGAGATTATTTTTTGAGTCAGATAAATTTATAATTTGTCTCATTTAGTCTTGTGACTAATTGGTTCACGTTTTTTACATTTTATAAAAGGACTTTCGAATATCCTTATTAAATCAATGACTTTCATTGACTTGAAACTTTATTAATAAAATCCGCTTCATAACTTACCAAACAGCAAAAATAAATAATAATAATAACAATGGACATATCGAAAAATTGTTGCACCCTAAAGACAGACACACACTGCGATGCATTTGTGAACTATGTTATTAATAAAAAATATTTTTTAAAAAGTAGGTAATATATTCTGAAAAGAATAATTAAATTAACAGATGATTTTGTACTTGTGTTGAACAAACAAAAAATACTGTCGTACTTGGAATATGTCCATAATTGTCCTATATTAAAAACTTTCTTATAAAAAATAAATAAATTAAAACCTGTAATTTTTAAGTAACTATGAAGGTAATTAACAATTTTAGTTACGTGTAAAAGAATTTATAACACACTTCCAATATTAAAAAAAAATTTTTTTTACGCTGACCACTTTTTTTTGCACTTTTAAAATTGCACTTTAAAAAATGTTAACCAGATGATTGTGTCTTCATCGATTAACAGCTGAATATAAGTGTACCCTGTAAAATAGAAATAAACTTAATATCCAAAATTAATAACAAATACTTACGTTTTGGTTTTGGTGCAATAATTTTTATACCACCAGGTCGTTCTGGTGGTAAATCTCCATTAACTAAATCTACAATTTTTGGTCGTTTTTCTGGTGGATGTGATAGACTTGTATCTTTTATTATATCTTTTGGTGGGGATGTACGTTTTGGTGGTGGAATTTTACTCCTTTGTACAGGTCTTGGAGGTGGTGGTTTAACTTCTTCCTCTAAACCTGTTGATCGCATTTTTGCGTTAAATACTTTTACGGTTTTCGGTCGTGATTCTGAATTATTTTTACGATTTTCAATTGATATTGATGGTTTTTTTACTTCAACCTTGGGTGGAGGATCAGCTACCTTTTTATCATTCTTATCATCTTCACTTGATTTTTTAGGAATTTTACCTAGCTTACTTAAACTTTGAGGTTGTAATTTTGCTAATGTTGCTTTATCTTTCTCTGCCTGCTTTTCTTTGTTTTCTTTAGAACTACTATTAGATTTGCTACTACTACTGCTTGTACCATTTACTTTATGCTTAGACCTATCTTTATCTCTACCATCCCTCCTATCTTTATCCTTACTTTTATCTTTATCTCGATCCCTATCTTTGTCCCTACTTTTATCCTTGTGTGAAGAACTACTACTAGATTTTCGATGACTACTGCTAGAATTTGATTTACTAGAAGAATGTTTGCTACTTATATGTTTTTTGTCCTTATCTTTATCCCTAGATGAACTACTACTACTACTGCTATTACTACTGGTATGAGATTTCTCTTTTTCTTTTTCTGGTTTAGTTTCACTTGAAGATGGAACATCTGATGATGTTTCCTCCACTTTGGCAATAACTTGTTTACCATCACGAATTGATATCTTATATACCGGAGGAGAAGATTCAACTTCAACATTTTGATCTACTGATTGATCTATAATAATATTTGACGTTAGCTCAGTTTTAATACTGCTATTATTGTCAACAGCTGTTTCTGATTGTGTTATTGTTTCAAATGAACTTGTTTCTATGACTTCAACACGTTCAGTCTGTGTCTCTGAAGGTTCATTAATTATCGTCGACGGATTACTTGTAGATGTAATTGATTGTGGTGGTAGTTGAACACAGGAATTGGTCGGTTGATATGAAGATGTACTTAGCGTATAATTATTGCTAACTTGCTGTGTTTCACCTTTAACGACCTTTAACCATTGTTCTACGAGTTTACTCGCTAGTACCCGAACTCCTGAAATAAGATATTAAACAAATTTTTTATTAGAATATTGTATGTAATTTTACAAAAAAATTACATACAGTAAAATATGTTATTGAATGTTAATTAAAAATAGTAGTATTACTATAAATATTGTGGCTTCAAAGAAGTTTGAACATTTCTATTTAGGACAATTCACGAAGCATTTCATGATAAATCTTTGATTACATCACAAGCTTAAAATTTATTAATGTGCTTTTTTTTATTTAATGAGACTCACAAAATGCCAATTTGAGTGTCGGAAACCCCAACCCAACTCGTTGTGCTCTAAGAGTCGTGTAAAATTAATTATTCGTAGAACAAAAAAAAATAGGTCAATTTTTTCTCCGAAATAATAAAATAACATAATGGAAATGTAAATTTTTGGTTTAAAAAAATCATTAAGGGTAAGAGATTCGCGATCGGTTATTGGATGAAACAAAGACTAATAAAGCTTGCACCACACATTTTTATCCCTTTCATTTTTTAGTAATGAATCATTTACTTGCAGTTTTTCAACTCTTAATAAAGAGTAAAATGTACGTACACATAGAGAGTGGTATAAATCTCTCAAACGTTCACCTCCCCTTTTTTTTTTTATAATTGATTTTTTTTTAATTGGAAAATTAAATGGTTCCGTTTTAATGAGCATTCCTGTGGGCTACAAACAAAATTCATATTTGAAATATACATCCATTTAATGAACCACAATAATTTACTGTGGGTCCTCAAGGGGATATGTATTTCTAAAATGTAAAACTAAACAAAGAAATGTATACTCGGCAAGGAAAAAAATTCAGTAATTGAATCGTTCATACCTACTTAAAATTATAATAAAATACACTATTTTTTAAGGTGTGTTATGTTGTTTCTCTAATTTGATTTTCTTAATTTCATAAGACCTTAAACTGAATATATTATAAAATACATATTAACCAGTGAAAATAACAATAGGGTTAATTGTAATTATGATTAAACTTTTTTTAATCATTAACATTCAAAAAATCCTCTAAATATACAATCCATAAGTCATAAGTATGTACGCCAATAATAGAATAGAATACAATATAATATAATTAGCTAAATTTGAACTGAAATTGTTACAAATCTAAACAGTTTACAACACAATTTTTCAAACATAAGTTATTTATATAGAAAAAACAAATATTTTTGTTTTTTAAATTTTTCTACTATCTTTATAGTTTAAAATTTGAGCCATTCTAATCTTTTTAGAGTTAGAATAAACTACCCAAAATTTCAACTGGCAGTCTCCTTTTGTTTTTAAGTTATCTTGATGACGTACAGAAGGGAATGGTCTAATTTAATTAGCTATACCAAGATTTTTTTAGTACTATAAATATTTACTAGCGTTACAAACTTTAAGCTAAAAATCATATTTTATACATGGTCGTGACATTTTTTTTTTTTTTTTATATTCATAAAAACCGTGTTAACAAATAGTTTACAAACTTTTAATATTTCAATCAGTTTATGTAATACGTATAGTATTTTTATAATTTCTTGCAAATATATTTTGTAATTTTTAAAATAACTATCTTTTTTGATTCAATGAAAAAACAAGATAAATTTGAAAATAATAAAAACCTTTTAAATAATAAATTTCAAAGTTATCTCTAACGGTAGGAATTGCTTGATTTCTTAATTATAAAATTAAATATTTGGATTAATTTATTGATTAAAACAGTCATTTGCTTCAGAAATGAACATTCTCATCATATAAAATTTTGTTTAATGATTTGGTGGTAGACTCAAATGAATATTTTCAGGTAATCTGTGCTAATAAAAAAATCTATGTTCAATAAAGATTAATGTTTTAATAAATATTTAATTACTAAGAATTAAAAACCGGGATCAGTACAGCGCTTTTTTGCAAGAAAGTCTGGTGAAGTACTAATATAACTAGAATTTTTTATTTTTGCATTGATAATGGACCTATTGCTGAGAGTAAAATTTAATCACCACAGAAAACTACTCCAATGTTTGACTTTTGGTTATTTTAAACATTATACATTGAATAATAACGGCTTTACTCGGCCTACGAAACTTTTTACAGAAGTTAACAAAATAACTAGAAAACGCAAGATTTTGTTTATCTTATAAATTATGAGTAATTTAATCACTCATAATTTTATAAGATACAACAAAATTTAAAAATGATGTAACTGTGACTGAAGCCGCACTGAATCACTGAGACTGATCTGTGTACAAGTGTAGATACCCTCTATTATTTTTCTCAAAAAGAATATTATTTCTGACTGAGACGAATACTGAACTGTGACTGAACACACACGAGGCGAAAATGTGTAGATAGATTATTTCTGATCGGTGACTGAATCATTTTTAAACGCAAGATTTTGTTTATCTTATAAATTATGAGTAATATGTATAAGATTTATTTTTTATTGATTTGTAGCAAAAAGTACGAAAACATTGAAGCTATTGTTAATTTATAAAAGAAATCCAAAGATTGCTTCATAATTCAAAAGATTTTAATTATTTTCATACATTAATATTGTTTAACCATTCATTGATAGCTCAATAAAAATTTATTAACACACATCAGTCACGTTCACAATTCACAATTCAGTCACCGATCAGAAATAACCAATCTACACATTTTCGCCTCGTGTACGGTTCAGTCACAGTTCAGTATTCGTCTCAATCAGAAATAATATACTTTTTGAGAAAAATAATAGAGGGTATCTACACTTGTACTTCACAGTTCAGTCTGAGTGATTAAGGGTGGTTTCAGTCACAGTTACATCATTTTTAAATTTATCGCCAGTGACACTTTTACAATTTGGCTGACTGTATTTACGTTGTATATTAGTGGGAGAATACACCAACCGTTGAAGGAACAAGGATAGCACGAACTAAACTGAAACGCGGCAGGCATGTGTAGATAGGCTGGTTATTTCTAACTGAGACTGGACAGTTACTGATATGTGTGAATAGACCTTAAACGTTTAGTCGAATATTCGAAAATGAATTGAATTGGAAGAATAAATTTTAATAAATAAAATTCCCGTGTTATGGGGTCGCGAAAAACTTCGAAACTACTTAACCGATATTAATCAAATTTTCACACTGTGTGAAATTTGATCCAACTCAAGAGATAGAATTTAACTAGATTTTTTTTAACGAGAGGGGAACGAAAAAAACCATTATCTTTAATATGGGAAAAAATTTAATGGTTAAATAAATGACAATAAAATATGTACTAGTCATGATAGAGATACGGTTTTTTGCAGTCGATGCGAAATGATTAGGGGAAATGAGTAATGTTTTTTTCTATTGCCCGTTTGTATAATGATAAATACACCTTTTTTCTATGCAAGCTAGGAATATGCATTTTTGCAATCGATGTGAAATATTTTGGTAATTGGGAAAATAGTTAATATTTTATATTACATCTGTAGGGGAAGGAAAGTGTCAAAATTATCAATTGTTTTTCTTTGTAACACTGAAAGATGGAGTTTATTGCAATCGAATTATTTTCCAAAGACTTTTCTCCGAATCTGTTATTAATTTTAAAAACAGAGGGAATAAAATGTATTAAAAAGTTTCAAGAAAAAAACCCCAATGCATAGTGACTGATCTATTATAGGAAAATTACGTAATCAATTTTCCAATTATTGATTGACTATCTCAGGAAATTCATTACAAATACTCGGTGTGTAGTTTTTTTTTTTTTCTGAAATTTTTAATATTATTATGTTTCTGTGGAAAATTTTGCGGTGGAATTAATCCGAAACTAACGAATTATTTTACTTTATTATTGATTTCTTAATTATTTTTAGTAATTTCAGTTTTTTCACAATTCGTTAACATTAGTAAAAAATTAGTTACATAATATAGAATAGAAATTTAGTTGAGAAACCGCACCCAAATATATTTAGAAATGTTGTAATGTTCAAGTTTTGATACCAATAATTATTATATATTTTATTTATTGCTTAAAATGGCATCATTGTGTAAACGTTTTATAAAGTTTAAGTTTTAATACCAATAAATAATATAATTGCTCTAATTTATTGCTTAAAATGACACAATTAAGGCAAGTCATCTCAATTAAATTAAAACAATATGGGCAACCAAACACGCAATTAAAGCATGAAAAAATAATTTCAAAATTCAACAGAATGACTTTTAATATGATATATATCTATATTTAAAATATGTGCAATTTGGTAGTTTTTGGCTTTCAAGTCAACATTTAAATAAAATTCTTGTAGTTAGAAGTTTATTTCTTCAATTTAATAAGAAATATACAAATTTTATATTACAATTAAACTTACGAAAGAACATTGACTCACGCATGTATTAGTTTATTTTGATTTTATTAAATAAATACAAATATAATGTATTAAAACATAAAATTTTCAATTTTTGACACTGTGATAGATAGAAATTAATTTTTTTTAAGTTTCGATTTATTACTAAGAAATATATACGTTTTAATTGAATTGAGCGTTAATTTGTGAAAAGCCATATCAATAAATTATAAATAAAAAGTGGAAATTTACTAAATATTTAGAGTTATTAATTATTGATTAACGTTTAAATTTAAATTAATCTTAACAATTGCAATTGAAAGAAATTTATTCATTTAAAAATAAAAAATTGGAAAAATTCATTGCGAGATTTATTAGGTGTGAAAAATTAAGTTAAAGTTCATTTTTCATCTAAAACGTTATTAACAAAATACCATAAAAATAAATGTACATACCTTCTGGGCCTCCTTCTTTTGATAAGCCTTTTACCAATTTTGGGCAATTATTAGCTTTTAAACGTTCAACATCAACGGGGCACATTAACATTAATTCCAAGAGTTCACCTACTAATGCCCAATTTTTGTTCATGATACCATTTGTAAGCCAAACATGTGTTAAATTCCATCCTCCAGCCGACATAAATCTTCCTAAAAGATCCGTGTCAGTATTTTTCAGAATTAAAATGTAGACACATTTACTAACAAGATTTTTCGAATACTTCGTCATTAGGCTGTAACCAAAAGAAAACAAAATGCATTAATTTATGAATTTTATAAACATATTGACGCATGTCATTTGATTGGATTTCTATAGATTTGGTCAACAAAATGTTATGGAAATGTTATAAAAAAATTTATTGCTTTATAAAGTTGAGAAATTATTTTGTATGAAGTTCAAAAATAGACTCCAAAAAAATAAGTAAAAATATTTTTACTACTTTTTAAAATATTTTACAAAATTACTTATTACATCAGCTTCAAGAAAATGGTTCTCTATTGTTTCATATCAATCATACATATCAAGGTCATAGAAATTTCAATATTACACTCACTTTTAACAAAGAAATATAACTTTTGATAAAATACGACTTCTTTTATTAAATTTGACCATGAATGATATTGAAATAAATTGTAAATTAAGCTAAATCAAATTTTAATCAATGATAATTACCTTGCCAAACGTACGACTTCATCTTTGGATCGAATGCCTCCATTAGAATTCAATAAAACTCCGAGACAGGATAAAAGCTGCTGGGGATCTATGCGGGGCTGAAAATAAATAAAAACATATTGAATATAGTGAAACGAAATCCCCTTCGAAGTAAATTCGTGTATACACTTACCATATTTGTATGTAATTTATTAATAGATGCAATGAGTCACAATCCTAAAAATGGTTTTAAGAAAAAATAAAAAATCACTTCTAACACTCTTTTTCTAAGTCATTTTTAAAACACGAATAGGAAATTTACATGATTCAATTTTCACATTGAAAATCCACCTGATTTAGTAGTTCATATAATTTATATTACTACACAATATTATTTAATTACTAGTCCTAATTTAAATCCTTAATTTTAATTTATTATATTTAAACCTTATGCATGCAATCAAATAATAAAGGAATTAAGGTTGTGGGAATTAATTGAATTAATAATATAATGGACTATTATATTTCTATAAATATCTTTCAAATATGTCGTCCTTGTAACAGCATTTGTGATAATATGCGTTGGCATATAACTAGCCGGATATTCAAATACCGGATATTGATTAATTCACACTCTACTCTATAAGTGCTACGAAAAGTTACTTTTATTCATTTATCAATATCCCTAACATATTACCAACTTAATTCATTCATCATGGATGGTATCCCTACATTGCTAATTTTCCTTTGTCACTTTTACACTAAAAATTCTGCTATAATAACTAATTTATTCTGAATATTTATTTTATATAAAATTATTCACAAGTTAAAAATGATAAAAATAATTGTATGTACCCATAAAACTCCATATCAGAATCTACTCCCAAATCAAGGTCATGAATGTAACTCGCAATTCATGAAAATGTATAAACTAGATGCACGATATTATCAAAATATGATAAATTTATAAGTGTAATACGATTATTTTAATTTTTAAATTCATATACCAATAAAAAAATTTAAAAAAGTTCAAATAAACTCGATAATTATTATATCACGAGAGTTATTCTTTCACGATTATACGTGTTAATGATTAATTTAAATCAGTAATACCAAAGTAAATATCAAAATAATTGTATTGTACTGCTACGAATGTATGCTGCTATATTACTACGATATAATTTTCAGAATAAACATTTGAAATAAACCGCGAGAATAATAATAGTTTTATCATTAATAATTGTAATAAAGAAAATGCATTTTTTTGGGTTTATTATCAATTTTTCTTTATTTCCATTTAAATTATATGATGACTTTAATATAAGTATTTTTTCGCAATATTAATTTAAAAAATTTAATTATCGAAAACACAGTATTTTTATATTTATACATTTTTCCGCGAATTTTAATTTTTTGTCTAAATTATTGCATGATGTCGAATATTTGAAAAATTTTATTGCTATATTTGAACATTATGGAAATGGTTTTTTATACTACATTCACTCACAGGGTTTTTGAAATATAGATTCTTACCATTTTTTGGAAAAAAAAGAATACCCAACGTTAATAGAAAATTTGTAATTGATTCAAGGGGATCTAAATTTTCTTGGCACAAATTGAATGGGAAATTTTTTCTACAATTGGTTTTTATATCGTTTTTCGGAATCTACCCAATTTTCAAAAAAAATATTTCAAACAAATATTTTTATTATATATGTTTTAATAAGCAAATAATTTAATACAGAAATCTTCGATTTATTGAGAGGTGTCTAGATCTGTAGTATGCGAAGGGTTATATTAGTGAGCACATCAGCATTTTCGCAGACTGCCAGTCTGCTCTTCGGGTCCTTGAAACTTCAAGGTTCCAGTCGATGATTGTTCTTGAATGCTTCGAAGAACTGAATCACCTGGCATATGAATAAATGGTCTGACTTATCAGGTTTCCGCATCAATCTGGAATAAAAGGAAATGGGGTAGTGGATTCATTAGTGCGAGAGAAGTCGTTATATACACTTCCCTCGCCTAAACCTTTTATTCCGATGCTAAGAATCTTTGTAATATTTTGTATTAAGGAATGGCTTCGACAAACGCACCCTTATTACTAGGTCTTCATGGATAAGCGACAGACTAATTTGTATATATTGCCACAGCTAAACCATTTAACTGTTCCTAGTTGAAACTGACAGAGTAACGTTAAGAAAAATAGTGTGACTTCTGACAGGGTACTGTCAGAAGAAATATTGATTGGGAATCTCGTGCATTCCTACTTATAGACCGATGAAACATCCATTCATGTCATTTGCACCTGTAGAAATCTTCAAGGTGTTAGATATAGAATTTTCGGGTATGAAGCTTTGGATCCATCCATTATGGGAACAATACCAGCAGAAAAGCTAAGGACTTTTTGCGTGGCCATTGGTTTCAATAAGATCTGTAGCATCACCTGCTCTGGATGATTCCTTTGCTTCATCCTGTCCTTCAAGTGGTGGAGTGTTCTAAAAGAAGGTACAGCGGATAAAAAGGTCTAGGTGCATGAAACGCACCTGCGGTACCCCTTTTTTTATTATTTTAATATTCACATGCAAAGAATAATAAATAAAAACTTCGCATTGGTTGAAATTCGACAGAAATAATTAAAAATATGCAGTACACTGGAAATTAAATCCATATTTTTTTCTTTTATCCATTATTCAATGCGTGTCATTTGGTTTTCCAAAATTTTTTATACAAGAAATGAAATCACAATAATCTTTCAGAATGTATTTTCAAAAATAAAAAATCCAAATAATACTATTTGTAAAGAAAATATTTTATTAATATAAAAATAAAACAACATGTACACATATAAAATACGTTTTGTGTTAATCTAAAACTATTTTCTTAGTAAAATTACATTGTGATAAGAATAGAATTCAATGTCTTTAAAGTAGAGAATTTTGCGACGAACAAATGCATAAAACATAACTTTAAAAGATGATACAAAGTTTGATATAAATTACTAAATGCAAGAAACAATACATGGAAAAAGATAAAATTTTAACATTTTTTTTATTCCCTTATCCTCCACTTTAATTACAAGAGCATTGAAATATTATGTAATTACCCTAGCAAAAGGTCTGATTAAATCCTATAGAAATTGAATCGATTTTGGAAATTTTAAATATGATTTTAATTTTTTTATTCAAACTGATTTATTTCTATTCAAAATTTTATGTTTTAATTGGAAATAATTTCCTATTCAAAAATTTTAAATAGGTGTTTTAATCGGACTTTTTGGGTAAACAGACAAAAATAAATAAAAGTGTACAATTAGAAAAAACTAATTAATTATCACACAAAAATTACAAAATTAAAATAAATATATCAATTTTTTTATAGTCAACACATTAAAATAAGGTGGATACTTAGACAATATACAAATTTTCGACAAAAAATTACTGTTTTCTTAGTTTGAAAATTTTCTTAATTCAATTTGATAAAATTTTTTTAAATATTTAAAAGCTGTTATCTGATTTAATTTAATTGATCCTCATTGAAAAATGTTACAGTCTTATGTTTTCGTCGGGAATTACTGAATGTCATACCTAAATTTTGTACAGCCTCATTTAACATTTGTACAGCATCATTTTCATGATCGTTTTTCGAAAATTTTGAAATGACTTGACTACATTCTTCTAATTGTAAAATGTATTTATAAATATTTTCCTTGTCTTTTTTACGAGCTGATTTCTTTTGAAAAGTATTATTAATTTTGAGTTGTAATGATTTTAATGGCGAATTTGAGGCACTTAATATTGTTTCAACTTGTTTTAAAAAATTCAAACCGGAGGGTTCAGATTCAATAAATGAATTTGTATTAATATTTTCTTTACAATCGCTATATCCTTCAATCGCTACAATACTTTTATTCAAATCATCGATTTGTGAATTTGAAATATTTTTATATTTTTCTAAGTACATAGAAGAATTATCATCTTCGTCATCTGAGAATGATAATTCATTTTTTTCTACGTTAATTATGCTGGTACTAGTTATAACTAATTTTTCGCCATGTTTTAAATCAATTTGATCATCTAATATTGTTTCATTTAATTTCAAATCGTTTAATAGAACAAATAACCGCCCGTGAATGTTTTCGATAGTTAATTCACTACCAGTTTGAATATTAGTTTTAATTTCGATAGTGTCTTCAGGAAGAGACTGTGTTGAAGTGCAACTACTATTTAAACTAGATCGATTAAAACTTGACTGGCGTAAATATTCCTGCTGTAATGCACGTAACACTTCAACTTCAGCTTTTAATTCACGTATTAAACGATCGTTTGGATCTTCATTAATACGAACACGATTTACAATATTTCTAGCTTGTGATGCATAACGTAATGTAGATAAAGTTTCTTCCAGATGACAACTAGCTGGTGTTATCGTTGCTAACATACTTGTACGAGAATTACCTCCTAAACTTTCACGCAATAACCATGTGAGAACTGATTCTCGATATGGTACGTGATTTGTTGATCGACGATCTGACAACGCGGCTATCACTTTACCTAACGCTAATAAAGATCGATTTATATAAACACCTTGTCTTAATCTTTCTTCGTTGTTGGTAATACTACCAACGCGTTCACTGCCAGCTAAGTCGACGAAACTAACTTTACTTCGTTTACTCACAATTTCCGGATGATCTTTAGGAGCGGTAATATTTAACATAATATTGAAAATACTATGTGAACGTGATGATTTTTCATTCATCGTTGTTGAAGCTGTTTTTCGTAAACGATTTCCTACTTGAATCCAATTTTGCAACGACTGATACGAGCTAACTTGATTTACGGTTAAATCAACTACATAAGGCCCCCACGTTGGATGTTCTCGTACTTTTAATGGAGCACTGCGCCCTGTACTTTGATCTGATAATAAATCATGAATTTTTTCGTTATAAATTTCAAAATAACTAACTTCAATATCCACAGACAATGTAGAATCCAAATTTTGAATACAGTCGAATAATTCTTTACAAAAACGTGGTATAATTCCAGCATCGGTTGAATCATTTTCATTACCCATCATACTATAACTTTTACCAGATCCCGTTTGACCGTATGCAAAAAGACAGGCATTATATCCTTTAAATGTTTCTTCAAGTAAGGGTCGACCTACTGATTCATACACTTTTTCTTGGCTAGCGAACATATCATTTTCAGGATCACATGACCATAGGATATCATCATAATGAAAACGATGACTTACTTCATTTGTTAGATCATTTCCAGTATATATTTGAACAACTAAATCGTTATCTTTCACCTGAATTGTGTTGATACAACCAGGTGTATTCATTTCTCGCAGAGTCATTGGTCGTATACGTACAGCAACACTTAATTTACTAATTTTACCCTTTGACAACGGTTGTATTTCTTCAACATCCACTTTTTTAAAACAATCTGGTGTTTTTGGTGTGCTTGTTGGTTTTCGTGTATTTCGAGTTGGTGTTCCAAACGTTGGAAATACATGAGCATTTTGTATTTTTGTATATGGTTCTTTATAAATAATTGAATCACTTGCATTATGTGTTACTGGCAACATATCTTCAGATTTATTCAAAACTTTATTATGAATCGCTTTAATTTTTATTTTTGATTCTTTTCGTCATTATTTAATGTTTTATTACGTAAACATTTTTTTGTATTAATTTTAAATAAAATTTAAATGTATACGTTAGATTTAATCTAAAAACGTCAGTGTTAATAATTTTGATTGGTTCTTTACACTAACGGCTACTTTATCGACTGACAACTTAAAAATTTTTAATAACCCTAAAAAGATATATATGTAAAGAAAAATTAATTTTTGAAAAATGAATAAAAATTTTATTTTTTACTGTAGTTTGACGTATTTTTTAAAAACTATTATCGAATTACGATTTAATCAATCTTAGTATAGAAGACATTTACGTAGTAAACTTTTCATTGTTTTGCTACTAAAAATATGGGGTATTATTTTATTTTGATCCCACGTTTGTTACAATTACTAGTGTGGCAACACAACGTATGTTTGACGTTGTAAATTTTGGTATTGTGTACATATAAAATTATTAAATGTAGAAAAAATGTTGACGAAAACAAATTTGAAGAAGTATTTAGTATCATTTATATTTATTACAATATTCTTAATAATTTTTTTAGACCTACCAATTTTATGCCATAGTTCATGCCAAGATGAGAAACCGGCATTTAAATATTCAAAAGAAGCCAATATTAATATTGCTAAAAAAAGTGTTCCTCCCCCAATTGTACGTAGTGTTGGTGATGTGTGGTTGTATGCGTTAGGTTCTACGTTTCTCATAAGTGTTGCTCCATTTTTCATATTATTTTTTATACCATTGGACGGTACTGAACAGAAAAAACCTTTGTTAAAAGTGTCGCTAGCATTTGCATCAGGTGGACTGTTGGGTGATGCATTTTTACATTTAATACCACATGCTACTATGCCCTCGGATCCTTCAGGAGGGCATACGCATTCACATTCCCATTCACACGGACATACACATGGACATGGAGATGTAGAAGGCCATGGTCCGCATGATATGACAGTGGGACTATGGGTTTTAGCTGGTATTATAACATTCTTGGCAATTGAAAAAGCAATGCGGATGATAAAAGGGGATCATGGACACTCACATTCACACATTCCCCCTGCTTTAAGTAATAAATCAAAAGAAGTGAATAGTAAAAAAGTTGCAGACTCTGTAAACAGTGATATTAAAAAACCTGTAGATGAAAAACAAGGAACGATTAATACACAGGATAAACTAGATGATTGTCCAAATTTAGAAAACATTGATAAAAAACCAGAAACAAGCGATAAAGAAACTGCAACTGATGAATGTAAAACTGGAAAAAGTGATAAATTGACTTCAACAACTGATCCAGAAACCAGTGGGAGTAAGCCGACTGGTACAGATGGTCAAACTGATGATTGTGATTCTAAAGAAAATATTGCGGTAGCTGGCTATTTAAATTTAGCTGCTGATTTTTCACATAATTTTACTGATGGTTTAGCTATTGGCGCATCCTATTTAGCTGGTAATAATGTGGGTTTGATAACAACATTAACCATATTTTTACATGAAATACCTCATGAAATTGGTGATTATGCAATTTTAATACAATCTGGATGTTCTCCAACAAAAGCAATGTGGTTACAATTAACAACAGCACTTGGTGCTATGTCTGGTACAATAGTTTCTTTGTTAACTCAAACAACGGATACTGAATCAACAAATTGGGTATTACCGTTTACAGCTGGTGGTTTTATATATATTGCGTTAGTATCTGTTATACCAGAACTATTAGATGACTTACAACCTCAAAAATTCTTTCAATCTATATTAGAAATAGGTGCGTTACTATGTGGAGTTTATATGATGGTTTTAATTGCCGAATACGAATGAACTTTGTGTCTAACTATACATCACAATTAGATTAATCAACAAATTGTTTTATAATTATTTGTTAATATAATTTCACTTATTTTTATTAAATAATCTACTTTCTTTCTCTAATTTATTAACTTTGTTTTTAAAAAAAATAACCCCTCAGCAGTTTCCCGGCGACATAAAAGCTATAAAGCAGTTAATCTCAGTCGATCAAACAAAATGTTTAAGTAAATTAGATTGATTTGTTGATAAAACTTTAAAATTTTGAGTAGCGTGAATAGTACGTGGAAGGGACTTCTTAATAATAAAACATTTACATTATAGAAAATATAATTATTAGAAAATACATGTAAATTGTGTAGCAAATGTCAAACAAAAATTATTGATTACAAAAAAAGGCATTTCATTGAAGTTATTGGGTTGAAAATTACAAGAATGGTTAGAAATTGCATTGGTAATTATTATGTAAATATAAATAATTATTCAATTAATTATAAATTTTGATTTTCTGTGTTTAATCATACACCATTCACAGAGGTATAAATCATTTGATTGATAAACTAATATTTCGTAACCATAGAAACGAATGAAAACATTTTGATGCATGGTACCCATATTCGACATACAAACATATTTCGTGATTTTTACAAAACCGCATTTGTTTAAAATAAACGAATGACAACCATTGTTTGTGGTGTGATTGCTATCTTTTACATAATTTTTTCGCCACTCGAAGAATTTGTTATGAAGCTCAATATGCATTGAGAAATTTAGCTGTTGCTTAATTTTTATGGAGGAAATATTTAAATTTTACTAATAGTTTCGATGCTCGTCGTATGCAATTTATAAACCATATTTCTGATTCAACATAAAAAAAAAAAAAAAAAACGAACAAATCATAGATTGATTTTGAAACGAGTTTTTTTCATACATAATAGTAATCCGAAATATAAATTATATACAAGGACGGATGCTCCACTGTTACATTAAGACCAGTCGCACATGATTAGTTTTTCTGATCAGAAATTTTGATGTAACTCTAAGCATGTATTTTGGGTAGAAGCATGTGATACGATTTTCTAAGAAAATCTGATAAAACATGTATTTAATATCATATCTCGCACACGGTAAGAATTCTACATAAGACATCAGATTTTCTAATCAGAATGCATGTGCGCATACATACGATGCTGTCTGAATTAGCATCAGAATTTCTTACGATGTTTTCTGAAGTAGGAGGCTACTTGTTAGTGAAAAAAGTAAATAAATTTAAAATATTTGCAAGTGTAGTGGATCATTGTACGTATCCGATGATATGCGCTTGATTTTATGAACAGAATTTCTTATAAGTCTGGCTGATTGTGTGCATTGACCATCAGAATTGCTGATCGGACAAATCTTATCGTGTGTACCCGCCCTAAGAGAAGTATCATTTAAAAAACAACAGTTTTTTATTATAAATATATAAGCTTTTATTATCACAAATTACATTAATTGTTTCAATTAATAAATGAACTAACTAAGATTTTATAAATAAATACATAGACTAGAAACTAGTCACCTTTCATCATGCATTGCATACAGAATTAAGTGTGAAACTTCAGTTTGAATACCCAAACTCAAAAAATGAGTCATCTATTTTAAACACAATGTCTAAATGCAAACAATTGCCATGTTTTTTATTACAATTGGATATTTACTTGTCAACTTATTCTTATTTTCAGGTGTATCTGAAAATTTACTAAAGTTACTTTGCTAAATATGATAATGCAGAATAATAGGAAGCTTGATGCCTGAAAGACTTTAATACAATCTAAACTCACTTTCAGATTGTATTATCTGCCTTTTATAATTTATTAACTATTAATTTTACTTTTTACATGATCTAAACATTCACTGGCTCTTTCTATTAAACTATTATCATTCATAGCTTTAGCGAAATGCCATGCTTGTTTACACATTTCTTGTGATTCTATATATGAACCTTTTTCCATTAAAAGTGTTCCTAAATTAAATTTTAAGACACCTAAATAACTCTCATTACCCGATATTTGGATAAGACTTAATGATTTTTTAAAATATGATTCTGCACTATTTAAATCACCAGCACGCCAACATGCAGAGCCTAAATCATTTAACAGTTTAATTGATTGATTACTGGTAATTCCTAAAACTTGCACACAAATATCATATGCTGATTTAAGACAATCGATTGCTTTTTTTACACGATTCTGTGTTAATAATAATTGCGCATAATAATCGTATGATATACCACGCAAAAGTAATGAATCATTGTCTGTATTTTGTGCTAATTTATCTAAACACCATATATAACCAATTTCAGCTTCCTCTAGGTATCCCATTTGGACATGTACATTGGCTACTTTTAAACTTATATGAACTACCTGTAACACAAATAATGTTATTTTTAATAGTCTAATTTATTATAAAGCATAAGCCATAAACATGATACTTTTGGATATAAAACTCGATTTTGTTATGCACTTGCATATCTATGCATCATTCATTATGAATATTTTAATATAAATCATTAATCAATGCAAGATAGTGTAAGATAATAGTTTCATTTTTACAACACAATACTTTATTACTAGAACGTCTTCAGATCTACTCAAACGTTTACCTCTTCTTGTTAAAACAAAATTGAGTCTGTGCCAAGTTCTTCTATGCGTTGCATTAAGTTTTTTTTTTTTTGGGCTTATACAATACAAACATAAAATCTATTTCCAAATAAAAAGATAATCAAATGAGTTTTTTTCCGTTTTTTTTTAATAATACATTGAAAAAATATCGATTTAAAACTTTGATTAATTTTATTTATTTTACGATTACGAATTTAATGAATATATTTGTTAAATCATCGGATTTTTGATAATATCTTAAAAACTACGCCTCCAATCGTTAAATAGCTATAATTGAAACCTATGGGTCAAATTGCCCTTATGAACATAGTTTTTTCCTAATTTGGATGAAATGTATGTTGAGACAATTTTGATCCACAGATTTCGAAAATAACATCTATTTAACGATTGGATACGCAGTTTTTGAGATATCAATAGAAATCCGATCCAGAACCGATTTATCGGATATATTACATGCAATATCTCGAAAACTAGCCGACAATATTTTTGAATTTTTTAGACCTCAATTATTTTAGAAAATCCACAAACTGCGAACAAAAAATTTGAACTTTTTGTCGTTTTTTAAGGTTTTTTTATAATCGCAAATATTTCGGAAAAAAAATTGAAATTTTAAAAAGAACTTGAAACGTACATTATTTTTTTTAATTGCTCGCCCTCCGGTAATTGCAAACGAATCAGACTGATTGACGGTTGGCTATTTCTCTACACCATAAATATATCATAACAAAAATTCTGTTTTTAGAAAATACTTGCATTTTTTACCGCTCGCTTTAAACTTTAATTGCATGTGTTGTGGAAAGCGTTGCTATCTTGTAATTGATTATAGGTACATGCTTATTACAAGTCGTGAATTAAACATTTGGTAAGTGCGCGTTAGTGCCTTTTACGAGACCTCAATTAAGAGAGAAATATACTCTCCATGTTGGCGACAATGTTCCGATCTACTTTTAAATCAATTATCACTATGTGAAACTATGTGTTCGAAACGCAGATTTATCTTTAATGACTTAAAATCTTTTATTATTAAAGACTTTTAAAAAATTGTACTATAATCTCGTTATTAACCTATATAAACGTATAACAGCACCAGATCGGGATAAAAATAAATGAAGAAAATGTAGGTGCAAAATTTTAGATTGTATCTGGTTCTTAGCTGAATTATAATGAATAAATTAAGGTTAAAATTTTATAGGATTGATAGTGAAATATTTTTTTTTCTTTGGGTGGTTGATATTAATATATTAAGAACCTTGAAAATCTTTTTCAAATTATGTAGGTCTTATATAGGTTTTGATAAAGTTCGGAATCGCTAGTAAGAGTAATAGATATGAATTTCTATATGAATAATTTTGTGAGAATAATATTTCTATTGCTGAAAATTTTAGATGTAGAGATTTTCCCTTTAGGATGAAAGTATCGGAGTACTTTAAAAATTTTCAAAAATAATAGTACTATACTCTATTTGAATGAAAGAATTGATTTTTAAACTTTCTAAAAAAGTGTGTAGTTACTTTTAAATCGCCTTCTTCAATTCCACTTTGTAGTAGTCGTTGCATGACATTCACAAATAAAGTTTTCGCTTTCATAGGTTCATTACGTTCCATAGCTAAATTTGCCATTAAATCATAAATGTATGTGATTGCATTTTGATTATTTTGTTTTTGTGCCATATTTAATGCAATGTGTAAAAGTTGTTCTGCTTGAGGATATTGTTCGCGTTGTATGCATAAAATTGCTCGTTTCATCGTCATAACAATCTCCTCTTCTGGATTTAATTCTTTTTCAGCTCCACTTAAAAAACCAACCAAACTAAATGCCAAAATATTTTTAAATGATGGTAATTCATTTTTTTGAAAATTATTATATTTTGAAGTCAATTGTTTATGACACTGCTGTGTGAAAGGCCTTTGAATTTGAACGTGTATACTTTTTCTCATTTGGTTCTTTAAATTATTAAAAAATTTTATAGAAGTAAATATTTTTTTAAACATTTTTATTTATATTGAATACAAAATTACACAATATTAACAAAATAAATGACAGTATATATGTATACTAAATAAATTTTATGTTATATAAAAAGATATTTACAATACAAGACAAAATAAAATGCGGGAAATACAAATAGTTAATAAAAGCATTCATTGCAAGCATGCGTATCTGATTCATTTCTTCTTTTTGGGGTGGGACGTTTTTGGATACCACCAGCAGCACCACCAGGACCACTTCCAAGAGGACTACGTATATTTCGATGTGCAATACCACATTGTCTTGGCACGCATTCGCCACAGATTTGTAATAATATGTTTTCTTTAATTTGATGCAAGTTATTCATTACATCTTCAAAAAACGCACAAGGACCACATCTATAATTAACATAGTTAACATAGTTGTTCATTGAAAGAAGACAAATGATGGTCAAAATTTTCTAAGGTGTAAAACAAATTTTTCTATGTGGGGAGGGTTTGCGATGCCTTCTCTTCTTAGCATGGCAATCCCGTAAACTGTTTTTTTGAAGAAAATGTGATACCCAGTTTGAATATATAGCATTTCGATGTAAGTAACCTAAAAAATTGTATTGAAGAATAATTTCGCGAATAAATTCTACACCCGCTGTAATTAAAAATTTATGAAAAGTATTATTGGAAACTGAAAATTATATATGACTATTTATTTAATTATTCAAAGCGGCTTTCAAGGATTTGGAAAATTAAGTTTTATAGGGACCTTCAACACTATTTATAAAATGTTCTTAATTGAAGGTGTTTTACGTACCTGAGAAGAATGCGGAAATCCAAAATACAAGTAGCATGCAGAACTGATGTTAAAAACATCGAACTAATAAAATAACTCCATGCAAATATGGCCTCTGGCATACTAAAAAGTTCTGATATTTTTTGTGCCAAGCATTGAAAAAGGCCCAGTTTTTCTGTAAAATTCACTAGTAATTGGCCAAACCTTGGTAAAAAACACAGAGCCCAATTTTCAAAAGGAAACCAAAAATCATTTAAGGTGTATTCTAATATAAATGTGGCCATAATATACTGCAAAAATTATAAACAAAATAATTATTTAATTTCAGTTTACTGCCCACAGAACATCTGGTTATTAATGTTACACATTTATATAAATTATTAATGTGTACATATAATGGCGAATCATAATATAAATATCTATATACCAATATCTAAATTTTGTAAATGTTAAAATTTTACATAGAAGCGTAATTGAAGAACTTTACAAACCTGATATAAATAATCGATGAACCAGTGCAATTCTCGAAAACATTTGGGATATAATCTTGTATCTAATATTAATATCACAACCGCAATTGCGAATAATACACTTGACATCAAAGGTGCTTCGCTACTCTCATCATCTGTTGAGTTCCCATTAGAATTCGATTGGCCATTTCCATTACTATTTTGGCCAGTTATGCCTTGAGGCTTACGAAAAATATAGAATCCTGACAAATTTAGGATAAGGGCCAAAAGAACAGGGGCCAATTGGGCCATTTTTTCAAATACTATTTCGTATAATTTAAGAAAAATTTTAATATTTAATTGTTTATTTATATATCATAATGAAACCTACTTGATTAATATTTTGAACAAATGAAGAATATTGCAATAGAGGTACATTTAGATCTAAACAGTTGATTAGGAATTTTGGGATATCGAAGAAAATGTACCAAGAAATTCAGCATACAGCCTAAAGAATTTTTCATGACGTAATAGAAACGCTTATTTACAGAACTATAAATATTTCCTATTCAGAATTTTGAATAGGAGTCAATAGGAAGTTAAATTTCCCATTTAAAAACTCTATTAACTTCTATTAAATTTTAATAGGATTGTTTTGGACTTTTTTTTATAAGATAACCGAAACAATGTACCCAGAAAGGCATGCTGAAAAAAACTGTTCGGCGTGGGCGCTTTTCTATTTTAACCCAAACTGATAGCTGGTTACAAAACAGTTATCAAGATGCAAAAATACAATATAACAGTACCTATCTCCAATATACGTTTAAATAATAAATATAAAATTGTTGGTATCTTAAACCATAATTGGAGTTCGTGTTTTGAAAATTTTTAAAAATACACTATTGTTTTGATACAATCTTGTCGGGTTAATTGTGAGAACTTACCTGCACGCCGCGCTGATGTTAATTCGGCATATGTTTTAATTTGTCATAATAAACCTAATCAGACCACTTTTGTTGAATAATTTTTTTACCATGAACAAACCTAAAAATAAATATTCAATCTGTCAACTAAATGTCATTTTTTTTAGGTTAAGTAATTTAAAGTTAATTTTGAATGAAACATGAATTTATCATGCACAAAAACAATCGATTGTAAACAAGGTGCAATAAGAGCCGTTAGATATAATGGTATGTGTTTAGATATGCTTATTTAATACGGTTCGTTTTAGTTTCAATCATAGCAAGCCAAAATAAGACGAAAATGAAGAATACTAATTTTTGAGTTTTCGTCTATTTTTCGAGTTATCCATAGGTACTTTAATCACAGGCTGAACGTAGGGAGCCAAAAACAAACCACACCCCGTGCAAACTATACCCCATAAATACATGGGTAGTTTAATCACAGTTTGAACGTAGGGACCAAAAAACAACCCGACTCATACAAATTACACCCAACAAATCCATTGATTAATAACAGTCGAAAATGGCGTACATGTATTTTTAAAAGTTGTATTAAATATACAAATGTTTATTTTTTTGTAAACTAATTAAATTTTGGTTATTTGTGCTCGAATTGTGTTTAAATTATGGTCATTTAACAAAAAATAATAATTAAATCGTGTAAAATGTTTTAAATTGTGGTATTTATGTGACATAAACACGACAATTTCTAAAAAATAGTGTCGATAACTCGAAAAATAGACGAAAATTGGTATTCTTCATTTTTGTCTTATTTTAGCTTGTTTTATCATAATTAATCGTCAAATCGAGGCGCCACGGATATCGCCGATGACTATAGAAACAGTTCCAGCTTCCTCTTATACCATACGTCCATACCAATTTACACTACAATTCGGGCCGAACTTAGATTGCTCGACTATGCGACGTCATCCCGTTCTATTTTTAACTTTTACTCCCGATTTGCAGTTGCATACTTTCATTTTCCTTTCTTTGGACATTCCCAATCAAACTCAGTCATTGTGATTTTATAAACTTACTATATCTCCTCCATTAAGAAGTCTACACTTGCATTGGAAAATTAGTTAATGAACTATAATATTAATTCCAATTAGATAACATTGAAAGCTTAGTTTTCGCCTTAGCTCATGTATGCCTGTTTGAAAATGTTTACGTATGTTTTCCACTGAAGACTGGAAGATTAAGGTTTTGGTGGTATCAATTTTAATTAAATAAATTTATACCACATTTGTGTTTTTTATATTGTCTAGATTTAAGAATAAAGTTTCATTTTTCAAGTCCACAAAACAAACTATGGCAAAATTTTCTTCATCAATAAAGTTACAACTTACGCAAATGTCTATCTTATCCTTTATTTTTTGTCTTTACCAATCAAACCATTATACTTAGTTTTAAAATTTAATCGAAAAAATTGAATTAGTGTCTTTTGTCTACTTTGTGTGAAAATGTTAGCTATTTATAATTTTTACAAATAGTACTAGAAAATTTTCCGCAATCAAGATTATTTACTCATTTATTTATAAGTTTCTCTTTAATTTTTAGTTGATGGAAATTATTGTTTAACTTGTGGATCAGATAAAAAATTAAAATTATGGAATCCTCAAAGAAGTTTATTACTGAAGACGTATGGAGGCCATGGAGATGAAGTTTTAGACGCTTGTGGTTCATGTGATAGTAGTCATATAGTTTCCTGTTCAACAGATAAATCTGTTATTCTATGGGATGTAACAACAGGACAACCAGTAAGACGTTTCAGAGGACATGCTAGTGCAGTGAAATGTGTTAAGGTGTTTATTTTAATTTCTAGAATCTGAATAAAGTTGAATAAAATTCGGACCATAAGACCATATATGCCTCTTGTTCTTGTAACAGTAATACTTCCAGTAGTTTTAAATAATTACACCAATTCGAATAGTATATCTATTTCAACTGATTTAATTAAGTTCACAAGACAGAATATGCGAGGTCTTAGCAACTCTTAAAAATTTCAAGGCAAATTTATCTTGAACCACACGTCCTTTTTGATAATTAATAACTTCGATTTAATCGTTAATCGAAATACAGTATTAATTACGCAATAATATAATTGTAGAACTTTTTGACTTAGTACAGTACTTTCGCTTGACTATGTATTTTAAGGTTAAATTCATAAAAAATATTTTTTCTAAACTAGCAATCATTTTTTTAGTTTAATGAAGACTCATCCGTTGCAGTATCAGGTAGTAAAGATAATACAGTAATGTGTTGGGATTTAAAATCACGTAATAATGGTCCATTTCAAGTTTTAAAAGAAGCGAAAGATTGTATAACGTCAATTCAAATATCTGATCATGAAATTTTGACGGGATCTGTTGATTGCAAAATTCGAATATACGATATTAGAGTCGGAAAAATTGTATGTGATTTTCTAGGAGGTAAAAACACAATAGTTGAGTTTTTCAATAAATAATTAGTAATATTTATCAAAAATAAAATATTCACATTATTTACTAACGTTCATTTAAATGTTCGTTATTATTATTAAAGTCAATTCGTTATTATTATTATTATTATTAAATAAGTCAATGTAATTCTGAAAAACGTAAGTTTGACCACCATAACACGTGCATTTAAATTAACGCTACTGTCGGCCACAAACTTAAATATAAATGTAATGTACACTTAAATAAACGTTAGAGTGACAAGCTCTATTTAACACAATGTATTTCTGAAACGCACCTTCCAATTGACTTATGGTTTTGTGTAAAATTAAAGGCTACTGTAACCACAGCCAATGTTAAATTCATCTGTAACGTGGGTTGAAACAGGTGTCAGTGTGATAAGTTTTATTTAATGATGTGTATTGCTAAACCTCACGTTTGATTGCAGCCTTATGCATTATAAAATTAACTAAGAGTGTAAAATATAAATGAGATAAACTAGAATATAATCTGTACACTGCGTAATTAAATTATAATGGACAAATAAAAATTAATACCCCTAATTTAATCTATTTCAGAGCCTATTACTTCTGTAAATTTTACAAAAGATAGCCAGTGTATTTTAGCAAGTTGTGTCGATGATACTCTGCGATTGATGGACAAAGATACTGGTGAAATGCTCGGAGAGTAAGAATTTTATACATTCTTAAAAATTTTAGCTCAATTTTTATTTTAGAAATCTTCTTTATTTTGTTGTAATTTTTAATTTATGAATCGGTTCTTTATGAAAATAACAGAAAAAACACAAAATTATGGATTTACTCTGGAAATGTGAAGGCCGTACTAATTCACTCTACCAAAGTCAAATTAATTATGCGAGTTAGACAATACGTCTACAAAAAATAATAATAATTTTTTATTTGATATAGACTATATGCAAAACTTTAACATATTATTTTATTTTAAGATTTAAAGGACACACAATGAAGGATTTTGCAATCGAATCCATTGTTAGTCAAAACGATACTCATGTAATGTCTGGTTCAACGGATAGCGCTATATATATTTGGGATTTGGTTTCGGGTTCCGTTACCAATAAGCTTATTCATCCAAAAATTGAAAATAGGTATGTATGAAATCACAGCTTAATGAATTTTAATATGGGCAATAAGAAAAACAATAACAAAAATTTGAAAAATTAAAATTTTGTCAATTAATTTTATTTTTAGATCATCGTATAACGTAATATATTCATTACATGGACATCCTAAACGAAATGAAGTTTTGAGTGCTTCAGGAAATTTTATATTCATGTGGGAACCAGTACATAGTTTAGAAGAGCAGAGTTTATAATTTAAGACTGTTAAATATTAATTTATAAAAAATTATTATAGTAACATGTATCACGAATTAAATAAATTTTATATTTTATTACTTTTTAGTTTTAATATTTAACAATTCTAAAGTAATAAACATTTATTATTATTATGCATACACTACGGGTAATTTGAACACAAGTTAATGAATATCTCGTTCAGGTAAAACTAGCTCAATTTATTTAACAATATTTTATCGTATTTTTACCAATGTGCACCTCATTTATAACAGGGAAAGAGTAAATAAAAAGCGGCTCAACTGCAAATATTCATATTAAAAAATGATTTTGAGTATTTCGATACTAATATCAATAATCAGCATCAATTTTTGACACATATTATTATAAATTTATACAATTTTGGTCACTAAAAATTAACATTTTAGTCGCTGGATCAATAAATAACTCCCACATATCAATTGAAACCTTACTGTGAATATTTGAATATATATCCACATAATTCAACAATTTCAGGTAAATAATAATATCTACCGGACTAAGTAAATAAAATATCTAATTTTGAAATTGAATAAATATTATTATTATTATAATTAAATTTAAAATATTATTATTATTATATGCAACAAAGGTTTTAGGATATGTTTACAATTATCTAGGTAACTTTGTCGGGATTTTTCGCCCACAACTTTTATGTTTCATCAATAAATGAAAATTAGGTTACTATTTACCATTTATATAGTTTTGTGGTTTGGCGGTTACATAGATAGCAGCATTGTAAAGGCCTTCCACATAAAAGAACCAAATTTAAATAAATGAAACATGAAAAAAATTAGTATTATAATGGATATATAAAACCATATTTTTTACAAATAAAATGCACATACTTTTAAATAATTAAATATGGATGTTGTAAACTTGTAAATATGAATCATGTGAAATTAATAAATAAAAGGTTCTAAAAAAATACCTACACAAAACATAGTTAAGTCAGCCAGCCATACATGCATACAGCAATGACCAACAACTGTGTATAAGCGAGCTAGTACCAGCAGTCAGCACTGTCAACAGCTCTAGTCGCGGTTTGTTGCCCGTCCGTTTAAGACACGTGGGGTTCGTTACCCTCCTTTTTGTCTTTGTTGCTGCGCGTCTCTCTCTAACTGAGAGCCAACTCATCAAATATCTTAAGAATTTCAGCCGTCATCAATATTGTGTGTGTCGTATCAATTTTGTGATCAAGTTCCACATTTTTTTTTATTCAACAAAATATTTTCAAATAATAAATAATTATGGTGAATATTTTTCATAATATATTAATTAAAGTGTACTAAATACCCTTTAGTGGTATTTAATACGCATCGAACATATTTGCAATATTGAAGTGTCATATAATAAATTAGGTAAACATTTTTTTACTTGATTTGTTGACATATTTTTAAGTGTTTTTCAGCAAAATTTCTATGAACGGTGTACAAAATTGAAGTTTTCTGTTTGAAAAATATGTTTCAGTGTCTACGTCGGTGTTTTTATTTTTCGATAAAATAGTGTTGAGGAATAAAATTTTTTTTTATAAAATGTCATTAAAACGTCAAAATTAAGTAGGTTTTTAAATTGAAAGAGCCGGATTGGTTTTTTAGTGGTGAATCAATATAAGTTTTAATTATTATTTATTTTTTTCATATTTCTTTAAATAAAGTGAGTGGTCTCTGCTATAAAACTACCAGTGATAAATAGTTAATTTTGTACGTGGCATCTGATTGCATTCAATAATTTTCTAGTGATGAAAGTTGATCTTTGACGACCATTGTAATTAAACGTTTTTTATGTATTTTGTATCGGTTAATTTAGGGTATATAAACGGAGAGTTCATGGGTATGTTCAAAGGTCAAATTATCATTGTTTCTATGTTTTATCTAATAGGGAGTTATTTACCATACGGTAACATATTTTTCGAGTTTTTTTTATTATACAATTTAAATATTTTATGATGGTTTTAATTATGCAATATGGGTTTTTGTATGAAGTTAATGTTGTTTTGTATGTTGAACCTGTCATGTTGAATTAGAATGTGTATACCTATACGCCCCCTGATGAGCCTCTTTAAATTTTTGTTATAAACATAATTATTAATAAATAATCATTGCAAACAAAAAAATTTCTATTATTATTATTATTTTTTTAACTAAATTTCACAATGTTCTCGATTTAACTTTTTTTTTGTATAATATGGGTAAATCTAAATTTAACCTAAAAACATAAATACATTTTCGATATGTTTTCGAATATATTTTAATATTGATTTGTGTTACTTTATTTATAGAATAATTGTATTAACTGATTATAAATTATTCATATGTTTATTTTAATTTTTAATTAATATTATTCAATTCTTTTCTGAATATTTAATTAGTGACAGTTATTTCAATTCTAATCATTCATAATTTTATTAGATTAAATGATTTTTAATTTTTTTTGAAAAAGCCGCTTTATTGAGTACCATTTCTTGCAACAAGATAATTGAAAGGTTTTATTATGACCTTACATATATGTGAAAAATAAAGTTTTTACTGAGTAACCATCAGCATAAGATAACACGCCTAGAAATTGTTATGCGGCTTAATAATGCGAAGCCTATTGGGGTTTTAATCTATGAAAATAATTTCTAGTTTGGTTTTTTTTAAGTTAAAATTAATAAATTTATGTTATACTTACCCCTTTAATAATTTTACAATTGAATAGGTAAATTTAATAATTGTAAAAATTATTTGACAAAAAAAAATTATATTGGATACAATTTTGAGGTTGTTTTTTTACCTCCTGATTTAAATAACAAACGGATGCTCATAAATTTTATACCTCACAATAATAGTCAGAGGCGTCCTTTGGAATGATTCCATATTATGCTGACCGGGCTAATTGTGTAGGATTAGAGAAAATTACTACGAAGAAGATTTTTCAAGCTTGGAAAAAAGGTTAAAAATATCATATATTAAATTTTTGCTAAATATTCTTTTACTAAATATCATGGATTATCTTAGGACGAGAAGAAATCTATCCTCATTAGAATTAAAGTGAAGAATTTTAAATGTTTGCATTTTTTTTGTTATTCCTTAATAAGAATTTAAATTAATAACGGATGGGAAATAAAAAACTCGATTTTCGGGATACACGGGCTTCTAAATCATTAGACCAAATTATTTTCTTACTATTAAATTATCTTCTTAATTGAAAATCAGAAAGAATTGATTTTATCAAAATTAAGATTGTTGAAAAATTATCCAGACTTCACGAATCTTTTAAATTTTTTTATATGAAAAATTCTTACAGGAGAGCCGAGCCCTCAAAAAAAATTTCTACGTATTTTAGCTCCGTTTAAAAGTTATCTGAGTTTTCTTTTTTTGTCAAACATCTCTCAAAACATCAAATTTTTTTGTCAAACATCAAATTTGAATATAAAATTTACATCAAATTTTGATTATTTAAGAGACAATTTTAAAATTAATAAGAATCGGATGAAAATATTACAATCTCACAAGTGACCTCAGGAAAAAAACTTTACTGAAAAGGTTACTGAGCACTTTTTTCTGAAAGTTGTAATTGTTTGCCTTTGAAAATATCAGATATTTGACATTTTTGAGGATCCTAGGGCAATCTGTGGAAATATTCCTTAAAATTTTTAGTGAAATATTCTATACTCTTTTTTTTTTTTACCTTATTTGCTTCTAATTTATTCTTCATAAGTATCAACAAGTGGCCTAGGTGCAAGATCAACCCGACGAACTTCGGGTGGACCTCCCCAATTAGGAGAATAAAAAAAGAATAATTTGTTTATTATATGGATATTTTTAGTCTTTTTCCTAGTTTTTAATCCTCCACAAAAATGCTTGGACCGATTTTGCTGAAACAATGTCATTTTCTGTTGTCCAGATAATCGAGACGAAAACACGAACGCAAATACACGTACACACACATACACAGGCATTTCTCTATAAACGTTGGATATATATTTTATAACGTATACGTCCTTAAAACGTAAAGATTTGTCAAAATTCGGAATTCACAAAATCGACCCTATTCCATTACAATAATTTCCCACTGGGAAGTTAATAATACCTTGTTTCGTTACAATCTGCAATATTGAAATGAGTTAATTTCTGGCAAATGCACACAAATTAGATCAGGGTAGAAGCATTTAAAAATGGTAAAATGTGAAGAAAAAAAATTATAGTAGGATGAAACCCATTGGAAACGGAAGAGAATAAAACATAAATGAAAGGAAAAATAATTTACGAGCGATCTGTGGTCGGGAAATGGAAGGAGGTGAGTTTTTAAGGGTAAAACACAGTTTATATCGATTTTCGGCAAAACTACATGTCCTATGGTAAAAATTTAAATTTGTAAAGTTGTAGGTAATAAAAAAAATCTACAACTTTTGTATTAACACTTTTTCACATAACCTCAATTTTTTTCGATTGAAAATTATAGTGATTTTTCGATATTTATTCAATATCGAAATAATATTTAAATCATAATAATTAATAATAATTAATAATAATTATATAAGGTGAAAAATAAATATTTTAAATAAAAAAAAATTACAGTGTATTTGGTAATTTTCACCGAATTTCATGAACAAAAATTTTTTTTTTTTTGTATAAGAAATAAAAAACCAAAAATTTGGTTATTTCAGTTATTCACATAAATTTTGAGGTTATTTACAAAAAGTATAAATATAAAAGTTGTAGATCTTTTTATTATTAACAACTTTGTCATTTGACTTTTATCCATAGAAATTGTAATTTTGCCGGAAATCGAGATAAACCGTGTTTTACCCCTTCCACTTCCCGACCTCACCAGTAAATTATTTTTCCTTTCATTTTTGTTACATTTTCTTCCGTTTCCAATGGGTTTCATTCTACTATAATTTTTTTTTGGTTTCAAAAATTATCGACCCTGGTCTAAAATGTATACAAGTTGATTTATATAAAAAGAAATTTTTTATTCAATACAAATTTAATAAAAACAATTAAGTATATGAATTTAATTATATAGATATAGCTATAAAATTAAAAATTATCCAATTTACTCTTGGAAAGTAGGAACTACTTACAATATTCAAATATAAAAATGCATTTTTATGCAATCATTTATAAATAATGGAAGTATATGGATGATGATGAATGTATTTTATTACAAGTCATTGTGAAAGTAAATTGTGAAAGTTTAATACGAATTTACTTACTACGAATTCTTCTAAAAGTTTTTTATTTGTAAGATAAAAGTAAATGGTTTACAAAAAAAAAAAAAAAAAATAATAATAATAATAGTAATAAATTAATTGATATTACTTAATATCATAATTTATTGGAATTTTTATACAATATAACCCTTAAATGTCTGATTAAAGTATTTGGTATTTAAAATTGTCCAAATCTTCCTACAATTACCGACCATTGGTAAAATTTTTTGCATATTTTTATACTCGACATACATAATATGTCAGAGTATATTAATTAAGTTTGTAACGATCCTTATATTGATCGCACAAACAAAATTTTGTTATAGGTCTTCATAGAAACACCTATTTGTCCATTTTCGATTATCCGCCCGCCCGTCCGAGCGATAACTCAAAAACAAAAAGAGATAGTGAGCTGAAATTTTAATGACGTATTTTAAACATAAAAGGTGGACTTAAATTCTTGAACGAGTAAAATTAGTCCATTGAGTCCAATGGATTCTAGATCCAACTCAAATACAAAAAATTCAAATACAAAAAATTTGTTTTGCTACAAATAATTTTTGTTTAAAACACATTTTTGTAAAATGTTAGGATTCGCCATAATTTTAACTCAAATTTAGCTAATTAACACATATTGGTAATAACAATACATATTATAACTATACATGTATAAATGTATAGACTGGATATTTATAGTATTTAATGAATGCTAATTAAAAATGGTCCAAACAGTGATATTCAATCATATGTCGAGTATCTAAACAATTAATTCTGTTAGTTGTTATCTTCAATTATTTTTTTTGTGAGAAACAGTAAAAGAATCATCCAAAGCCGAGATAAACCTACACGATCTTATCGGGATCCGTAAATTCTTATTACTGATCAAAGTCTTAAGTTCAATATTTATATTATTGATTAGTTCAATTTAGATAACCTTTCCAGGGAAATTTTGTTTATTATTATATTCGTGAATTTTTTTATTTGTAAAATGTGGGGGAAATTCCAAAATAAATTTCGCTATAAAACAAAATAAAATTATTTATAAGGAATTTGAAATATTTTTTTACTGGGATTTTCCTATATTTGTTTTGATTTATATAAGTTTATATTCTTATATTAATAATTTACTTTATTTTATAAAGCTTTACCACTTTTAATTAAAAATATTATCAATATTTTAACAATTATTAATTTTTAATTTTCAAAACAATGCATCTTATTTCAAAATCCCGGTATTTATACTAAAATTGAATGCGAAAATATATTGTTAACAAATTGTTTTTGAATACAATTATCACAAGTCAATCGATTTAAAATTAATAAAAAAAATTTTTTGTCTGAAATTATTATACAATTAAATAAATTTATTATTATAAAATAATAAAAACTTTTAACTTTGTCTAATTTTAATTTAAAAATTTTTTTAAAAATTACGACTGCCTGACTTATAAAGTCATTATCAAGTAATGAATAATTATTATTTTATTTTGGACATATATAGGGAAAGCAGGTAAGATTATTGTGAATGAAGACTCTGTGGGTGGAGTTGATAAATATTTTTACGATAGACCACCTTAATAACTACCCTTTTTATTATATTTGAAATAATAAATATGGTAAAAATATTTATCGATTCCATCCTCCCACAGTTTCTTCATTCACAATAATTTTACCTGCTTTCCCTATATATATTTCCAAAATAAAATAATTATTATTCATTACTTTTATAATGACTTTATTATATATAAGTCTAAAGTGCACTCGTAGTTTTAAAAAATTTTTAAGTGAAAATTAGACAAAGTTAATTGTTTTCATTATTTTATAATAATATATTTATTTAATTTTATAATAATTTCAGACAAAAAAATTTTTAACTTCCCGCTAAGAAAATTAAAAATTTTCGGAAATCGGGATGTTATTGGTTTTACCCCGTTTTGCATAAATCGTGTTTTGATCAGATCTTGACGTTTTGAGGTCCTAGAAAACTGTTTTGACGGTTTCTGTGAGGGTGTCACCCTGTCTGTATGTATATGGGTGTGTGAATGTATGTAAATATGTGACCCGCTTATAACTTTTTTTGGAATAACTTTTGAACGGCTGTATCGATTAACTCCAAAAACTAATCAGATCTTAACCTTGGTAAACCACGACGATCACCAACAATCCGGTTAAAATCGGTTGATTCGTTCGAGAGATATCGTAAACGAAAAATTTCATATAAAAGTGTTTTTTTTTTTTACATAACTTCGACATTTCTTTTCGGATCGTTTTTGATGAAATAGAATAATTATTAAAGCTATAAAAACCGCGTCGATAGCCGCCAAGAACGTAAAAATCGGTTGATTGGTTCGAGAGATATCGTTAACGAAATATTCGGTAACAAGTGTTTTTTTAACATCAAAGCTCAAAAACCAAATTTTTAGCTCAAAAACATTGTTATATAAATTTTAAGTGCTTAATTATGAAAATAGCGGGTAGTTGCATGGATGGCCTTTAGGGTCAACCGTTTTCCAAATTTTTTTTATTGATTTTAGATCGATTGACTTGTGATATAATTGTTGTTCAAAAACAATTCTATAACAATTTATAATTAATTTTAGTATGAATATCGAAGTAATTTTGAAATAAGATACTCTATTTTGAAAATGGTCATATGCGTCATAAACGATCGTAAACTAATTGTAAAAATATTAATTTGATATTTTTAATAATAAAGTTTCATTAATTTCAAAAACTTTGACAAATTATCCCTCACTCAATTGACTTATATACATAGTTTATGATATTAATCATCCAAGATTTAAATGTGCTTAAATCCTAATTCAAAAGTATTTTTTTTCTCCAATATTAAATAAATGTTCAAAAATAAATATTTTTGAACAATTTTAATATAATTTCGAAAAATCTTCGCTATGTATATAGTCCAAAAACAAGGATATATGTTTATAAGAAAAATTAAACCCTTTTGAATTTTTATTATTTTTCGCGAAAAATTCTTCGTTTTCGTGCTCAAAAAGTTCAAAAAAAAAAATAGGAACGAAACTTTTTAAGTAGCTTTTGAATTATTTTCAATTTCAAAAGCCATCCAAAATTAGAAAAACAGTTTAAAAGAGCTAAAACAGAAAAAATCGATTCAAGAAAATATGGTTGTCCGAAATTAGATATTCAAAAGTATTGTCGTATCAAATTTATTCGAATTAAATAAAAAAGTTTTTCGAAAAAAAATTAAAGAGTTCTTTTGTCTTTTATTACCAGCTGAGTACCGAACTTACTTATGATCGGTGGTTAAGGTCCAAGGTCACAACGATTGTCTACAAAATCACACTTATTTTATTGAAAACATTTTCCTTTTAAAGGTTTATTTGACCAATCCGATACTTATTTAAAAATCATTATTTAGTTTTTAAGATTTCCTGCTAGATTAAATCGATTATAATAATAAATAGGTTTAATTAATAGATTCTTAATTAATTACTAATTAATTTTTTGTTCAGAATTATTCACATTAGACGCAACCTATAAAACCTGTTTTTTTAGTTATAAAGTAGGATTTAAAGATACTTGAGTGTGTAAAAATCAACCACCTAATTTTATTATTGGAATTGTGTAATAAATAGCTCAAATATTATGGATCCGGATGTTACCAGATCAATTTTTGGTCCAATTATTTTGACAAGCCCTATCATTTTTCAATGGGCTATAAAATATTGAGTCATTTTAAATAATTCTTTTATGTAAATTGGACCAAAAATAAACACTTTTGAACTCTTCAAGTTTTTTTTCGAAAAATACAACGTATTTGGGAAAAGTCAAAATAACGTGATTTAAAGATTTTTAAATATGGTTTAAAATTTTATGGCTCGTAAAAAGTTATATTTCCATGCTATATTTTGCTTTCCCTTACGCTGTTTTTTTATTCTCATACAATTTTAGTTTTTGGTGACTTATAATACGAAAATCGAGTTTAGTTCGAAATAATCAGAAGAATTATTTGTTTTATGTATAAAGGACAAACTGAAAACTTTTGGATTCTTACTTTGCTTTCGAAAAAAAATCTTTTGTTTTTGTGCTATAAGTTCGAAAATGAGTCCTCAAAAAACCAAAATTATATGAGGAATTGTATGAGAATACGAGAGACGATTTTTGTGCTTTAAGTACGTCCAGGTCTTACTCTATTATATTTAAACGGTCATTTTGAATACCAGGAATTTTGTAATACCATTTGTGGAATTTGGGTTTTTTATGATGAAGAAAAAATAAAAGGATATTTTGTCTTTGTTTTTGCATGGTGACAAATTTTTTTATAGTGAAGCTAAGTTGGAATTTGGCATTGAAATTTTTTTGCTTGTTAAACGACAAGTTACAATACTCTTTAGATATTATAAAAAACTAGGTGGTGCCTGCAATTTCGTAGGTGCCAGACTCATGTCTAGTGTGCTGCCTCGCCCTAAAAATTTTAATTTGTTTGCCTTTTAGAATACCAGTAAATAATAATATCCTTACTTTTATCACTCTTTTAATTTTTCAAAAATAACAATTTTGAATGTTAACCGTTTCAACATATAAACTCAAAAAAAACAAAAAATGCGACAAATTTTTATACCTATTTAAAAATGTTAAGTACTCGGTTGTTATGTTGTGTTGAGTTGTTTATCATAAATAATTTAGTTTATCTAAAACATTCATTTTAAACTAAAAAAATTATAAAATACACCATAAAAGTAGTGTATTTTAGAATTTTAATTAAGTGTGGAAGATTCAGGTTGTCGCATTTTTGGTTTATTTGTGTATACAAGCTTTGTTTATTTGAGTATACAGTTGAAAGTTGGAAAATACTCTTAAAATGTTCACCCTAAATTCATTGCAAGAAAGAATTTTTGGAGATTACCTTTCAAAAACTTTACAAAAAAAATGTTTCAAATAAAAGTTTCTTCTTTTCAGAAAATATTTGTTGTCATTGAATTTTACTTCTTTTATGGTTTATAAGTTGGATCATGGATTCATTGGATCCAATGGACTAATTTTGTTTATTCACACACATAAACTGACTATTTATGCCTAGAATACGTCACCAAAATTTCAGTTTGCTATCTCTTTTCGTTTTTGTGTTATCAAAAATAATTACCAAAATTTATTTTTGCTTCAATATATTTTCTGGCGTTACAAACTTAAGACCAACATAAATATACTCTGACATATATATCCGATATATGTTGAGTATAAAAAAATAATTTAACTTCTTCCTGAGAGAGGCTTACAGATCAAAAATCTACCTAATATTCGTCTAAAAGGCTATTTGAGAACATTAAAAATATACTACAAAATGTGGCCATCCTATAAGATAATAGCCTATAAAAAATGTATTTCACTTTATTTAAACTAAATTATGTTTACTTTTGAAAAAATTACACGAAATAAATCTGGCATGCAAACAACCTGTGAATCTATGGTGACGTCACTAGCTAGTAAACTATAGAATATATTACATACATATATATATATATATATATATATATATATATATATATATATATATATATATATATTATATATATAATTGGAATCTCGGAATCGGCTCCAACGATTTTCATGAAATTTAGTATATAGGGGGTTTCGGGGGCGATAAATCGATCTAGCAGATAATCGATCTAGCTCGGTCATCCAGATATTATTATATTAAACAAGAATGCTATGACAGATGTTGTACTCATTTATTGTATTTATATAAACTGGCTCACACGTCATTATAAAACAATCGTTTTTCGCGATGTTTTTAAAGTTTTTCCCAGAAATATCAATTGCTGTGTCTTATGTAATAAAGATTATTTAAAATGATTTCAAAAAATTAGCCAAATAAGTCTATTGGCCAAACGAATTGTGGTCTATGGTATAACCAGGTGATTTTACATTTCGTTTGTCTGTATCTATCTATCTCTGTTCCGTTGTAACTTTCTAACGTATGTTCCAAAAATTAAATTTGCTGTATAGTTTTTGAGCCAAAACGGGGCAATTAAGGGCTTCGTAATAAGAAATATTTAAAATTAATTCATATTGAACATATAAGCCAATTACGATAAATAGGTGTGGCCTATATTTTATTTCTTACGACAATTACGAGTTTTGTTTTTAAACTCTTTATAAATGATGGATGGCGTCTAATCGTGAGAGTAAGATCCACGCTTCAATAAAGCAACTAGTTAAAATAATGTGAAAATAAAAGTATCTTTTTCTTAATTAAAAATTTTTTTCACTTTTATATAATTAAGAATTTTATGTTTGATATAAAAATTAAAAATAAATTAATAGACTATTTGCATGTGCAAATGTATTTAATGAAATTAGTTGTTATCTCATATATGATTTGCTGTAAAAAAGTTACCACAATTATGATACTAAACTGATTATGATCGTCTTCACACAATCTTACAATTTTAGAAAAGAAATTTTCCTTTCTGTTATTGATAATTTTCTAACCGACTTCAAAAAATGTAACTTTTTATGTTTGTAATCTCAGAATTTTCGACGGGGTGAACCGATTTCAATTTCAGATCTGATGTCGTTAAGACGACCGGTGATCTACCCTCTGGTAGTCACCTTAGTGATACAATACTAAAAATATATGTTTGCATGCCTTTCGAGGTGAGACAAGTATCTGTCACTGAAAAGTGCAATTTCTTTACTCACTGTGGGAGGCACTTCTAGACTCCTGTGAATATCGTCATTACGCACATATCACGTGGATTCACTTATTGTTCGTAGCTCTTTTGATAGAAATCTTTTTAGAATTTCTATATTACTGTTACTTGCAGTTCCCCGTAGTTGAATGCCATAAGTCCACACTGGTTTAAGAACTGTTTTAGACACTTAAATTTTACTGTCTTATGATAACTTCGAATCTTGACCCAAAAGCCAGTACAGTTTAGAAAATTTCCAGTTTAGCTGTTTTCTCTTTAACCAAATATTTTAACGCGTTTAAAACATAAAGTGAAATTTTAATTATTTTAACTTATTTAGTTTTCATTATATTTCATTACATTATGACAAGACGTCTGTATTATTTAAGAGTTTATTTAGAAGTGTTGATAATATTGTTTATTACGTTGGTAGAGTGGTAAAATGTTTTGGGCCTGTGATTACAAGTCTTATTATTCCTTTGCTTGTAAAAAATCCTTACTTTATAACCCCATATAAAAATAGTATAATTCATCTTTCACACTTAAATAATATCATACAATATTAGTCGTAGATATAAAACATGAATATGTTTTTGCTGTTGAACTTATAGACCAGGATGGAAGCCTTTAAAAATAGTAAAAAGTGAAAAAAATTTATAGTAGGATGAAGCCCATTAAAAATGGAAGAGAATATAACAAAAATGAAAGGAAAAATAATTTACGGGCGATCTGAGGTCAGAAAGTGGGTGAGTTTTTAAGGGTACAACAGTGTTTATCTCGATTTTCGGCAAAACTACAAGTACTATGGGAAAAAGTTATATGGCAAAGTAGGTAATATAAAGATTTACAAATTTTGTATTTACACTTTTTTCACATAACTTTTTTTAAAAATTTTTCTATTGAAAATTAGGATGTTTTTTCGATATGTATTCAAAAAAAAAGGTGAAAAAATAAATATTTTAAGTCAAAGAAATTTGTAAAGTCAAAAAACGGTGTATTTGGAACATAAAATGGTTAGTTTTCACCAAATTTGGTTGTTTTTCACCAAAAAACTGACCACCTTTCACTTCCCGACTTCAGATCGCCCGTAAATTATTTTTCATTTCATTTTTGTTATAATTTTTTTTGGTTTCAAAAATTATCGACCCTGGTTTATTATGCCTATATACACAAATGAATATGAAATTTGTGTGTGTCAAACTGTAATTTAGAAATTTACTTTGTTGCGAATGTCTCCAGCGTGGAGCATTAAAAATGTATTATCAGCAGAACTCTTGTGTAATGTTAAAATAATGTATTTAAAAACACAGAAATTATTTTTTATCATAAGTAGAGTTGTTGTCAAGGCGGTATCATTTTATAATTTAAATGTAAAAGAAGTAAAGATAACCACTAACTGAGTTAATTGTTTAGGTACTTGACATATGAGTTTCATTGTTTGGACTATTTTTAAGTAGAATTCATAAAATACTATAAATATCCAGTCTATACAGTTATATATACTTGTATAGTAATATGTATTGCTATTACTTATATGTCTTTATTAGACTTTTTGAGGTAATATTGTGGAAAATTCGAACATTTTACGGAAAAATGATTCAAACAAAATTTGTTTGTTTCAAAAAAGTAAACATTTTTCTATTGGACTTTTCTTCTATCTTTTATAGCTTAAAAGTTGCAGTTGTTCAAAATAGACTGAAAAATATTAAATAAGTTTTTTTCTTCTTTTTATCATAACGTTGTAAGTTAAAGAAACATTCACCCGGACCTGTTTCATAAACCAATCCTGTAATTGTATAAAATTTACACACCCTGTTAGAGTGAAGCAGTAGTATAACAAATTTGTCAGTTAGACCTCTTTAAGGGCCAGCACACACCGTAAGATTTTCTGATCAGAAAATCTGATGGCTAACGCATACCATCGGTTTTGTCTTATAAGAAAATTTGATTCCAGTCTTATAAGAAAATTTGATCATATATGAGACAAAAATCTTAAGCAATGGTATATCATCAGATACGTCCAACGAACCACAGCGAACCAATGAACTTTCAAATATTTTAAATTTATTAATTACTTTTTTAACTAACAGATGGCCTACTTCATCGCAAACATCATCGGATTTTCTGATCAGAAAAGCTGATGTCTTATGCAGAAATCTTACCCTGTGCAGGATCCAATTTAAAATACATACTAATATTAAAATTGCACACCCTGTTAGAGTGAAGCGCCGAGGTCTAATATAAAATACATATTAATAATATTAAAATTGCACACCCTGTTAAAGTGAAGCGGACGGTAGTATAACTGAAGTGTCAATAAGACCACTTTAATAAATAAATCTTACAATAAATACAAGTAAGTATATATCATGTATAAATAATATCAGTAGTACATGAACGTGTTGTAACACAATTTAGTACATGATATATGTTAATTCTTAAAACATAATTTAAACGAATAATATCAACAAAAATTTATCAACATCCGTTTTTAAATAAACAGCTTTTGTGTGATAACTCTTTGCACAAGCCACCTAATAAAAACAGTTAAAATACTTTTAATGAAATTCATTCATTATGAAAAAACAATATATTTTAATATAAATTAGATACTATTATTTATTGGAAAATTTTAGTGAAATCGATATATGGTAGTCTCAACGAGGCAAATTTACATACACCTCTATTATTTTTTTTTGCAATTATCAGCAGTACTCAATTTGTAAATATTTAACTATTAAATTATTATGAATATTATATCAGATAGAGAGGATTTTTCGAATAAATTTCGATTTTTTACCTCAGATTTTTTGTGTGTATTTTATAATGTATTTCGACTACAAAGTAGTCGCCATCAGTATGAATTAGCTAGCCGTAATGATTCCCTGAAGAGACGTTGTTAATATTTACTAACTTGGTGTTTACACCGCCAAACCGACTTTGTAGTTGAAATACGTATTTATAAAACACAAAAAAATATTTAATATATTGGATTTTAAAGACTTAATTGCCCACAGCTTGTTAGAAGCACACTTCTTTATGTCAATAGCAGCTGAGGATAATTAATCCCTCTTAAGTATCATAAACTTATATCACTGAATGTACAAAAACATCTTGTGGGAAGGTCCTGCGTTTCTTTATATCCTACTTTGTAACTATAAATTTGTTCTCACACTAAGTAATAAAATAATAAAAAAAATGACTTTTTGCGGTGTATTGTATAAATAGTATAATAGTGAGAGTTATTCTCATTATACTTGAGATTCGTATATTATTTTGTGTATATTTAAATCATATTTCTTACTTAAAACACGATTTCCTTCTGTTTTAAAACAAATTTATTATATAACAAGTTGTGTGGATTTGTAGATTTGACGTGTAGTGAGAGTGATCAGATCAATAATTTTCATTTCGAATTGAAGCTTAGAGTATATTAAGAGGGAAACAGCAATCGTGTACTTGGTACCTAGACCTTTTGGTTCTCTGTACCCTCTTTTAGAACACTCCTTAACCTGAAGACAAAGATGCCATCTAGCACAAGGTGACAATATTGCAGCTATGTTATTGGTGGAACCGGTTGCTTCGTTCTTTAAATGGGTGAAGGAATTGAAACTTAGTTTTAGAAGCGATTTTGTGTTGAAATTGGGAAGAACAGTGTTGGTTTTTCGTTTCGGCCCATGCGGCCTGAGTGTAGGGTGGCACTATTTATGAGGTGAAAAAAGTTTAAAAGTCAAAAATTTCAGAAGCTAAACATGAGACAAATAATTCAAACTTTAAGTTTTGTTTGTGATTGTAAGAATATTGCAGAAATTATTCATCTTATCTATGTTTGTTTCGCTGTAACTTTTGAACGGGTTGTTCGATTTTGGCGAAATTTAGTAAGTACATTGATCATACTGATTATAGAAAATTCACTGTTAGGCTTAGGGAAATTTTAATTATCCCTTTTCTCAAATCAATTTTCTAAGAAAAAAATTAAATTTACTGACCCATTTCGAATATGGGACTTCTAAATGGAATAATTTGAGGCTAGTCTAAATGGAGTCGTCAGAAGATCAGAATATATTATATTTCTTGGTATTTTTGTAGGAGAAAGAAAATACTTTTTAGAGTGCACTCGTCTTTTGTAGAAAATTTTTAACGAAGCATGTTTGGAAGGAAGGATTAAGTTACTGGGTTAATTATTTAATTTATATAAAATGCAATTTAAATATTTAAAAATTTTGTATTTTTATTTTTATAATCACAAAATGTAGCACTATAGACCGGGCCTGGATTGGCACGTAGTCTAAATTCCTACCCCTGATGAGTAATATAAACAGCTTATGAAAAATTTCATGTAAATAATAAACGTGAAGATATAACACCAAACTTTTGATTTCATTTTCGGGTTGCAAACAACAACTTATTAATCAAGAAGTTAAAAATTAGAATAAAAACAATTTTTAATTGGATGAATTCTCACACAATGGTATTTTTGGATATTTATGTTCAATAGAATTCTTTTTGTTTAAAATAAAGTCACTCAAACAATAGAGAAGATGCAAAAAAAAATTTAGCCATCAAAATGTTCAACTTGGTTCAATACCAAATAAAATTCAAAAATTAAAATTGTTTAAAAAACGAAGAAGTTAGAGTTATAAGTTTTTTTCATCTCTTTTTTGCAAAAAACGTTTTATGGATGATTCTATGATAAGCGGTCATTTTCTATATAAAAAATGTACAACAAAATTTTTGAATATTAATGTAATTGATATAATATTTTTATCCACAATCAACTCATTTGTACATACTAACATTATTTATCTTATATTTTGAAGGAAAGTGTATATAAGTGCCACGGACATCAATAGGAACTCTTACCGTAAAATGACCTTTGTGTATTATCACTATGGAGGTGAACATGTATGATGGTATTTATGCAAATCTCCTTTGTATAATTTAGAATTTTGATCATTCAAATTCATGCTCGTGAAATAAAGACCCTTCAATTGAAATGATATAAAAAATATGTACATCTTCCTTATTAAATAATTAGAATTGGCACGCAAATCTTATTTTACACAATTTTCTCTTCACGAAAATATCTCCTTAAAAATAATAATTAAATCAATTTAAATGATAGTTTTTGATTTTCAATTTGACATGGTATGGCGGCTAGCTCATGGAAAATTTTAGTCAAGTTCTTTCTGCAAGGCTATAAGTATGGGAATTACAGAAACCACGTTTTGGCGGGTTCAGTCCCTGCACGTCATCGACTTTTATGCCTTTGAATTGAGTTGGGTCAAAACGGTAAGAGTTAAAATTCAAATTTTACATAAAAAAGTTCCTTGTCTTTTTTTTGGCTATTAATAAAAATAACGGAGCCAGAACGTTTAAAAGTTGTTTGTTTCAAAAAAATAAACATTTTTTGTACTTGAATTTTTCTTCTATATTTTTAGGGTTGGGTCAAGGATCCATTCGATCCAATGGGACGATTTTGTTCATTCACGAACTTTAAACTTTTGGTGTTTAGAATGCGTCACCAATATTTTCGATCACTATCTCTTTGTTTTTGAGTTATTGTGATGACGGAGGGACGAACAACCAGAATTGGACTATTCAGGTGTTTCTATGAACATCTATACCTAAATTTTGTATACGCGGTCAATACTAGGTAGCATTACAAACTTTATACTAAAATTAATATGTACTGCAGACGAAATATAATAAAAATATGTTGAACGTTTTAGCAGACCACACTGTCCATATGAATGTGATTTTGTATAATTATTTTAAAAGAAATTGTATAAACATCTGTGTGACAATTAATAATTATTGCGGAAGTGTTAAAAAATTTTATTATTGATTTGAAATATAATTTAATGAATTACAATGCAACCATTCAATAAATAATATTTAAATAAAATTCATTGTTTTTTTTAAACATAAGTATGTCATCATACTATAATCAAATTTCAAATAATTATTATCAATAAAAATTATCAAAAATTTCACGCCACTTAAAGATTGAACTTGAGACTTGTGTGTGTTAATTGTGGCAAGTTAATTGTTTTCTTTAGGATATCGAATAAATAATGTAGCCGAGATTCTTTTCGGCTTTGTTAAAAAAATTAATAGAAAATTTTTTTCCTTTTTTTTTTTGATAATTATCAGTTCTGAAAAGAACTATAAATAGATCAAATGCCTAAGATGCGGGTTTGAACTGTGATCTACTCACTGGTAGTCACCTTAATGCTATACTAAAAGCATATGTTTATTAATTTAATCTTAACCTAGAAGTTATTAATCTTTAACTAAGAACTATTTAAATAAATCTAAATTTTAAATCTAGAACATTTAGTCTGTTTTCACTGCCACAAATGTTAAAAAGATTTATCACCTCAGTGTTTGCATGTCTTTCGCGGTGAGAGAAGTCTCTGTCACTGAAACGTGCAATTTCTTCACTCACTGTGGGAGACACTTCTAGACCCCCGTGAATATCGTCATTACGCACATATCACGGGGATTCACTTATTGTTCGTAGCATTTTTGATAGAAATCTTTGGAGAATTTCTATATTACTGTTACTTGCAGTGCCCCGTAGTTGAATGTCATAAGTTCACACCGGTTTAATAATTGTTTTATACACTAGCATTTTATTATCTAATGATAACTTAGATCCTTATCCCAAAAGCCAGTACAGTTTAGAAAATTTCTAGTTTAGATGTTTTCTCTTTAACCAAATATTTTTCAGTTGCCATGTAAGTCTTCTCTTTAGGTATTACCTAGATATTTCATTTCATTTGCTTGTGGAAAACTACCCTTGTTCATTGCAACAGCCGAGCAGGCTCTTTTCTCAAAGTAAATGTTACTTGCGTTTATGGAACCAATTATGAAACCATTTATGGAACCAATGTTATATTTTATCGATACTATTTTGTAATCTTTGGAAAACTACATTTGCATTCACATCCATGGATAAGATGTGAATGCAAATGAAAAATGAATATGAAAATTATATTTTGTGTCCTGTGATGAAGCCACATCATTTGAGCAAGATAATTATCTACAATCATAGCCTGGCTATTACTTTATACATCGCTCAATAATATTAAAATTTATGTGGTCGGTCGCATTTTGACTTGTATTAAGCGATTGGTTTTGTCAATTGAGTTGACCACTTCCGTTTCCAATGGTTTTGATCGTACTATAATTTTTTTTGGTTTCAAAAATTATCAACCCCGGTCTATTTCTTTTATCAAGACTGCATATTTTAGAGCTGTGAGAGTTTTATAAAACTTTCCTATTTTTTTAAATTGTATTCAATTAAATTGGTTTTATTTACTATTGTAAACCAACTTTCGCATTACCTTTAAACTGTTAATTAATTTGTGAAATATGCACCTTTAACGTTTTTCAAGGCGTATGCTTATCTTATTAGTACAAAAAACAAAGGATTAATTTTTTAAGAAGGGTTAAATTTAATTTTTACGATATCAAAGAATAAAAATTGAAATAAAAAACATGTTTTCATCTTCGAAATTCGTTAAAAAAAGTTAATATAATTTGAAAAATTTGAGCTAACACCACAATTCATTAAAAAATTGGATACACGAAAAGTGGAAATTTTGTTTCTCCTACTTTCCTAATACAAATCAAAACCGCATTGATTTGCGTTTACTGTAAAAAAAAAATATAAATTAAAACAAATTTTGCTTTAAGTTTAAAATAGTTGTTAATGTAATAAAAAAATATTAATTTATATACATTTTGTCGCACGTCCTTGAGATTAGAATGAATAGTGCTGGAAATTATAATATTGTGTGTGATGACGATAAATTTTGAAATCACCATCTAAATTTAAAACAGTTAGTTTTTTTTTTGCATCATAAAAATGCAAAAATCAAATAATAATATGTATATGAGATATGTCCACAAAAAATCTAAAAAGCTGGCACAAAAATATTTAAAAATTTTTGCCAATAAGAACTTTGAAATTAAATCTAATAAATTCGAAAAAGAACGAATTTAACGAGGAAATTAATTAAAAAAGTTAATTAACAAAATTAGTTTTATAGCTGCACCCCCAAATCTGTTAAATATATCGAATTTCTTACATTTATTTGACACATGATTCAATGAAAAGTCATATTAACGACAACAATCTGCAATAAATATATTTTCTAAGATATTTCTCAACACATACGGCTTTCTGGAAGATTATTTTGAATTGTGAATTTTAACCGAATTCAAAAAAGAGTAAGCTGCCCATTCAGTTGTTTTGTTGTCACCTTTATTATAACATTTCGGCTGTTTTATTTGGAAATTTATCCTTTATACACTGATTTGGTTAATTTTAAAAATTATAATTTTTTTTCAAAGCATTTTTATTATCCTAAGCTGGAAATACGCTATTTGACTACTATTTGGAAATCATTTCAAAAAATTATTACATAATAAGTACACTTCATTGATATTTCCGAGAAATTACACTATTTTCAATAAAATCAATGTTAAATATTAAATTCAACAGCGATGTTTGTGTAATAACGTTTGTCACGTGCTACTTGTGACGTAGCACGCTAGTATAAATACAACAGAATAGAACAGCATATGTCATGGCATCGTTGTTTAATATAATATACGTATGTAATATATTCTATAGTAAGTTTAAATTTTCAAAACAGCGTGAAAAACGATGTTTCTGTAATGACGTTTGTCACGTGGTACGTGTGACGTAGCACGCTAGTAAGCCATTTCATATAAATACAACATAATAGCACAGCATTTTTCATGGAATCTTTGTTTAAGATAATATTATGTAATATATTCTACTGTTTACTAGCTTGTGATCTCGCCAAAACTGTTATCTATCACGGAGACGTGGCACGCTATTAAGCAAGTTCATATAAATACTACAAAATAGCACAGAATTTATCATAGAATTCTTGTTTAATTTAATATATGAGTGTAATATATTCTATAATTTACTAGCTAGTGACGTCACCATAACTGTCACCAATCACAGGACGTTTCCATGCCAGATAAAATTTCAACATTTTATTTCGTGTTATTTGCAAAAAATAAACGTAATTTATTATTATCTCATAGAATGGCCCATATTTTGTAGTATATTTATGTTGTCAAATAACCTATTGTGGCGAATTTTTAAATAGTTTAAATGATGATGTCGAAATGACTTTCGACATATTTAATATATATTTACCGTTTATTGATTAATTCGATTCTACTTTCTAGTCGACTATAAACATATCACCTACCTCTCTCTTGAGATTATCGTACTTATTCATGTTTGACTGTATGAACGATATTAGTTCACTTTGGATTTGCATATAAAACACAGATATTCACCATGTTCAATTACATACATGATTGATTTTTCTATGACGATTTGTGTATTATAATTATTCACTACAAGACAAAAGGGATTCGTTTAGTGTCTCTTTAAAAAAAACCAGAATCGATTTCAGAATGTAAATATGATACGGAAAACTTGTTGAAAAATTAATTAAATCATTTTTGGAATATTTCATTAAATTATCTATCGATTTACAACGTTGTGAATATTTTAACTTCCATTTTTCAAAAAATTTTTGCTTATTTATTCGAAATAAAGCAAAGTCTAATTTAAAGACGATGAGTGACATATTTGTGATTAAACAATTGAAACAATTGATTGGTACAGCTATTATATATAAACAAATTTGAACCATCTTTAGCTATGTTTTTATACTCGACATACCATAATATGTCAGAGCATATTAAAATAATTTTAGCAACGCTACCTAATTTTGACCGCACAAACAAAACCTAAAAACACCTAATTATCCGATTGTCCATTCACCCGTCTGATATCACTATTACTCAAAAACAAAAAGAGATAACGATCTGAAATTTTTGTAACATATTTTAAACGTAAGAAATGAGTTGGGGTCCATTGGGTCCAATGAATTTTTGACCCAGCTTTTAAATCATAAAAGATAGTTCAAATACAAAAAATGTAAATTTTTTGTTTGAAAAACTTTTACACGTAAAATGAGTTGAGTTCTCCACATCTTCACTTGTTTACAGATAAGTTTTATTGGAAATACAAAATAAAAAATATTCAATAATTACAAAAAAAATGGCATTTAATTGTAGTCATTGTAAGTATGGCCGAAGAAATTGCGATAGTAATTATTTTTAATTGCGAATAATAAATAATTCTATTTAATAAATCATTTAAATTTGTTTACAATATTTCCTATATTAAATTCACAGACTTCTATATCATTTGATTGATAAAGTAGTATTTTGTAACCATAAAAACGAAAGAAAAAAAATTTGATGCATGAATTGAATTTATTATTCTTAATGTTAATAGTATTTTTTCAATATTGTTTTTTTTCATTTAAATTTCCAGTTTCTCTTCACAAATATGTTAACTAGATATATCTCTATTTCATCAATACATTATTATTTATATCTTACCTATATATTAAAAAGAAATATTACTTAACATAAAATTAAACTGAACATCATAAAATCTTGAATATTAAAAATAGATTTTTCAATACACCTTATTTTATAGCAAGCTATAAGCTATAACAAAATACATAGATGATACAAAACACATTAATAGACTGGAAGATATTGGCGCCGAATAAAATATTTTCACTGAGATTTTCTCATTCGAGTCAGAGTATATTAGTTTTAGTCGTTAAGTTTGTAAGGTTAGAAAATATTGACCGCACAAACAAAATGTTGGTATTAGTGTTCGTAGAATCACCTAATTAGTTCATTTCCGTTTGTTCGTCCGTCCGTCATCAAGAAAACTCAAAAGCGAAAATGTATAACGAGCTTTGGTGCAGTATTTCAAGCGTAAAAAGTAAGATCAAGTTCGTGAATTAGCAAAATCGGACCAATGGATCACTGACTCCACTTTGAAACTAGAAGAAAAATGTTTATTATCTGAAAAAAAACAACTTTTAAAATTTAGCAAAAAACCACATATAAATACAAAACATATTATTGAAGTGAAAACTTCTTTAGCCGCGTTGGGTACTTTTTTGGTAAGGAAAAAATCTTATGAGTTCGCGTCACTGGCATGATCATGACTGGCGCATGCTGTGTGCTGTGCGCGGTAGACGAATGCTGGATGTGTGAAATGCCGTGCGTTCGTGTCCCTGAAATGCGTATAGTGGTATATCTGTACTATACAACTAACATATGATTGTATATTAATTGTTATTTCAATTAAATTGTATTAAAATTTTGTCATGATGTTGCACAGCCCGTATTATATTTGAATAATATAAATCTAACATGCATATAATTGTTGTTCGGAGTGTCAATAGATGTGAACACCAGAATGATGTTCATACTATTAATTAAAACATTTTGAAATTTAAAATTTTTATACTAAAAGTTTTCACTTCTATCGACAGACCCTATAACTTTTACCTTGTGTTTCGTTTGAAATTTATAAAAAAAAATTAACGTAAATCTCATCGAAGAATTTTTTCTCACCGATTTGCGTAATTTGTATCAAAATTGATGCACTCTACTTCCTAGACTATATATATATATATGTATAAATGTATTATAAAATTGATTGAATTCATTATTAAATTTTATGAATACTTTATTTAATGAGTGTACATCTACTAATTAATTATGAATCATACACACATCATTATAATATATTATGTATATATTAATAATATTATATAGTTTATAATTATCTAACCAAATTTAAATAAATTTTAGAAAAAAAAAAAAACAAAATTTAAATATGTAAGTAATTTTAAATTTTACTTAAACGGTTTTTTATATACTTCTAAGCAAAAACTTTCATATTTGCATTATAATATTAATGTATATAATATTAATGGTTGTATATCTATATGCATGTTGAAATGATGACATCATCCATGCGCATGACGAAATTGTCTGGCATTTAACTGACATAGACTCTTTATGTGATTTTGTACTAAACTGGTTTAGTATAGTTATGTGTTGTTATGATCTAAAAGTATGTATCAAATAAACAGTGTATTTTTCCTAATAAATTTACAGAGTGGTTTTAGACCTAGTGCACACACCATCAGATTATTCTGATCAGATACACAGACTCCGCACACGGTAAAATTTCTATCAGATTTTCTTATAGGACTGTCCGATGGTGAGCACTGGGACTAACGGTTCTATTCCGATCCCCTCGGACCCATTGTTCCTTATCGTGCGTTTAACGATTGAAGACAATTGGATCGTGATCATTAGTCCATTGTTTGTAAACAAAAGTTTCACGTGAACATTTGTATTCTACAATTTGATTGGTTGTTTGAAGCTTATTATAATAATAGTTAACTATTATTTATAGTATGCAATACGGCACAGTACCAAAAAAATAGGATCAATATAACCAGCCTTAATGTGTGGACTAACGAAAAGGATTCAACTTTAGACAGGAAATTGGGAAAAGTGTCTGACTGACACTTTTTTTATTGTGTGCTACAGCTATGTGTGTAGTATAGTGCGGTTATATATTAGAAAGAGATGGAGAAATGGAAATATAAGCAATATAACAACTTTTAATCTAATTCATTTATATATTTAAAGTTATATAATAGAATTTGAAATTTCTTAGTTTTTAATTTGTTATTTTTATACTAATAAAATGCCTATTTTCATAACTTGATAAACGATAACTTGAAAAAAAATACAATTTTATAATAATCATTCCTCCATTGTGGTTGTTATTTAATAATACATATTTTTTAATTAGTTTTTTCAAAATTTATCAATTTATGTGGCCTTAAAATTCGCGTTCAGCATGTTATTATTATTAAAATTATAATAAATTACATAGTTGCTTACATTTGAATTTTTTAAAAGTATTTTCAACAAATATTTTTATATATTGATAATCATTATAATTATTGTAAAAATATTTTCAAAATGTAAAAAAAATATTAAATTGGAAATATTTTTCCTAGTTTAAACAATTTTCCCAAAACCATTTTAATGCGAGTCAATATATATTTTATTATTTAATATATAATAATTTATCCTTTTTAATTCTTTTCAGGACTATTTTTTGTTCATTTTTATATCAATCAGAAAAGACATTTGAACAGATAACAGTTGGTACTGACGACTTTTCTCAGAAATTGTGGGTAAATCCACCTGTTCTTTATACCTGTTGAATTTATTTATTCTTATTTAAAGTGTTCCACAATTTTTTTAGTTTTCGATTTTTCAAATAACGATAAAAAAAAAAGAATATTTTCGACAATTGGAAATTTTTTAATTGTTTTTGATTAATGTGCACGTGCTAAAACTCAAAAATTTTCCAAAGCGTTTTTTAATTGTGATTTTTTAGACAGAGATGAAGAATAATTCAATGGCATTATTTATATATGAACCAAAAAAAAATTTTGAATTATCCGATATTCTTCAGAGATTAAAATTTTCACAAATTAACGTGTTTTTTTTTCTATAAAGTTTTCCGTTGCATGTTTTCACAAATTAGGATTTCTTTTCTCAAAAAAAAATAAAGTTTTCTACTTGTACATAATTTATATTTTTATTCCCATTCTACATTACAAGTAAAAGTTACAAGCAATTTTGAATTATTATTTCAGAATTGAATATAAAACAGGATTTTCTTGATGTCACGTTTTGATGTATATAATGCGGTATAGTAACTGTCACATTATTATTATTGCTTACTACATTATTATTGACATTTATGTCACACAATTTATTTTGAATGTCATAAATAATAAAATTAGTATTTCATCGTACAATATATTCTCTTGATTTTTGTTACAACCCCCCCTCCCCACCAAATGTAACTTTAACAAGTGAAGATAATAACTAACAGAGTTAATTGTTTAGATGCTCGACATATGATTGAATATCATTGTTTGAACAATTTTTAATTAGCAGTAATAAATCTGCACAGCTCGTCACTAAATTAGCTACGAGTAACATTTCGTCAGAGAATCATTACAACTAGCTAATTCATACTGATGATGACACTACTTTGTACGTATTTATAAAAATACAAAATAATTTGATCTAGGAAATTGGGGCAAAAAATCGAAATTTATTAAAATTAATGTACTCCATATTAAGTATGTTGAGTTTAAAAGTTTGTATTATTTTTCTGAACCGCTCTGAATAGTTTTGTTCGTGATAATTTGAATGAAAGTATGATTCAAAAATACAATGATTAATATAACGTTTTATTAATCATTTTGAAATTATTTTATTTGAATAGAAAATTTACATAAATTTTTTATCACTACAAATTTATAAATAAATGAAAAAAGTATTTATATTTATTAAAAATATTCTGGAAATTTTTTATATCACTAATTTCATTTTCTTACCAATTAATTTAAAATTTTCTCGAAAAAAAAAACTACGATTTAGACGTCATCATGTTTGCCGGCCAATGAAAATCATTCTACAAATTTGAATTTTTTTCATAGACATAATACACAATCTCTATTATACATTGAGACCAAGAAAGTGCATTTACAGAGATTCCAGGATGGAAAATAGTATACTTAAGATTAATTTCTTGCTAATTAAAAAATACCAGAGCTATTGAAGACCATTCATCGCAAGCTTATGTTGTTCTTACGATCTATCATCAATTAATATGAAAAATTTGACAATCCTTAAATGGACTTTCAGTGTCACGTGCTCTCGGTCTATATAGTTTTCTTTATTTAACTCATCTGATAAAATGACGTCGCTAGTGTAGCCCTTTCACAGCAAGCTTATATTGTTCTTTCGATCTACCATCAATTAATAGGCAAAATTTGACAATCCTTAAATGCTTTTTCAGTGTCACCTGTTCCCGGCCTATATAATTTTCAAAACTTTCAAAAAAACCAATCACATAATAATCTTTAACTAGAAATCGACCCCAATTAAATTACTGATAGATCTATTTAATAATAATTTTTTACTCTAGTGCATTTTGAGTACATGGAATTCGTTTTTTTTTCTTGGCTGAGTAAAATTTTTATGAATGCTAGACTGAGAAGATGGTAGACAAACATTTTTGCTGTGATTAGTCATAGCATACGCAATACGGTGACTATACGTTAGGAAACAGACCTGCATCCAATTAGCTTTTATATATTTAAAAGTGTTTTTTACAATTATTAATTTAAAATATTAAGAGTTAATAAGTTTCATTAAACAATTGTTAATCATATAAGTTAATAGATGTTAGTGATGAGCATAAGTGGTCTTGGCCTTGCAGTCTTGGTCTTGGAAAAAAATAAGACCAAGACCCATATCTATACACCAACAATACCAAAACCGAACAAGTTCGACCGAGATCAAAACGAAGATGGAGCAAAATGTATGTAGCAACTTAAAAATGCTTTTCGTGGAACAAAACGTTTTTGTATTTGAAATTTTTGGTTTGCTTTATTATATTTTAATACTTAATATAAAAAAATTAAACTACAAAACGCTTCATGTGGGAACTGCTGAGTTGTATGTGTTATAGTAAATGACGTTAGTATGTATTGTATACAAGTATTATAAAGCAAAATTTTAATTATATAGAAACAAACAACTACAAACATAACGCTCAGTCCTAAATCATAACAAACAAACGGACGGAGCGAGAAAAAAACCCGCATGCTGCATGCAACAAGACGTAAGTGTCACATTAAATTAAACGCATTAGTTGTTTCTTTAATCCAAAAGTTACGAATAGGGTTTGCCCTCATTACAAATTTACGATTCTGCAGAGTTGCAGCCATGCAGCTTATTATGAATGCAATGAAATAAAATGCTTTATGAGTTAATTATTAATTGTGAGTTATTTATAATTTATACCCTTAATAAGCTTCATAAGCATTATGCAAAACAAAAATTAAAAAAAAAAAACGTAGGTATTAGATCAAATATGCAAGACCAAGACCAAGACTTGGTATATTTAAACAAGATGAAGGCCAAGATTGAGTATGTAACACCAAGCGAAAATTGTTTTGGCTTTAGTCTTGCATTTAGTATGTATGTGAATTGTATGTATATAAATGTGTGTGTTAATCTCCAGAAGCTCTCGTTTTGTTATCAAAATTAAGAGCCAAAACAGAGAAAGAACGTTTTTCTTGTAATATTTTATGCTTCATTTTTATTTGAAACTTTTTTTTTTCTAATTTTTACCCCTTTTTAATAGTCGTAAAGAAATGCTTTTATTATAATTTCAAATATCTAAGTAATTAGAATTATTTTAATGAGAAAAATAAATGTGTAAATTTGACATTGTAGGATTGACTTTTATTGTTATTTGCTTATAAAAATTTATATATGCGGAGCTAGGATGTTTATTGTGCACATTTTTATGACTGTGAAAGCACTCGTAGAAGTGAATAAGATTTATAATCGTAACAATCAAAAGTGTATTATTTGTTTTTAAATTCGCAGAAATACATAACAACTCATGTTTAAATAACAATATTATATTTATCTCTATCTTATAATGAATATACTAAATTATTTTCTAATATACGTTGTTGTCAAATATACGTATATTAGACTATAAAGTCAAAGTAAATAAAAAAATTACACAGTGTATAAAAGCCGTGTAGATTCCTAACAGAACGTGGGTACCGTTCTTAACATATTCGTCCCTGTATAAGCTTCTAGTTTTAAAGAAAAATCGTTACTTAAACTGCCCACGAGTCCTTTGATAAATATTTTAAAATATTAAAAAATTGAAATATCTCGTTTCAGCATAAGCAATTTATCAATAAATTTAATTAATTGAGAAAATTCGTTTGGCATCTAAGGACCAAATCCAATACGATTTGATTTTATAATCAATTTATCTCGAGATGAAATAAATACATTTATCAAAAATTTTGGTATATTTAATTTATGAAAGTAGAACAGTTGTAAAACTATAAATGCCCTAATTTTATGACGTTTAAATGTTATCAAGCTCGTATATATGTTATGGAATATAACATACATATACCCAATAAATTTTATGACATGCCTACATACATATATAGAAACTTTGTGTAAAGAATTTGATTGACATGTACAAAAATTCTTCCTAACTTTTAATTCTACTCAATTATTTATAAAAATAAATGGTATAGTCTTTTCAAATTGTGGAGAGTATTCTTTAGCTATACTACATTTTATATAACTATCTCAACCGAGATATACCGATTCCATATAACATTCGAGAGATATCTCGGCTAACCTATCCATGTGTTTTTGATTATTTTCCATGGATTTTGAAGCTGTATACCGAGATAGTTCCATTTTAGAGTCGTCCATCCCTACATTATCTGTCAATATATTTGTATCATGGAAGTGTCAGATATCCATATCCGTATTCGCGGATATCCGCAAGAAAAAAATATCCGTACCCGTTTCGTTTTCAGTGGATATTCAACTGGTATTTAACGGATATTTTACATTATTAAGTTTCATTACGTATATGAATTTATTAGTAAATGTAGCAATAAAATACGGTTAAATCACATTAAAATACTTCTTAAAAATTACATATTTGGCAAAAATGTAATATTTCAACCATTATTGAAGTAAGCTAAGTGGTAATTCTTATGGGACTACCTTATCATATGACACTAATTCGTAATGATACTATCTAAATTAAAATTTATTTTTCAAATTCATTATTATTCAAATCAAATATTACTGCTTAGTGATAATAAACTATCATAATTCATAAACTATCACTTTTAAGGAAATTTAAAAAAATATACCGAGACCATTTTTACCGACCCGGTACATCGCCGATTTGTATACGTTTATTTAAAAACATTAAATACACAATTTTAATTTTGTGTTGAGTTTATCAGAATTAATTTTGTTTCTTTTATTTATTTATTTGAGTATACATTGTACGTTAAAATAGAATGGATAAAATTATAATTATTATTATCTTTGCTTTCAATATGCATTTTCGATAAGATTGAGTCAAGTGGCATGTCGCTTATAATAAGTTTTATTATCTTATACTCAAACTAAATTTTTTTATGTTTCTATTACTTTTTTTATCATATAAACAAAGTAAGGATATGAGAGTGATACGTGATCACTCAAGAATTTGCTTATCTATTTGAAACAACTATGTAACAATATTAATTTATTTACTTTAATGAATGATTTCAATTTATAATTAGGGGATTTTTGAGAATGCATTATATATATAGTCATTCGATTGTTATTATCGTAGGTATGTAGTTATGCACTGATAAGAAAAATCTGCAGTGACTGGCGGCCACATAATATATTTTATTAACAACATTGCATGGAGTTTTGTTTATAAGGATGCATTGAAAACTAATGGGATAATTCTTCGTGAAAAAAAAATTGCATACCAAGCCGCGAAAATGTGCCTTGATAAGAAATTGAAATTCACAATAAATTAATATCAGATTTTTTTATTCTCAGAATTCTATATATTTTGAATAACAAATCGTATAAACAGATAATGTATATAGAAAAGTGATTTCACATAATCTATTTAATATAAAATTAATACTTATTTAAAATAAGTCTTAGATAAATGCCGCAAATTTATATTTATTACTTTTATCTTTCTTTCAACGATAATTAAGTTTATAAAATAATAATTAATGTAATTAATAATTTATAAATCATATTTAATTCAAATAATAAAACTTTTTAATGAATTTACAAAATTGTATAAATAATTATATATTTTTGAATTTTGATTGTACAATTAAACTTTATTTAAACTATTTAAACAAATTGTCTTATGGGTAAGCAACTTTCTTAAGAAAACTAATATACGAGCCAAGTCAAAGCCAATATAAGATATAATATATTTTAACTGACTTCAAAACAGGAGGTTCTGTATTTCACCCGTATGTATGTATAACTGTGATTTTTGTAAAAACTACTGATGTGATTTGAATGTGGTTTTATTTATAGATTTCTGATTCCGAGTATGTGAGATATAATAAGTGCTTTTTTACTTGATATATGAAAATAAGGATCGAAAAATAAGGCGAATCTAGAAAATTGTTCAAAACCAAAATTTAATCATTTGAATTAATCCCGATTAATCTCTAAGTGTAAACTGTCTTTAAGGAGAATTAATTCAATTTAAAATGCTGGGTAATGTTTTTTTTTAAGGAACCTTATTTTGCATAGACCCGCGATTTCGTTCAAGTATAATTTCAATTCAGCTGAAATGATATGTTAAAATATTAGACACAAAGTTTTCTCTTCCTCTCCCACTCTAGGTAACCTATAATTTATGTCTGCGAAATAGGGAAGTTGCTTAATTTTTTTTTATCGTTTTAATTGAAGCGTGTTTACTGAAGTTATTTTTTAAAAATCTTTAAAAATAAGCAAGATATGGGCATTCAAAATTCCTAATTAAACAAAGAAGAAAATATATGAATTATGACGTCATTAACTATGTTTCCTTATATAATAACATGTTATACATCGTTTTCAAGATTGAGATGGATATATAATCTTTGATAGAGCTTATAAATTTTTGTTTCTTAGTTAATTTTAATTTTAAGTGGTATTAAGTCTAGTTTCACATTTTCATTTGAAATATGCCAAATTCAGTTTCATGCAACTATCCTATTTTGTATGCTTAGCCATTTCGTACACTATTTTGATAAAGAGCAAGTATCTAAAAAGTAAATTAAAAAAATTTGATAGAAATATATTCTATAATTTTTGCGTGATGCGCGAACAAAGAAAATAATTTCATTTAAGTTATATCCGGATTATATAAAGAAATAAAATTGGATTCGCCTGAAAGAATTTTATTTATAACGCATAGTTTTTAAGATCTGTGTAAATATTAAACCATTTTTCACACAAAAAAAGCTTCTATATGAAAACTAAAACTTTTAAAAATATAAATATATATTCTTTAGTTTTTGCTTGATCGAGACTCATGAAAAAAAATTGGATTCGCCTGGAAAAATTGTACACAAAAAAATGTTTTTATACGAAAACTAAAGGTTTTTAAAAGAATACCCAAAAGGCAAAAATTGTTGTCAAAGAACAACAAATTTATGTCACAAAAGCTTTTTGTTCCTTGAATTATTCCAATTTTTTTTATACAAGGTGTTAGATAAGACGAATTAAATTATAATTGTTTTATGTATTTACGTATTATCGTAAATTCATTACTGAATATTATGAAAACGTTAATTTTTTCCACGTAAACGTTTACGTTATCTTATCTATTAACGTCAATAGTTTTATTAATCGTCATGTGCATATTCACAGTCTCGCATTTACCAATAAATCAAGTCGCTTTGATTAGAGAATAACATCGAATATTATTAGGAATAAAATTATACAGTGAGTGTCATATTGCTCTGAACAAACAGGCTCCAATTTCTGAGAAGGATAAATGATTGTAGTTTAGCGTATCTGAAAAAGACAAATATATGATAGGAATTTTTTGTAACGAGCCTTACTTTGAAACATTTCATTCGTAAGTTATAAAATTTACTCAACCCATAATAATTAAAGAATTGTTTTTTTTCAAACTTACCTGGAGTAGATATTTTTTTTTCGAAGGCTATTTTCAAAAGGTTCATGATCAGATCTATAATAAATACGTTATTTTTAAATTTTGTGTTTACTTTTATTATCAAATTTCGTTTTGTTGTTCGTCTATGTTCGTATCAAAGATAATGAAATTGTGTAATATCTATGGGGGGGCATCAAGTAATCTAAATCCGGCACTGAACATTTATACAAATTTTAAAAACACTGTCAATCGATTTTTATATGACACAAAAATATTGCAAATATATCAAACAACAAAAAACAACATCAGATTTTGTGCTGTGAAAAATTTTTTCTAATTTAATTTTTATTTTATTTTTAGAATTGATATAAATTACGAAAAACCCAAGGGCAAGAAAAGTGGACAAACTGACATATAAGTGAATTTTAATCAAATAAAGTGTGATTGTGTTTTTTTTAGTGACCTTCAAAAACAAAAAAAACACCGGTGTGTGTTGCAATTGTTTTGTTTTTTTTAATTTCTTTTAACATAAAACATAACCTACAAGAATACTTGTTGTAGTTAGACATGCTATAATAATAAACTGTGTGAATAAAATTTCATTAAAACAAAAAACAAACAAACGTTTTTAAAGAAAACCGAAACAAAAAATAAAAACCTAACCCCCTATGTGCCACTATTATTATGGTGGCAAGTCAGAGCAGTGGTGAACCCGCACATAATGACATGTATTGTTCGGCAGTTCCCACCCCTTACGGCGAGTATTATCCCACAACAGAAAATGGTGGACATTATTATATACATCAAGCACATCATCATCCCCAGGAGTTATGTCCACAGCATCATTCACAACAAATGTGTGCAGTACACGGAGATTATGGTATGTAATTTTTTTTTTTTTCTTATAAATGTTTATTTTGTTTATTATTTTTGGACAATAAAAAGAATAACCTTGATCCTAACAAAAGTATAAAAATATAAAATTAGGTAAATACCAAGTATTTATAGTCCAATCATCAAGTTAAATAAATGGGTCTATCTCGGAATCCAACGGAATCAGCTGAATTTTTATAGAAACCTTTATTTTGATATAATAATTGCTTGTTCTAAAATTCACAATTCATCAAGTGTAAGAAATCTTAGATATTCGAAGTCTCCCTAACAACAAACTTTTGAGAATATTTCGTTTTCTCTGCCTCAAATCGAATTTGTATACATCAGCAAATTTGTAGCGGATCAAATTCTCTATAAGTTTTGCTTAAAACCTTTTTTATTCGTTGAACCGTTTTCGAGATAGAGGGCGCAGAATATGGAGCGTTTGATGGAAGTTTAATCGTAAATACCAATTTATAATACTTTTGTTTTTTTTTACTTAATGATTCATTTAATATTACTTACCTAAGGTTTTAATACCTTAAATTTATAAATATTCCTCATAAGTCAAGTAGTCATTTAATCTTATTTACCTTTGGCATACAAATAATAAAAATAATACAGTGAATCAATTTAAATATATTTTGAGTTTATTGTAAATCTTATATATCTTATATTTCAATCTAATTCTAATTAAGAATAATTGGATTTCTTTTAATGTTGTCATCGGTATCTTCATCTTCGGTTCGGCCATCAATTTCAGATGAATACTTTCTATTTCTTCGCTGCCATTAACTTTAACTATGGTTAAGCGCTCTCCATCTTCTGTGCTCTCTATCTCGATAACGGTTCAACATAAAAAAGGGTTTGAGACAAAACTTGTACACAAATTTTATTTTCTACAACTATGAGAATAAATAGAAATACGATTGGAGGCAGAGAAAAAGGATTATTATCAAATAACTAATTTTTGGAACCTTTAACCCTGGATATTTAAGGTTCCTAAAACGTGACCAATTGTAAATTTTAGGAGAAGTTTAATCATACCAAAATAAAGATTTATGCAAAAATTCAGCTTATTCCATTAGATTTTGAGGTAAAACCCTAATACAACTGATTATGTATATTTAATTGAAAGTGGAATTTTTTAGGTTAAGTGTATTACGAGCCGAACTTCACATTAGGTCAGAATCACCTATCTTGGCCCTTGATACAAACAATATTGTTTGTAACTAAAACGCAATTTTTGCGACTTTTATAACATTGATAAAAAAGTGACTATAGTTACTTGACAGATAATTAACTTTACTATTACATCCGAGTTATATCGATAACGGAAGTATTGTGTTCTAGTTGGTACAAAAAAAAAAAACATTTTTTTCTTTTAAAAATTTGTATATAGATTATCTTTTTGGAATTTTCTGAGAAATTTTCATTTCCTGTCTGTCTGGTGGTCTGTTAAACTCATTCCCATGAACGCGCATCGTTCCAAAACTACTAAAAGATTATTTATAGCTGTAGTAAACAAATTGTGGAAATATCCGGAATGGTTTAATTGTAGAAACATCATACTTAACAACAATTCCGTTTCGAAGATACACCGCTCGAAAGTGACTTCTGTTTTTACTTAAATGCAGGCATCTCGTTAAGCGTGGTAAAAGTAATTTTTATTTTGTTAAAATTTAGATTATTCTGGGAAGTTGTTATGAAAAATAAAAAATCAGACCAGTTTACGTAAAAAATTATTCCAACAAAAAAACAAAAAATTTTTATCTTTGAATTTTTTTCCTTTTACGGTTTAAAAATTTGGTCATGGATCTATTGAATCTAATGGACCGATTTTGCTCATTAAGGAACTTCAACTCAGGTTTAATGTCTAGAATACGCCATTAAAATTTCAGCTCGCTATACTCTTTTTGCTTTTGAGTTATCGTGATGACGAATAGACGGACAATCGGAAATGAACTAATTAGACAGTCGGACCGTTGTAAATGGACTAATTTGGTGTTTTTATGAACGCCTGCCTATACCAAAATTTTGTTTGTGCGTCAATATTAGGTACCTTTACAATCTTTATAAAATCAATAAATTCTGGCATATTATGTATGACGAGTATAAAAATTCTCACAGTTGAACTCGGTCTCCAAAAAAGTTGTAGGAGCTACCTCATTTGTTAAAAAATTAACTTGAAAGTACTTTTTAAATTGCTTCTTAAAGTTTGCGATTCTATAGGTAGCCTTAAAGAAATATAGGACCTGTAAACTTTGTGATTCTATGCGTAATCTAAGAAAATCTCATGAAAAACCAAAAAAATCCGGTTTTGCTGTTTCGTTTGCGCGTTACAAACTTGAGACTGAAATTAATACAGTCTGATATATATATGTCGAATATAAAAATTGACATAAAAACTTCTAAACAATTTTTACATTTTGTAAACATGACATTACTCATTCATTATTTTATTATCACTAATAATAATCAGTGCATCATGCATATTTATCATGACTTTTATTATTGAATTACTAAAAAGAAAAAATAATACAACAAGGAAAAAACATTAAAATTAAATTCATGGAAATAAAATTTTATTGTGTTAATTATCTTACAAAAACAAGTAAATTATCTAATTATGTGTATTAGCTTTCTAAGTATTTGTATCGTATGAAAAAACAATACTACAAATGAGATTCTAAAAAAACCTTCCTCTTGTATATGTTTAAATTATGCGGGCAGATTCATAAACTATTCGCTTGATAAATGTCTCTCAAACGTACACCCTTTTAAGCCTCAAATGAATTTTGTATGCTTGAACTGAGAAAAAAAATTTTCCTATTAATTTAGTGCCAGAAGAAAGTTTATGACCGACAACTTCTTTTTATTATTAGAAAATCAGAAAATTATAGAATGATCATCAAATTCAAACTCTATGTAAATGATTCCTTGACAGTGTCAAATTTTAACAATCAAGATAATATTACTAATTAATTTATTATGAAAGTCTGATGAAAAAACAATATATTTTGAAACGTTGCTTGAAATAATAAAAAAAATTTGGAAAATGGTTGACCCTAGAAACCCGTCCCTACAACTTTCCGCTAATTTCTTACCTAAGCACTTAAAATTTAACATATTACAATGTTTTTGAGCTAAAAATTTGGTTTTTGAGCTTTGATGTTAAAAAAACACTTGTTACCGAATATTTCGTTAACGATATCTCTCGAACCAATCAACCGATTTTTACATTCTTGGCGGCGACGCGGTTTTTAGAGCTTTAATAATTATTCTATTTCATCAAAAACGATCCGAAATGAAATGTCGTTAAGTTATGTAAAAAAAACACTTTTATATGAAATTTTTCGTTTACGATATCTCTCGAACGAATCAACCGATTTTAACCGGATTGTTGGTGATCGACGTAGTTTATCAAGGTTAAGATCTGATTGTTTGATCGATACGGCCGTTTAAAAGTTATTCCAAAAAAAACCACTTTTGAAAAAATTTTTTTTCGTAGTTTTTTTTTTTAGATTTCTTGGAATCTACTGGTCCGAATCGGTTCAAATTTTCAGGAAATCTAAGTTTCGTGATTCGGTCAAGCCGTTTAAAAGTTATAAGCGGGTCACATACTTACATACATACACACACACATACATACAGACAGGGTGACATCCTCACAGAAACCGTCAAAATAGTTTTCTAGGACCTTAAAACTTCAAGATCTGATCTCGAAACACGATTTTTGCAAAACGGGGTAAAACCAATAACTTCCCAATTTCCGAAAATTTTTAATTTTCTTAACGGGAAGTTAAAAACGTTGGTAAATTTATTAAAAAAAAACATTCCCATCATTCTGAAAATAAAATAAAATAACTTTTATTGTTTTCACATTGTGTATTTATTATATTTACAGTTAGAATCAACACATTTTTTGCTTTTATTATAAGTGTTTGAGACATTGTTTATGTACTGAGAGTAATTGTTATTATTAGTATAAAAATAATTTCACCGACATTTATATTTAATATCAGGAAAATAAACTTATTTTACAAAACAATAGCAATATTAGTACAAATTATTGGTTTTTGTTTTGTGTATTATCGATGCTATAAATAAAATATGATTATTTATAAAGCATTTTGTGATTATTAATTACACCGGTAATAATAATAATTATTCATATATAAATAAAATTATTGGTTACCTATAAGGAATGTGTATATTATATGTTTTAGTGATTCATCTTATTGTATAAACTCTACACTAATAATTATAATCAAGTGACATTTTTCTCTTATTGATAAATTCAATAAATTTTTATATTATTGACATTTAACAATTGTAATGTGTACAATAGTAATTAAAGATAAATCACGTATTTCTATGAAAATATATTTTATTTATAATTATATTTAGTTTGTCACCAAGCCAATGTAATTAGCTCTGCGTGATTGAGATGAACTTGAAATAAGTGAAAAAAAAATTGTATTGCTTAAATATTTTGTTTATTTTATGGAACACATAAAAAATTTATGAAACTGATAATAGATTAAGTCACACCGCCATCTATTGAAAGTTTGCGAAACTTTCAATTCTTTTTCTTAGAAAAAATTATTTTTGCAATAAATCGAGCAATAAATATTTACAAAATTCTATAAAAATCAGTTCAGCGTTTTCATCGAATACTAGTGGGAGCAACATCATCACACGTGAACTTTATATTACAATATTATTGAGTATCAGTCTATTGAAATTATCCAATTAAAGAGTAGAAAAATACAGTTTTTTATGTAACACATGGACTGTTTTTTATGTAACACAACGTAATCTCCATCAAGAGCAACGCAATCATTCCAGTCCACTGCGTTCTGCATCATCGGTGTCTCTACGACCACGTTTGAAGTCAGCAAACCAACGTTTTATTGTTGTTTCTGATGGAGTGGAGTCCCCATAACACTTTTCAAGCCATTGCTTCGCTTGAACGGTATTTTTTCCGATCAGGAAGCAGTGTAAAATTAAAACACGAAATTGTTTTTGATCCATTGTTTTGAAAATAATAAAAGTAGCGTCACTCTTAGCACAATAACTCACAAACTAATGAATAGAATATCATGAAATTTTAACAGCTGTCTTTTGAAGGTTAGTATTAACTGAAAAAAGGTGACTGCAATAAAACTAGCACCATCTATGTGTTAGGCCCGGGACTTTTCAGTCCATGTATTATGCATTTTTATAGTTTTATATGTAATTGTGGCTCTTGAATGTGATAAAATCACAAAGTGCCTATTTTCAGTGTTGCATTTATAAAGGGGGGGGCTATATTGTATCTCTTTCAGTTGTATCGAAATGTATCGAAAAATCTAAACAAAACGCGAGATTTTTACCCGAAAATTTTTAGCCAATTTTTTTCGCATTATTAACACAGATACGTTTTACGAAATTTACTATTGATATTTTATGTGTAATGTCTTCAGTCTACCTATTATAATGTATACTAGTTGTACCCACTAATTCGTCCGTATTTAACTTTTATATTACTTTTGACCCCTCTCTCCTACTTATGCATGTGGACAGGGGCTTGGAAAAGTTACTCGTGATAATCTCCCAATTTACTTCATAACCTGAAAAATTATTCGATTGAAAATTATGTTGATTTTTTGGATATTCCCAACCTCAGATCGCCCGTAAATTATTTTTCCTTACATTTTTGTTATATTCTTACAGACTTTTATATCAATAGATTGATGCAGTAGTATTTCGTAACCTGGTAGAAACGAATGACAACATTTTGATGCACGGTGCCTATAAAAGAGTCAAGATGTCACTCTTTGTTAGTTGTTGTTGTGGAGTACCTACACACACATCCAATAGACTTGTATTATTGATACGATAGCAACCAACCACTATGCATTTCTCAATCTTAATGAATATTCAAGTATATATAATGAATGATGATCATGATGATGTATTCAATAATATTGTCAACATCCGCTTAGTAGTAAATGCAGACGCTAAAGGTGATGTGGCTTGTAAAGGACATCATTAAGTATTTGTATAATACGGTAAATAGAATTCATTATATATATATATATATATATATATATATATATATATATATATATATATATATATATATATATATATATATATATATATATATATATATATATATATATATATATATATATATATATATATATATATATATATATATATATATATATATATATATTAATTATAATGTTTCCTATACGAAATGGCGTCGTCAAGCAAGGAGATTCATTATCATCCAAGTTATTTAAGGCAGTGTTCTAGAGGAGGTTTTCTGACTGTTGCTTTCAGAAAACTGAATGGAATTACAAAAAATGTTTAATCAACTAGATTTCGAAGGCAGAAGATTGAGTAGGTTTAAAAATAAATACCCAAAAAAACAAAGTTAATGGCAAACGTGAAAGAAGCGGGGAAAAGGTTTCAATCGTTTAACCGCAAAAACAAAATTTTGGTACAGGTGTTCGTAGAAACATCTAAGTAGTTCATTTCTGTATTTCCGGTTGACTGCCCGTCATCACGATTACTCAAAACCAAAAGGAGATAGCGAACTGAAATTTTGATGACGTATTCTCTAAACATAAAAAGTTTGTGAATGAAGAAAATCGGTCCATTGGGGGTCCAATGGTTGTTTGATCCAAATTTTAAATTATAAAAGAAAAGTTCAAATACAAAAATGTTTATTTTTTGAAACTTCAGTATTCATATTTTTTCGTAAAATGTTATGTGAGTTCTCCATAATTTTACTCAAATTTGGCTAATAAACACATATAGGGCTAATAAATAATACATATTATACATGTATAGATATATAACTGTATAGACGAGCTATTTAAAGTATTTTATGAATGATAATTAAAAATAGTCCATACAATGAAAATCAATCATATATGTCGAGTATCTAAACAATTAACTCTGTTTTGTTATTATCTTAACTTGTTATTTTTAAACTTTATAACTTTTTAATTATTACAAAAACATAATCTTTCCATTATTAACAAAAAAAAAATTTTTTTTTTAAACTCATTACGACATTTAAAAAGCTTTTTACCTAATTTGGTTTGATTCGCATTTTGTTTTTTTCGAAAGATATCACAAGGCACAAATATACTCACATTTAAGCACACCTGTGAATTTCTTTCATAGTTTAATTCAAATTGTAAAACTTTTATAAATTTTGTGATTACGATTTTCATGACGAAAATAATAACCTTTTTTTATAAGAAATTTAATGCGTCTCAATTGCTGTATAAATTGCGTTGTTTTTTTCCCTACTATTCTCATAATATATTTATTTATATTTGTATTTATTTATATAGACCCCAGAAGGGATGATGAGTGATAGGTTTTTATTGATTAATATATACTTTTGAAGGTTTTTTATGTAAGCTTTCGTTATATCCAGTTTTAAACCTTTTTATACTCGACATATACATAATATGTCAGAGTAGTTTTAAACTAAAGTTTGTAACTTTAGAAAATATTGACCGCACAAAGAAAATTTCGATATAGGTGTTCATACAATCACCTAATTAGACTATTTCCGCATGTCTGCCGATCTTATCCGTCAAGAAGATAATTCTGAAAGGAAAAGAACTAGCGAGTTGCAATTTTGGTGACGTGTTTTAGACATAAAGACTAAGTTTAAGTTCGTGAATGCAAAATCGGTCCATTTAGTCCAATGGATACAGGATCCAATTTTTGAAGCATAAAAGAAAATTTTAAAGATAAAAAATGTTTGGTTTTCAAAAACAAACAACTTTTGTTTGAAACATTTTTTTGGAAAATGTTTAGGTTCGCCAAGAATTTTAGTTCAAAATTAGCTATTAAGTACATAATACATGGAGTGAAAAGTCCCGAGCCTAACACATAGATGGTGCTAGTTTTATTGCAGTCACCTTTTTTCAGTTAATACTAACCTTCAAAAGACAGCTGTTAAAATTTCATGATATTCTATTCATTAGTTTGTGCGTTATTGTGCTAAGAGTGACGCTACTTTTGTTATTTTCAAAACAATGGATCAAAAACAATTTCGTGTTTTAATTGTACACTGCTTCTTAATGGGAAAAAATACCGTTCAAGCGAAGCAATGGCTTGAAAAGTGTTATCGGAGTCCCCATCCATCAGAAACAACAATAAAACGTTGGTTTGCTGACTTCAAACGTGGTCGTAGAGACACCGATGATGCAGAACGCAGTGGACTGGAATGCTCTTGATGGAGATTACGTTGATATGAATAAAGCTAATTTTGAACCAAAAAAACTGTGTTTTCTTTGTTAGGTCCGGGACTTTTCAGTCCATGTGTTATATAAATACAATACATATTAATGTATGTATATTTATATATGTATAGATTGTGTATATTTAGATTATTTAATGAATGCTAATGATTAAAAATAGTTCAAACATTAATACTAAATAATATGTCGATTATCTAAACAATTAACTCTGTTAGTTATTATATTCACTTGTTAATTTGTAGACATTATCAAAAATGCTGTATTTTTTTTAACAGTTAATTTTCACAAGCCCGCAAAAATTAATAATACATATTTAATATTTTTCAAAAATAAAATTGTACATTTCATATAAAAACCATATAATTTCAAATGTTTAGTCACCAATAATAATAATAATAATTGTCAATAAAATGTACTGTGGTCTATTATCACAACAATAATTTTATTAAAATTATATAGAGTTAGTATTGGTTGGAAGGCTGGCTGGCTGGCTGGCTGAATGGATGTAGTATGTACTATGTGTGTCTATCGTGGAAATACCGAATAAAAAAAAATATTGTTAGAATGCGCAATACGTGAACAAATACGTATAAATATGTCTGTGTTACAAGCATTACTATCAAAGATCATGTTTTAGAGTATTATGGAATTTTATCGGGAAAAGTACGAAATTTTTATTTAAAAAAAAAAGCAGTAAAAGTGTGGAAGGAACTAGAAAATTCATTTTTCTTGCTTATATTGCTTGAGCAATTTTGAAAAATAAAATTTATTAATAATAAATAACAAAAATTCCTTAACTTCTTAAGAAACAAAAATACCATTCTACTACCCGCGACTATGTCCGTTTTGACTTTGGGTAGTTCGATCCAGAGGGAAATGAAACACGTCTGAGTAACTTCAAACCTGAACTTCATGCAAAAAACAGCTGTCCAAATATATGAATATATGATTGGAATTTGGCTCGTACGTAGCTTATTATCTAGATCAAGATAAAATATACCGTTCTATTTTTGCCGTACGACACAATGTTCCGTAAGATACATTGTTATAAAAATTCTAAGTGGATTTGTATTGTTGTTCGTTTGATTTGAAGACAATGACGTAAGTAGCAATGTCAAGCTGTCGAAGAAGTTTACCATCCTAATAAAAGAAAATAATACTTGAAGGATGAAGGCAGTTTTGCAGTCGAGGAAACGATGGCTCCTTGTCACTGTCTCAATGCACTTCCTATGAGAAGATTGACATACTTTGGTCAGCCATTGCGACATGACTATTCTTAAAATACGTCACAGAAGAATTTGTCTTTAGGCCTTTCTCCCGTTCTTGGTTACGCTGAGTAGAAAATCTCCCGCTCTTGGTAACGCTGAGTAAAACTTTAGCTTTGTAAATGAACTTCACTGTAGCTAGACTTCTCCTTTTTACAAATAATATACAAAAGTTTAAAATATTTTAATGCATTAAATCTAGTTTCTTTTCAGTATTTTTCTCCTTGTCATGCAAAGATTTCCCACCTCCCTGTTTGTGTGTATATTTACAGATTCTCAGTTACATTCACGCAAAATATCGAAATATTTAAATACAAATAAATTAAAAACGAATAATATTTTTACGTCTTGTCTTTGCAAATGTTGTGTTAATGAGTCCACATTATTTGTAACCCTATCTATCATAATATCTTTTGATACGATATAAATTTGTGGGACGCAATGTAACATCGTCTGCGTAACTTTTGTTACACGACGATGTTACGCATTCACGTCCACACAACAGTTACTGTTACGTTACACGCGTATGTTGCACGTGTATACAAGGCGTATGATTTTTCTTGACCAGGGTAGAATCGAGAACGGACCGCAATCGAATTATGATCGCTCTTTTAGTGTGACCCTTTCCTAAATCGGACGTTGCGCGTACCCTTATATCATATTGACTTGTTTTAGAACTTTTGTGCATAGCAACCATTTACGTTTTCATAGTAACCACTTGTAGTAAGTTAACATAATATTATACGATTACTACGTTCTATGTGTGCTTGTTGTACTCTACTAGTATATAAACTTATCAAGTTCTCAGCTCTGCCCAGAAAGATTTTTTTTTCATGCATCGTATGATAATATAATAATGTACTGTTTATGCCATAGTTTATTGACTATTTATAGTTTTTTTCTTCTTGTTGCTAATACAAAAATCTGTTTTTTGTTTCTTGTAATTGTTATTGTTATTATTACCATCGATTTAAAAGAAAAATGGGTGCATGTCCTTATGTACGCGCGTCAGAAGTAATATTTCTTTGACATCATCAAAAAAACAATGTTTATTTACATGCAAATAATTAATTACAATAAAATAATAAAAGGACTGGAGAAGGATAAATCAACACAGTCAATAAAGCTCAGTTTAAATTTGAAAAATTAAATAAATATATATTTTCTTACATTTAGTGTAACATAAATCATAGCAACAGCTTCAACCTGTGAATTTTGTGTGGCGGTGATGCGCGCGCATTTTAAAATTTCACTCTCATCATTTTTTCATAACGCGCCTAAAGAAGTATAACTTCAAAAACGTATTCAAGTAAGTGTTGTGCAACACCACATAAATGTTTAATGTGATTTTGAGTTTGTAAAAATTACGCACTAAAATTTTATTATATCTTCTATATGTATTTAATGAAGGTTCTTGTGTTCGTCCCTATATTATTTATCCGATTGCGATGCAACTTGTGCCAGGAAAACATGAGAATTCATTAATTTACAACATAATTACAGACTTGACTTTTTTTGTAATAATTGGAAATATTATGTTTAAGTTCTATAACAAAACAATTGTTTATTTTTTTCGTCAAAATTAAAAAGCTATATCAAATTTTGAATTCAATACGCAGCACCTCCTGATTGTTGACGGACCATTTTGCCATTTAACTTTTTTCCATAGGATTTGTAGTTTTGCCGAAAATCGAGATAAACCGTGTTTTACCCTTAAAAACTCACCTCCTTCCACTTCCCAACATCAGATCGCCCGTAAATTATTTTTCCTTTCATTTTTGTTATATTATCCTTCGCTTCCAATGGTCTAAATGCCTTTGTTTCCAAACTATAAAATCATGGATTGCATCCAAATATGGTGTTATCAATATTGTATGTTTGCCAGCGATCTGACGAATTTCAGTTTTTCTAAAATTTTGCTTGTTAAGGGGATTTTTTAATTGCATAACGATAATTTTTATTTAAAAAGATTGTAGACACTATCGCTGTATTTCCCTGGGTTCGTTAAACCCAAAAAATTATCGTACTTCATGGGAAAAAATCGGGCAGCTGGAGGAAGTCTTAACTTTTACCCTATATGTGCCAGGACCACGATGCATTACATCGATACAGTACATCAAGACCTTGACCCAGCAAGAAAAAAAATTTTTATTTCAGTTTGATAATATATATTTCATTTCGTGATCAATAAATTTATAGCGAAATAAAAAAAATAAATAAACGCACCGCACTTTTCTCGACTTTCTGTCATATTTATTGAAAATTATAACATTCTCGATTTTTATGGTGTATTTTATAATTTATCTAGTGTAAAATAAAAGTTTTACTTAAATAAACAAAATTAAATCTGATAAATACCTTAAAAAACCATAAAAATCGTGTTTTGAAATTTTGTAATTTTAAATAAACATAAAGATTTATAGCGGTGTGCTTTTCTGAATTTCAATTTTTTTTGACGAGCACACAAATTTATAATTGACGAGCTATTGCGCAAAAGGCAAACCAGAAAATCGTTGATAATCAATTGAATAGTTAAAATTTATTATAGAAATTTTGGAATAATAAAGAATAATGAAATTTGTGAACCATGCATGTAAAATTGTTTGTTAAAGGTTGTTAACTGACGTTTCATTTAATTTACATCACTGAACAATAAAGTAAGAAGTTATTACACTTCCTTTGAATGTCGCGTGACATACAATTAAATTTTTTTTTTGTTTGTTTAATTTGTGTGACAATTGGCAAGCGTGGTTTGTTTTTTTTTTCTTAAGATTTTTTTATTAATTTTAAAGAAAAATGGTGAACAAATTTACACGCATATATTTATATAAAACATGTAATTATCAACGTAGTGATTGATTTGTATTCGCATGGTATACTTTGCTGTATGCAGAAAGGAATTTAATAAATTTGAATTTTTTTTGGAGTATCTACTTGTCACTGTGTCAGTATCAGACTAACAGTAATAAGCAAAATATCCTATATAAAAAATATTTTGTATTTTATAAATAAGTGCAATTCGACTGCAAAGAAGTCATCATCAGTATGAATTAGCTAGTCGTAATGATTCTTTGAGGAGATGTTACTTATTGCTTATTTGATGACGGTTTGATATATTTTTGATCTAGGAAATTGTGGCAAAAAATAGAAATTTATTCGAAAAATCCTACAGTTCTCTTTAATAATACTCAAACAAATTAAAAGTTTACAAAAAAATATCGTTTTCAAAAAAATGAAGAATTAAAAAATAATTCTAGTAGTCACTTTTCAACTACTAAGGTCCAACAGTGACTACAGTGGTAATTATACTATACACCAATAGCACACAGGATACCTAGGTGATCACTCATCTAAGTACTCGCTGTGTCTGATGTATAACTAAGCTTAACTTTGATGTTCGGTTGAGATCTGTAATAAAACTTTCCCTGTAATAAAAATTTCCCTTGTGACCAATTACCTTTTGAAATTGACAACAGTCATGTCCTTAGCCAAAAAAATAGTTACTTAGTCACAAAAAAATTATAGAGATTGCCAATTTAAAATTATTTTTTACTTTTAAATGTCCATCAGAAAAAATAATCATAAATATATTTTATTACTCTCTTTCGTTAAAATCTGGGGAAATGAACAGTTTTTTATTGCCCTTCTTCCAGGACCGTTTATCCTAGTTCAGAGGCTTAATCACAAAATGTAAACTTTAAAATCAGATTAGTAATTTTTTCGTTTCTGTCAAATGGATATTTTTTTTTCGAAAGCAAGGTATTTAACTTTTTATTACGAAAACGCAACAAATTATTCGTGAAAAATGCGTGGGACATTTTTTTGAAAATGGAAAGACCTTCAAAATAATTGTCGGTAAAAGTCATGACATTTTAGCATGACGAATACAATTATTATTGAAAAAGTGTGGTTTGAAATCAGAGCTGTATACAGATAAATAATTAATAAAATTTCATCCATCATAAAATATTGTAAAAAAATTTGTTGCCTAATCTCAACTGTTTCGATTGTGAAATTTGTATGTAATTTCTGATAAACTTTGTAATCGATACGTAATAATTCTTGATCATGGCCTACGAAAACAATATATGTAGGTATTAAATAACAATATATTTTATGTCTTTTTTCGCGAATTTTATATTTAATTTTCACATTTTATTGATTTTTGATAAGAATTACATATTTAATCAATAAAAATAAATACCATTAAATACGTTAATGGTTTCTAATATTCACCACTGTGGGTTTTTAATTATTATTTGTGTAATATAAAAAGTTTAATTAAAAAAAAAATATCTTTTGTATTATTGCTGGTTGCTTGTCTCAAGGTCAATAATAAATTCTTATTCTCTAATTATATAATAATGTCTGAGTGAAAAAATTCATTATAATCAATTATTTTGATTAAATTAAAAATCGATATTTTTCCTTTTGACCATAAAGTGTTGCTAAAGTGATAGTTGTGAGTAAGGTCATAGTAAATTTATACGCTAATCAAGTATTTTTGACATACGATCTTTGTGCTATCTAGTGGTTTATTTTTAAACCACCATGTACCAACAAATCTTACAATTGAGTGACAAATATGAAATATTTATTAGAACTAGTGAAGATAACAACTTACAGAGTTAATTGTTTAGATACTCGACATATGGTTAAGTATCAATGTTTGATCTAATTTTAATTAGCATCCATAAAATAGTATAAATATCCATTTAATAAACTGATACACATATAATAATATGTATTGTAAATACCAATATGTGATAAATTTCAGCTTAACTTGTGGCGTATCCTTATATTTAACGAAAAAACAAATTTTAACCAAAAAATGTTTGTTTTAAAGAAATAAGCATTTTTTGTATTTAAATTTGTATTCTTATAGTTTAAAAGTTGGATCAAGGATCCGTTAGACCTAGTGGTACGATTTGGATCATTCTCGAACTTAAACTCACTTTTTATGTTTAGAAAATATCACCAAAATTTTAGCTCGTTACCTTTTCTTGTTTCTGAGTGATCTTGATGGAGGGACGAACAATCGGAAATAGACTAATTAGGTGTGTCTTTGAACACCTATACCAAAATTTCTTTTGTGCGGTCAATTAATGATAGCGTTAAAAACTTTAGACTAAAATTAATATTATATACTCAAACATATTATGGTAAAATTATAATTGTGTTTTAAAATAATATTAAAACTATTTTGACCTGGTATTTCTCACAAAACTACCTAAAAAATTGTTGAGAATTATCTGTATCAATTAAATACATGAAATACATTAAATACAATTAAATACATTGAACATCATTGTTTTCCTGTCGAAATAGTGTTTTTACGAAAAATATCTAATTTAATTTCTTGAAAACTACTCAATAAAATTTCCACAGATATTTTTCTTAAAAACGGAAATATTTATTTATAATTATTATAATTTTTGTTTAATATAAGAAATGAAAAATATTTATTTATTGTTGAAAACAATTAAATATATTTATTTGAATGTCTCGTACTACGCATACATAGGTGTTTCTTGTTGAAAATAAAGAAGGCTGGTTGTATATCTTTATCTCTATTTTGAACCACACATTACAAAAAATAACACAAGATGACAGGCATATACTATATTGGTGTATATGATAGTTTATTTCTGTAGCAAGTATAGTATATGATATTTTACGAGTATTTGGATTGACAGATCGTCACTATTCCATCTGGTGGTAGAAAAAGTAATAAAAATGCGGGTTTTAAAAGTTATTATACATAATATGTCATGGTATATTTATTTTAGTCTAATGCTTGTAACGTTACCCAATTTTCACCGCACAAACAAAATTTTGGTAACGGTGTTCGTAGAAACACCTTATTATTCCATAATCCGGTTACCCGTCCGTCCGCCCGCTGAAATATTGGTGACGTATTCTTAACATAAAAAATGAGTTTAAGTTCGTGCATGATCCAAATCAGTCCATTGGGTCTAATAGATGCTCGGCCCAACTTTTAAACTATAAAAGAAAAATTTAAATATAAAAAATGTTTATATTTTTGAAATAAAGAAACATTTTCGTAAAATGTTTGAGGTCTTAACAATTTAAGTTCAAACTTAGCTAATAAACACATATATGTAATAACAATACATATTATTAGTATATATAACTGTATAGACAGAATATTTATAGTATTTTATGAATGCTAATTAAAAATAGTCCAAAAAATGAAATCCAATCGTATGTTGAGAATCTAAACAATGAACTCTTTTAGTTGTTTTCTTCATTTATTTTATTATGAAATAATTATGATCCTCATTAAGGATGAGTGAGTATACGATATAAAATTTCAACTGTAATCCTTGAAATTAAAGTATATTATAGAATGAATAACGGGACTTTCGAATAAAATTAAAAAAAAAAGTATTTCACTATACATTTAAGAAAGGAAATTGACTGGAAATACCATTCACTATTGTGTTACTTTCGCGCCGAGAGTATCATAATAAAGAATAATATTCATAAATACATTATGTATAATTCTATAATTAAACCCAAATAACTAATCAAATATATGTTTTACAACTGTTTACAAATGTGTCTAAGCAATTAGACAATCGTCATATAATTGGGTATATAGTATAGTTTAAAAGTTGGGTTATGGTTATAATCCAATGGACTGAATTTGCTCATTTACAAAATTAAAACAAATTTTTAGGCTCAGAATGACGCCATCAAAATTTAATTTCTTTTGGTTTTTGAGTTATCTTAATGACGTACAAACTGAAAATGGACTTAATGAAATTACTTAATAACGTAGTAATTTCTGCCTAGAAAAAGCAACCGTGTGAGTCTTGGTTCCGAGTCCTGTGGCAATTTGGAAACTTTTTTGTATAGTATCGTAACCTCAAAATGGGCCACATCTGAGAAAAAAACTGGGTTTTAAATATTAAAAAAAATTGTTTAGAAACCGAATGGAAAGGCTAAAGTGTTTAGAATTCCGAAAAGTACGCGGACGGTTTGTGCGAACGGATTTTATTAAAATCGGGAAAAAAATCGTGTAGCAACCGGTTTTGCCTTTGAGGAAAATAGTTGTTTTTGTGTAGACATGCTCTAATAAAAACTGCCACCCTTTTTGGCTGGACATTTTTTTGAGAAAGGATTAAAGTGGCAAACATTTTCCATTTTTCAATCGCTCCACCAAAAACCGTCCACCAGAAACGGATACCAATTTTTTGAATACATACACTTTTTACAATATTTTATGCCAATAAAAATATGGTGTTACTGTGGAAATAATTGGAGTTTTATTTGGCTTATTTTCGTGTGCAGTTTTCTTACCACCACTTACCACATTTTTTTTAATAAATATAAAAAAAAAAATAAAATGAGCATAAACTATTTCCCATAATATTTTGTTTAAAAAGAAACTAAATGACTGCATATCCATCATTGTAACGAATTTTTTTTTTTGAGAAATATTATTTATTTTATATATTAATCGATTTCAAATTACGAGAATATTCTTTAGTAATAAAAGACCTGAAACATACATTCAGAATACCGAATAGGCGAATACAGATTAAATGTTTTTTTTTCTCGCTATTATATTTAGAAAGAACATCACTCAAAAATATAGAATGAAATTCATCCCGAAGATGTCTAGACGTGATTATTGAATTGAAATTAGGTGCTAGTCTATTTATTACAGACAAAACCAATGTTTTCAAAAAAAAAAAAAAAAAATATTAATAAGAAAAAATATGTATGATGAAAGTAATTCGCGAGGGATACTCGTCTACACATTATATGCATAAATTCATGTTACATACTTATTATTGTATGGCCGTATACAAAAACTCATGGTATACTACAGTCAAAATAGAATTTAACCTCGCACTACATTTCTGATCCAACTTTTTTTTTTCTTTTTATAAGGTTTAGGATCACTTACGGAGTATAAAATTACAAAATCTGTGGCCGATTTCTTGGAAACTATATACTTGAGGGGAAAAGCCATTGAGGTCATTATTGTAGAGAATAAAATTTTTCGACTTTCGTAAAATATTGGCCGATAACTCTGAAAATATTGGATTAATCAATAAAATACATTCATCTATTTTTGAAGATTAATTTTAAAAACTTTTTTTCGAATGTCCATACTTTTTGAGTAATAGAACGTTAAATTTGGAACTACCGGGAGTAAGGTCCAAAATTCTAAGGTATACATTAAGTACAAATTTAAAAAATAAATGGTACAAATTTACCAAAAAAATTCTTATAACTCAAAAAGTACGGACAGTAGAAATAAAAGTTTAAAATAAAGTTGTAGAGTATAAATTGATCTTTAAAAATGAATAGATACATTTAATTGATTAATCCAATATTTTAAGAGTTATTGATAGAGATAAAAAACAAATCGAAAAAGATAGAAAAACCGATTTATTAAATGGGCCATAAATTGTAAACGGTAAGTTATACAAAAAAAGTTTACAGAAAATAAAAGACGCAAAATTTTATTCAATAATGATCTGAATACATTTTCAGCGAAAGTGCATAGTTTCCGACATATTTTTTTCAAAACAAAAACATTTTTTCAAGATGGTGTTTGAAGCTCCACCGGAATTTGTACGCATTATTCTCAGTAAGTGATTTAAAACCTTATAATAAAACTTAGATCGGAAATTTAGTGATACATCTATTTTTACTGTAGTATATACGAAAACTCATGATAGTGTGTTGTAAATACGTGCGGCGCTGGCTGAATTTGTTGACTTTGTAACAACGTTGGTGATGATGATGATCATCATCATGTAGCATTGTGGTAGTGGACCAATGAGAGGATTGTATGACCTTGGTAAAGACGGACATTGTCCTCAGCAACATTCTTTTCATCATTTACTTAAATCGTATACTGTTGGTTGTGTTTACTATATTAATATTTAAATAAATAAATAAATAAAAATTATAATTTTAATTGATTTTTAGAATGGTTAATTTCTTGTTTTTATTCGTTTATCTGAGATCCTTTTTATAATAATAATAATAAAGTAATAAGAGGGTACTCGAAGCTGCGTTTTTTGCACCTAGATATTTTGGCCTTCTGCACCTTCCTACAGAATACTCCAACGCCTGAAGGCCAGGATGCTTTCTGGCTAAAGTTGTTGTAAAAGTATAATTCCAAAGCAAATGAAGCTACAGAATCTTATCAAAACCAGTATCCACGCAAAGAGTAAATTTTCTCCGCTGAGATTGTTCCGTGATGAATGGATCCAGAGTTTCAGGCGCGAACATTCTATATCAAACACCTTCCAGGAAGATTTCATCTTCCTCCAGACACAACCTACGAGTATGATCGTCTAAAATTTCCTTTAGAACACTCCATCGCCTGAAGGCCAGGATGTTTTCTGGCTAATGGTGCAGTGAAAGAACTATCCAAAGCAGAAGGTACGCAAAATGCCCACATTTTCTCCGCCGATATTGTTCCATGATGAATGGATCGAGAGTTTGAGTCCCGAACATTCTATACCTAACACCTTGAAGATTTCTACAGGTGCAAATGAGGAGAATAGAGGTTTCATAGAGACCTCCAATGTCCTATCAGAAGACCCACTATTTTTCTCAACTGTACCTTGGTTACTTTCAATCGGAAACAGCTTATACTTATGGAGAAACTTTTAACATATAGAACTAATTGAGTTGGAATCAGCGCATTGTACACTTATTAATTGATACATTAGTAAGATCCAAACAAAATCGGATCAGTGACCAAGTGAGTAAAGGCTACTAATATCTTTACCCACTTGACTACTTAGACTAGAGGTTGCGTATTCGATTCCAGGCATCGACAGTGTGATACCTCATTAGGAAAAGAACGAAGTAACCGGCTCCACAAATAACATAATAACAATATAATTGTCACCTTTTGCTAGACGGTATCTTTGCCTTCAGATGATGGAGTATTCTAAAGGAGGTTACAGAGGACCCAAAAGTCTAGGTACCAGGGAAATCGTTGCGGTTCACCTACTAATATACTTTTAGATCCAAACTGTCCTGTTCATTAAACATTTGAAAAATGCATGAAAATCTACCAAAATAATTTTTAAGATTTGATTCCTATGTATTTTTAGAATTGCTCTTCGATCGCCGTGATTAATATAGCCACAAAATAATTCTAAAATTACTAAATTTATCAAAAAGTATGTCTAAGTATGTCCACATTTCTGCCTAAGATATACACACTACTTTTCGAAGATAAATTATTCAAAAGAGATTAATTATTTTTATTTCTAGTTCGAGTTTGCAATAGATGTATAGCGTTCCGTATAGCTGAATAATTTTCATATCGACGCCATATTCTGAAGCTTTTTCCAATAGTTCATTGGCTCAAGGTAGTATCTTACCTATTTACATCTGGGTTTAACTTCATAATTTTGCTTATGATGTTTTCATAGTCGCTATATAGCGAAACATAAATGTGACCTCGTTTTGTCCGTCTCTCTTCCGTCTGGATTAAAATATTTATTTGAATTCAATGTATGCTGTGCTGTTGTGATTCATTTAGCATTTTTGTTGTTTATATGAACTACTACGCCCCAGACAAACTAATTTCTATTTAATAATGACTGGAATTATAATATAGAATATAGATCACAGTGCATATTAGTGATAGTTTTTAAACCTTATATTGAGTTTAGTTTTCGCACAACTAAAAATTTAATTTGAGAAAGTTCTTGGAAATGCAATGTTATCTATCGTCAACTATTTTTAGTTGACTTGCAGTGTTAAAATAGTAAAAAATATTCATTAACTACAAAAGTAGGTTGTTTGGTTAAGATTCGAAATTTGTTTCCATATTTTTTTGTCTTAATGTTAAATTAATTAATTAATTAAATTTTGTCTTAAAGTTTTTTGAATTTTTTTTTTTTTACATATCACTGTCTACTTTTACTATTTGATGATTTTTAGAATCACTTTTCATAGGGAAATACGGAGAAACAATATTGAAATGCACCTATATCGAATATCACACATACATAAAACAAAAAAGATACTCAATACTACCGCGACATTTTACGTTTGTATAACACATATACAGTACCAAGACTGATGGCTTTATTTTTATAACGTATTGTGGCTCTAACAGATACTATATACAATTTATACATACACTCACTCACTATATTATATACATGCATTGAAATAATATTTTTAATGTTTACATATTTCAATTGTTTATTTAAACGACGTCGTCAATTCATGCCATTTTTTATGATTCCTAACTTTCCTTTCTGTAATATATTAAATTTTGATTGAATTTTGTAGAATAGTTTTTACTTTATGTGAAAAAATCATATTAAGAAGGCTTTTTTCCCATAATAGCCCATATTATATTAAAAAAATTTGCATCACGTTTTTCTGTACTTTGGGCAAATCAATCGGACAAGGATCTTATTTTTGGATATTAATTGAAGAACAAACATACGAAGTTTCATTAAAATCCTTCGAAAGTAATTTTTTGACCCCACTACCTAAAGTAGGGATCAATAACAGATGATTATTATGTTTTGTTTGTTTAGAGGGAATTGTTTTTGTTACGTGAATTTTCGTATTGTAGTTTTTTGTTTATGTGTATATTTATTCTATTTAGGTGTATTTTAATATTGATTTCTCTACTTTCTCTATAGAAAAGGGTTGCAAATATAAAGTATTTTAAAAAGTTTGATTAAACCACAAAATTCAGGGGAAAATCTCCCATAAATTTTTTTGCGAAAACTGGATACTTTTTGAGTTACCCGCCATTAAGAATGTGGATTTTACACTAAAAAAAAAATGTAAGATTTGAATATTTTTCATGAATATTTCGCAAATTTTATATTTTATTGAAAAATATCTGGGAAAAAATTTTGTTTTTCAATTCTGCAAATGTAATATTGAGCTAATATTATAATATAATTCGTTGTGAGTTGCATTTAGTTCAAAATTTAAATACTGGAATAGAACGAAGTTTTCGGTACGTTTAAGGCCATTCAAAAGGCGTTATTGTCTCTAAATGTTGAAATTTTTAGCAATCTATATTCCGATTATTTTATCCGAGTGCCAAAAATATAAATATATTAACGTTTTTAGCGCTTAAAAAAAATTTAAAGCGAAAACATTGATGAAATCCATCTACCTTAATAAAACTAATAGCACTCGACTATAATCACAATGCTTGCTGTACTTTTACGTCACAAGATCGTCGCCATTATAACTTGGAGCATGTTTGTAGTTATTTCAAATTAAATAGAAAAAAATTCAATAATTTACTATAAAGCTTAGTTTTTTGTTTATTTTAGGAAGGGTATTTCAAAATTTGTCATCATTCCTTTTTTTTTTATATAGTATAATTAATTCTTCATAACTGTAAGGTCTATATATCTTGTAGGTTTATTTTTAATCTATAGGTAATTAGGCATAGTTCAAATATATGCCGAATATTTAAAATACTTAAACTCTTATCTTCTTCACTTGTTTAATTAATTTTTGTCATTTTGTTCGGTGTTCATCCGTTAATAAACAATCAAAGATATGAGTGGTCAGTTAGTGTTTAGTTTAATTTAAACTAATAAAATTAGCAAGTTTATATGTCGTCCATTTCTGTATATATGTATAAACTATTTAACATAGAGTTTGAGTCATCAATTAAAACTTATTGGCCACACACAAATTTATTCAAATTGTAAATAATGGTACAGTTTATACCATAAAGATCCATACAAAATTAACATATATTTTAATATTTCTTTTGATTCAGATAAACAAAGCCATTTAACGGTTTTTGTGACATTTAAAAAATTTGAAATTTTTTATTAGTTAATATTTTAAATTAAACAAGTGAAGATAACCACTTACAGAGTTAATTGTTTAGATACTCGACATGTAATTGAATTTCTTTGTTTGGACTATTTTAAATTAATATTCATAAAATACTATAAATATTCAGTCTATAACAGTTCTATGTGACATACATGTATAATAATAATATGTATTGTATAATAAGCCCAATTTGAGCTAAAATTGTGGACAACTCATATGAAAAAAATGTTTCAAACATGTTGTTTGATTCAAAAAAATAAACATTTTTGTATTTGAACTCTTCTTCTATCTTTTATAGTTGGGTCAAGGATCCAATGGATCGATTTTACTCATTCACGAACTTAAACTCACTTTTTATGTTTAGAATACGTCATCCAAATTTGTTGTCTCTTTTTGTTTTTGAGTTATCTTGATGACATATACCAAAATTTTGATTGTGCAGTAAATATTAAGTAATCTTTCAAATAAATTTTGATTTTTTGGCCCCAATTTCCTAGATCAAATTATTTTGTATTTTTATAAATACGTATTTCGACTACAAAGTAGTCATTATCAGTATGAATTAGCTAGTTGTAATGATTCTCTGAGGAGATGTTACTCGTTGCTAATTTGGTGACAGTTTGCACTTATAAATACGTATTTCGACTACAAAGTAGTCATCATCAGTATGAATTAGCTAGTTGTAATGATTCTCTGAGGAGATGTTACTCGTTGCTAATTTGGTGATGGTTTGCGAGATAATTCATACTGATTTTGACTAGTTTGTAGTCGAAATACGTAATTATAAAATACAAAATAATTTCATCTAGGAAATTGGGTCAAAAAATCGAAATTTATTCGAAAAAATCTTAGAGTTCTCAATAATAATTATAAAAATAATAATCTTTCAAACTTTACACTAGAATTTAAAAAAATTTAGGTCAAATAATTAAGATCTGCCGAATGTGGTGTGTATAAAAATTATTGAGATAAAAGTAGTATTTAAAAACAAAATCGTTCTTGCTTCTCCAAAATTCATGTTTGTTTGTACTGAACGGGCAAATAGTCTATAAATGTTTTCTTAGAATATGATTTTTACTTTTATTTTCTTAATAAACACTTAATTTAATTTTTTTGTATAGAGCTTTAGTTTGTGGAAATAATAATAATAATAATTGTTATTTATTCAAAAGACTGCTGGAATGCAACTGTTACCAGATTGAAGGTTGATCTTTCATGCGTCATAACAAACAAAAAATAAATAAAATATTAATATCAAAATAAACTGGATTCCAGTTTGCAAAAAATCGTTAATTGTATAAAAAAAAAAATTTTCCAAAAAAAATATTTCTTATATTTTACCTGTAAGCTTAAGACAGCTCTTTTTTAGCTTATTTTACATTGATCGAGTTAGCCGAGCTCAAAACGTAATTGTGTCGTGATACTGGCAAGAATAATTTTTCAAAAAAATTGTGGATGTATAATAAGTATGCTTAATAGCTTCCTCTTTAAAAAGAGGCCTGCTTGGAAGTAGCTAGGTTTGTTTTGGATTGTTTCTATAGTTTCGAAATTTAAGATGCGATGTTTAGACCATTCGCCTTAAATCATCAATCCTCAGCGCCTGACAGGGTAGTATCTATGGTCCTAAGAAGAGATAATTCTAATTTATCCTTAAATGTAATACCCGTATCATCAACAATGGGAATATTTATTGTTTTATACAAAATTGAAAATTATTATTAATTGAAATGAAAAGTAGGCGACCGAGAACTGACCTTTAAGGCACAATTCGATCAATGATTTTCTTTTCAGGTGAAACTTTATCAATTTGGTGTTTAAGGGGCTTTATTTTTCGAATACTTGTTTGAAATTCTATAAAAAATTCTCCATGATAAACCGTTGTTTATTCTACGATTGAACTCTTTTATATTTCAAAATTATTTTATTTTCTGATATTTAAAATTGTTGCCTAGCCATGATAAAAAGAAGCAACGACGGGTTGAGATGACGGCATTTTCAATTTGATGACCGTGTTCAGGGTCAAGGTTAACTTCATAATATTGTTATTTTTAGTATTTAAAAAAAATAAAATAAAGTTTTTTTCTTCTGATATTTTGGTACAATTTATTTACTCTACAAGTCGAAATACCCGTTGAAAAGTCATTACTTACGTTCTTATTTGGAGACTTTTTGTCAAATTTGTCAAAACTTGAACAGAAAAACGTTGTCTAGGTGCGATCTCCAAGATTCACATGACGAATTACCGAATGAGGATAATCAAAAAAATTTTTAATAATTTGTGTATTATTACGATATTTGCGTTTTTAATACGCTTTTATTATTTTTATAATTATTAATGAGAAGTCTAGGATTTTCGAATAAATTTCAAATAATTTGCACGTGCAAACCGTCATCAAATTAGCAACGAGTAACATCTCCTCAGAGAATCATTACAACTAGCTAATTCATACTGATGATGATTACTTTGTAGTCGAAATACGTATTTATAAAATACAAAATAATTTAATCTAGGAAATTGGGGCAAAAATTATTATTTTTCGAGATAATCGAGTCCAAAAAAATGAATGTACATACGTACATAGCCTTACACAAAAATCTCTGTAAAAACATTGAATATGAGTTCTAGTAACCTTAAAACGTAAATATATATATATATATATATATATATATATATATATATATATATATATATATATATATATATATATATATATATATATATATATATATATATATATATACATATATATATGTCAAAATTCGGGTCCATTACAAGAACTTCTTAGTTAAAAAGTCGTTTAAAACTTTAATTTATCCTGCAAAATTCAATAACTAAAGTAAAAAATTTTAGAATAATTTTTAAACTCGATCCAACAAAATTATGATAATAAATAAACGGTCTAAAAACTTAAATGACAGGACATAGCTCATAGGATATTTAACGAAATGTGTGATTATTGTTCTCTTAAGATTATCTATGTACAAAATCTTATTACTTAGTTGTTAATTGATACTTATTATTTAAATGAGTTCTACAAACATCGTTGTGGTGGTGGAAAGCATTAGAAGTTCAATTGTATCGATGGTGGCAAAAGAAAACTTCTATTTTTTAATTCTATGTCTAAAGTATTGTGTTTAGAGAAGAAATAATGTAAAAGTAAATATATTCCTAGTAAACCAGAAACATATTTGTTATTAGAAATATTTACAAGTGGTTACAAATAAGAGCAAACTAATTTTTTTAGCCGGTTCTATTTTTGTGTTAAACTTATCAATACCTACATATTTTATTTGAAATATTTTCCTCAGAAAATTCATATAAATATAATAATAGTATGGAGTTCCAATAATTACGCTAAAAAAGTATTTATCTTGTAAAAAAAAAAGTCATTAGAATCATATTTGGACTAAAAAAAGCTGAAACATATTCAGAGATAGACGAATTTTGACATTTTACGGTGTTTTTGTACTCGAGATTGTAAAGTTTTTTTCTCAGAATAAAAGTTATTTTATTTCAAATAAAGTCAGTACAAATCGTTTTACAAGACAACAGCGTGGTTATTTGCACCCCTGTTGCAGTAACAAATGTATAGATCTTGGAACTCGTAATCAGACAATTCGTCTATATAATAAATTTGCTAATTGTAAAACAATAATTTGTATAATAGAGAGAGAGATAGATCGAGCTTTGTGACTGGAGTAGAAAAGCACTTATTAAATATTTGTCTATACTCATTAGAAGAAGTTTTGCTGTGCGCCTTGGACACGATTTTCCATCTCTTGAAACTTAATTATAGACAAGCACTCTTTGTTTGCTGAGTGACTTACAATGTGTAAGTTTTTTGATCTTACGTCGTTTCAACTGGGAAACTTAACTATTTTGACTGCTGTAATTTTACAGCTTTTATTTAAACGTACTTCATCTTAGTATCAAGTGTATTCTACATCCTGAACCAAATCACTTCCTCAGTGATATTCGAGAGGCTAGTGATATTTGATTATTAGTATCGGATGCCCTCTATCCTTACCGATGGTTTTTCATTTGGTTTACACAAAGTGAATACTGAGATAGTTCCTTATAAAGTCAGCCATAGCTGTATACCTTCTCCTTCCCTTCATATGCCCCATCCTATTTTTGGACTTATTCTGTACAATTATGTATTGTTTAGAAAAAAAATAATTAATAAAGAATTGAATTGAATTAAATGGTGTTCTGGACAAAATGGTAGGGTTATTGCATTTTTTTTTATTAATTAGTTTTGTTCTCATTTTGTTTGTTGAAAGTATATAGTAATAAAAGAAATTTCTGTGACGCGTCACAATAGATTTTTTTTATAAAACAGTAAGTCAGTAACTATTTATAGAACCTAATAAAATTTCGGAATAATAAAAATTTACACCTAGATAAATTTGATTTTTCAAATTGATTGTTCTCATACATACAGACTATCTTTAAGCAATCTATTTGATTTACAAAAGAGTATATCCTGTTTACTCTAAAAATTTATTATTATAGACCTTTTCTTTACTCTATTAAATCAGTGAAAGTTTTTCTAAAAATTAATTCAATTGTTTTATTATTTGTGTGTTCTTATTGGTAAACAAGAAGATTTTTATTATTATTATTATTTTATTTTAATTATATTTAAATTTACATTTTGATTGTATTCGAAGATTAATGATAAAATAAAAACATTATCATTAAATTATAAATAGGTAAACGTACACAAATATTTACTTCCGAGTTCGGAAGTATTGTTTTCCTGATTAAAAAAAAGTTTTTTTTGTAACTTCCTGAGTAATTTGTATTTCGTGTTTGTCGGTCTGTAAAACTCATTCAATAGCGAACTTTTGGGGTAGTGAAAAATAAAGCAGAAAATTTGATAAAAATTAGAATTTATGTAGAAATATTTCTGAATTTGAGACATAAAAACTCATGATTAATTTATTATCATAAAATAAAATTCGATATTTTTATTTTTATAACACTAGACTGCCATGGTGTGACGTCATTTTGGTATACACTATTAGCTGTTATATACCAGTTCAATCTAAACAGTTAGCTTAATTGGTTACAAAATATTTGAAAGTGTTATGTTTTGTTCTCAATAATATTCTCAATATTATATACCGATATTCCGTCACCAAAATGGATGGCAGACAGTGTTTTATTGGAATAAAATAGGTTTAAATTTTAATGTTATTTTATGGCAAGATATCGTGTTTATTTTGCAAAAATATTTATTTTTTGTGACTTTATATCAAGAAATCAATATTTTGAACAACTTTTTCAAACATGGTAAACTATCCTATTAAACGAGCATAACTCCACAACTAATGAACGAATTATTAAAAATTTGTGGTAAACAGTAGTGGAATTGTTCAAGACTGACCTATTTTAGAAATATATTATGTAACAAATTCTCATTCCAGGGATATAGCGCTTGTAACTACCTCCTTCTTTCACTTGAATGTCGATATCTCATGAACCGTACAGTCGATTTTGATGATATGCACATATGTGGTATAGATTTACATTAGTAGTTTAAACTGGATCAAAATTATTTATTCTCGAACATCGTTATTCAAAATAAATCGAAAATTTAAACGAATAAACGTGAAAAAATGCAAGTCAGCTTACTATTACAAAATGTATTTTTTTTTACATCATATCCAAATTGCAACTCAAACGGTCAAGCCGTTTCAGAGATACAGCTATTTAAGTAAATATATTTGATAATGAGTATTTTCATATAGATAAATGCCGATATATCGTGAACCATTTATCAAATTTTGATGAAATTTTGTAAGTAGATACATTGTGTAGTTTTTCATCAGAAAGTCATTCGTATTTTGTTGAAATTAATTACTTTGAGTATATGATGGGAGGGAGGGGCGAGTTAACAATAAGTTTTTTTGAAAATAAAGCTGCGTGGTATAGAAAATTTTATATAATTGAAATGTATAAAATGCATTTTTCATCTCATATCCAAATTGTGATTGATTGGTTGAAAATGGCCATATACGTAGCATATACGTACATTACGAGGAAGTTTTGTGTCCATTATTGGAAGTGTATTTTTGTATTCTACACTATTTCACTTTGTATACAATATATTAATACGAATATATGTATATGGTACAGTTAAAATATAAATTTAGTTGTTTTCTTTGATACCTAGTATATATATTAACAGTTCTTAAAAGAACTATAAGTCGATCAAATGACTAATATGCGGGTTTGAACGGTGATCTACCCACTGGTAGTCACCTTAATGATATATATAATACTAAAACCATATGGTTATCAACTTAATCCAAACCTAGAAGTTTATAACTAAGAACTATTTAAATAAATCTAAATTTTAAATCTATAACATTTTGTTTGTTTAGTCTGTTTTCACTCTCACTATTGTTTAAAAGATTTATCACTTCAGTGTTTGGATAGCTTTTGAGGCGAGACAGGTATCTGTCACTGAAACACGCAATTTCATCACGTACTGTGTGCACCTCGAGACTCCTGTGAATATCGTCATTATATTCTGACAGTTAGTTCTTTTATTATAATCGTAAACGTTATTTAAAAATGCATACTTTTCATTTCTCGCAATATGAATTATACGAACTTGGATGATAAAGAACTCGAATTTAATACGATCAATCGACTTCAATGGTAATTCTTAATACCTTCAAGTAAACAAAATTTTAGAATTTTCTGACACTATGACTTCAGCAGCCCAATTAGCTTAATTGAAATTTAAACTTTTTCTGTAACATATATATGTATATATGTTCATTATATATTACATTTCCATATATGTAAGGTAGTTAATAGATACATCATTCATACATTGTAAATATGTATAGAGATTTTTTTAAATATTAACAATACTGCGACTATACTACCGTGCGTAAACTTAGCACGATTTAACATTAAATTTCATCCTAAACAAAGGGTCTGTTGGTTTGGTGTTCGATTATAGAGTCGGAAACAGCACACATTTACGTTCGCGGAAATCTTAAACGAAAATTGGACCTTTTTATGCCTCACCAATTAAGGGTGAGATCAATTTTTATACTTGATATACATAATATGTCAGAGTATATTAATTTTAGTAGTCTAAAGTTTGTAAACGTTAAAATTTTGGTATAAGTGCTCATAGAAATACCTAATTAGTCTATTTCCGGTTGTCCGCCCGTCATCACGATAACTTAAAAACAAAACGAGATAGCGAGCTGAAATTTTGGTGGTGTATTCTGAACATAAAAAATTAGTTTAGGTTCGTGAATGTGCAAAATTGGGTCCTTGTCCCAACTTTTAAACTCTAAAAGATAGAAGAAAAATTAAAATACAACAGAAGTTTATTTCTTTGAAACAAACAACGTGATGTTTTTTTGATTCGCCACAATTTAAGGTCAAATTTAGCTAAATATCATCATATATTGGTAATTACACAAAATATATTATTATTATTATGTATTTATACATATATAACTGTATAGACTGGATATTTATAGTATTTTATGAATGCTAATTAAAAATATTCCAAACAATGATATTCAATCATATGTCGAGTGCCTAAAAAATTAACTCTGTTAGTTGTTTGGTATCTTCACTTGTTCAAAATTATTTTTTATCGCATGCACATTTTCTCGATCAAAGGGACAGCAAAGTGGACTTTTCTTCTTCTATCTTCTAGAATCTCGAAGAATCTATGATTCTCGATGTAACTTTTAGTAACTTAATCCAATATTTTCCCAGACGACTACCGTTTCACCACACAAAAAATCAATTTCACATCGAACTTCATTGTCCGAAAGCATTCCTGTTCATGCTTAAACGAATTGATGGTTCCTTCGCCGTCAGAAACCTGGATGCGTTATTGTATTGCCAACTAAAAAAGAAAAAAAAAACTCAAGAAAATTACAAATTAGGTAAAATAAAGTCCCGTTAATTCGGTAGGAATTCGACTATAATCACTCAAATGTGAATATCACTGCCTTTAAATAAAACGGTATATTAAACAGAAAAGTATAATGTGTGTGTATGGTAGTATATGTAATATAAGCTACACCTCATATGTGTGTGTCATACATAGTGTGGTTAATGTTTTTTTATTGATTTAATGAATTTTTAAAAAAAAATATTAAATTATAATAATTTCAAAAAAATATTACCATTATCCAGTCCTTCTCTATATAAACTGATGATGACTACTTTGTAGTCGAAATACGTATTTATAAAATACAAAATTATAAGTGTGCAAAAATTTATAATTGTCCTTCCGCCCAATTTTCGTAATAAGAGGTACAAAGTCTTTTCTTCACGTATTAATAATATATAGATTATTACCGTTGGTGTTAATCCATCATTAATCCCGACTTTTAATAACTTAGAGATTCATGGGTATTCGTACTGAAATACTGTACAGTCTAAATCTAAGTTCTCTATCTTCGATATTTTAAAATCTCTGTAAGTGAATTGCACTTAAAATAAAAATGCATATATTTATACTTAATAATAATTAATTACAGTAATAGTTCCTGTATTGAATGCTTTCAACTGAATATATATATATATATATATATATATATATATATATATATATATATATATATATATATATATATATATATATATGAATTCATTTGAAAATAAACTAGTTTCTAATATACATTTCTTTATTACAATATTCAATACATAACAAACATTATAATGTGGACAGAAATGATTAACATTAATTTATTGTCAAAAGTAATAACGTTCGATAAATATACAGTTTATAAAATCTATTTTTGGTATATTTCTACTTAACTAGCCATGTTTTAAACTTTAGACATATTTTTAAATGTCCCGGATTAATTCTTGAGAAGTAGCTCAGGTTTTTTATGCAAAAACCTAATCGGCAAAATTCAGAATCCAATTAAAGAGACTCCGACACATTAAAATGTGTCGTGTTTTTCTTTTCATTTATAATATAAACTTATTCATCGGAAATTAGTATAATGAAAAGTGCCCTGGTATTTTCCGTTAGCCACGCTATAATATTTGTTCAATACAATACGGTAATATTTAAATGTATAGTAAAGAAACTGTAATCAGTTATTTTTAAATTATTATTGTTTTATTTTACTTTCTTGCAAAATTTTTTTACAGAGAAATTGTTATGTATTTGTTGATGAATAAGTCATGCTTCTAACTCTTTATTTTTGATTTGAAAATATTTCAGAAATATTTTTAATTTTGTTACAACAGGATGGCTATACCGGTCAGGGAAAATCTAGAATAGTCAGAGAATTTGGAACTTGCTGAAAGAGTCATGGAATAGTCAGTGAAAATGATAAATTATGCAAATAGTCTGAGAATTTTGAATGTTTTGATGAATTTTCAAAATATCAATTTATATATTCGTATTAATTATTAATGCATTCTTGATAATATATTCGATAATGATGCTCACTCATAAACAAGTCACTGAAACAGTCAGGGAATTTTGTTATTGAGATATAGCACCCTGTACAAGAACACTTTATATCGTATAAAATCTCATACCGAAAAAAAATTTTAATACCGAGATGCTTATATTATTTTTGTTTAAAATTGAATTTATATGATAGGTACTAGTAATATCCGCTGCGCCTTTCCACGGGTATCACTAAGTATTTTGCAGCCCAAAGACTTTATAAATTGTAAATAAGGATGATATAATTTATTTCGAGAATAAATGCAATGAAATGTTGTTCCTAAATACGTACACTCAAATAAAATTGTTAACGAATAATTAACATTCTATTATGTCTAAACTTGTAAAATATTTTCACGTATCTTAAACCGTTCTAGTAGCCTACGCCGATAGAGAGCTTTTTTTTGACTTTTCTAAGAAATATGAAACTTTAAAGCTACAACGCATAATTATTAAATTAATAAAATGTAATCTACGTTAGGCGGTGATGATGTATTTCATTGTGCTGTACTCAGATCGATTACACAATTGAAGCACCCCCGGTCAATTCTTTTAAAAACTCCTTACATAGTTCTTCCAACGTTATAACAACATGATCTGTTCAAAAGTTCAAAAATTTTGACTTAGGGGCTTGGACTGTACCTTGTTCGAAATTTCAAAACATGAAACCCCTCTTATATAAAACTTTGTTTTGCAAGAATGTGATGGAAAATAATTTTGTATAGCTTATAGCTTCTTCATTATCGATTTTATTTCTAGTTTTGTTTAATAGTATTGCGTTTAATTTCACATTTAGATCTGTAAAATTATCAATCCAGTATTGAGTTAAATACCCTATTAATAATAATCTTCTTCTCTTAGCAAAACAAAATAAATTCGTTAAATAAAATGTATTATTATTAAATTTATTTCTTCTGTTTATTGTTTTTACTTAAATATTATGGTTTTTTTCTTTTGTCTGTATTTTTTCCATACAAAGGAAAAATCATTAAATATTTAATTATATATTTTCTGTTATACTCACAATTTGGATAACATTGAAAAAAAATTCAAGTGGAGAAAACAACTAACAGAGGAATTAATTGTTAAGATATCGACATTTCATTGTTTTGAGTATTTTTAATTAGCATTCATAAAATAATACAAATATCCAGTCTATACAGTTATATATGTATACATGTATAATAATAATATGTATTGTTATTATCTGTAAGTGTTTATTAGACAAATTGTGAGCTAAAATTGTGGAGAATTCAAATATTTTACGAAAAAATGTTTCAAACAAAATTTGTTTATTTAAAAAAAAAAAAAATACTTTTATTGTATTTGAACTTTTCTTCTATCTTGTATAGTTTAAAAGTTGGGTTAAGGATCCATTGGACCCAAAGGATCGATTTTGCTCATTCATGAACTTCACTTTTTATATTTCATGACCACCGAACGTGATGTAACTTTTTAGATCTAGAACACACCACCAAAATTTCAGCTCCTTATCTATTTGTTTTTGCCTTATCGTGATGACGAAAGGGCGGACGGAAAATTAGGTGTTTCGATGAACATCTATATCAAAATTTTGTTTGCGTGGTCAATATTAGGTAGCGTTACAAACTTTAGACTAAAATTAATATACTCTGACATATTATGTATGCCGAATACAAAAAATGATGCCAGGACGTTACCTACTCCTAATGCTCATTTGCACAGTTTTGATTCGTTTAGTACAACTTATTTGAATTCGTTGGCAGCAACTTCGATTAGTAATTGGTCAGCAGGAAATTATTTATTTAATTTAAAATAATTTTTTACTTTTTAGTTCAATTTTTTGAAGTCGGTTTTATTTTTGAAAAATTTTTTTGCAATTTACTATAAAAATATATGTTAATAATAAGACTTTGTTTGAAGTTTTGTTTTTTTATTGATTATAAAAATATTTTATTGTAAAGAATATTGATTCACAACTCAAAAATTTCTTTTATATCTGATAATAGCTTTAGTCTCAACATTTTCATTGTCTAGTCTACAATTTTTATTGTAATAATTATGACATTTGTATCACGTATTTTCATTTGTAATAAATTTTGTTTTTTTTCTTTTTTTCTTTATGATTTTGATTTAGAAAATAAAGGAAAGTTATTTTCCGTTCTTATCACGTTTCTATGACTAATGACAATAAAAAAAAATATATATAGCGTTTATTTATTTTTCTTTGGAGAAAATAGTATGTCATCAATTGTTGTTACTATCCCAAATCTTGATATTCAACTTAGACTGGACATCGTGATTAACATAATGAAAAAAAACGTAATATCGACGTCATGTCGCCAAAATCTTACATACAAATTTATTTATAAGCACCGTGCATGAATTTGGTAACGAAGCTCTACAAGTAGCTAAGCGGTTTTCGGAAATGTTTTAAGGGCAGTATAATCTTTTCTGCCCGGACACTATTTAAACCATACAGTACTGGCGGTTCTAAAGAGTACCGTGAATAATCTAGGATATGGCGTATCAAAAAAACCATATACACAAAGTTTCTGGCGCGTGTTTAATAAGCTCCTGAATCGATGTGGGGAATTTTCTCTCATAGGTCATATATAATTCAGGACGGCTATTTTAGAGATAACAATCTGGGGAAAAAGTGTACCTTAAATTCCCACCCTCATCGTATGGCAAATTTAAATAATTAAGGACAAAATTTTTCGAATAAAAGTTTTCAACAAACTAACATTTTTTTGTGTTTGAAATTCTATCTATTATGGTTTAAAAAGTAGGGCATGCTTCTATGAGACCTGATAGACCGATTTTATCCATTCACAAACTAAAACACTATTGGCTATTTGACTAATTTTTGGAAATCATTTTCAATAATCTTTATTATCTAATAAGCACACCACATTGATATTTGAAATATACGCTATTACCATTGAAAATCAATTTTAAAGTTTAAATTTTCAAAACAACGTGAAAAACAATGTTTCTATAATGACGTTTATCACGTGGTACGTGTGACGTAACACGCTAGTAAACCAGTGCATATAAATACAACAAAACAGTACAGCATCTCTTGCATCCTTGTTTAATAAAATATATGTATGCAATACATTCTATAGCTTACTAGCTAGTGACGTCACTAGAGCTGTCACCAATCACAGGCCGTTTAAGTGTCAGATAAAATTTCAAAAATTATTACATTTTATTTCGTGTAATAAGTAAAAATAATTTAGTTTAAATGAAATTTGTGTTTTTTTAAGCTATTATCTTATACGATGGTTAGATTTTGTAGTATATTTTAAAAGTGGTCACATAGCCTATTATTTAACTTAGACCCAGATCTAGAATATGGTAGGTAAAGTTTTGTGCTATCGTGATGTCGGAAAGATGAAAATGGATGAATTTTACATGCATCTATATTATTGTTATTCCGTTAATGCCCTCAATATTTTTAGCGTTACACATTTAAGACTACATTTGATATACTTTCAAATATTTCAAAATATCTCGGGAATGGAAATGATTTCTTAGATGTTTCTGTGCTAATTCATATCACAATGTTACAGTTAAGGAATTTATGTTAACAATAAGTAATAATTGCAATTTGTACTACCTCAATATCGATTCTATGAATTTATACAAAAGTTTTTAAATAAATAAAAAAGTACAAACATTATTATTATTATTCAAATAATAATAGGTATTTTTATTTCATAAAATCATACCTTATGAAATTCTTTTCATAAAGTAGACACGCAAATGCACACACATATAGTCACACGCATGTCTAATGACATATAATACACATACATTATATACTTCAATGTACAGAGTCCTTCACGAGTGGTGTATAAAACTTTGTGGATAAAAATGAAATGTTTTCTCTGCTTACCTATTGTGAAATCTTACGTGACGCCAAACTCATTGCTATGATTTGATAGTGAATTTGGGGAGTATTTCGCGTTGTAAATATTAACACTTCCGCATTATTAAAACGTGGTGCGGTTCTCTTGTGAATGTGACTGGAGAATAGTTGAGTTAGTATGATTCTCGTGTTTGGGGCTTAGCTAGCACAAGTCAGGGAATATTTGGATTTTGGGGTTGACTTAGCATGGATCTGCATATTTAAAGCTATGTTACCATGAGAGTACTAATTTTTTTATCTGTGTCCTTCCTATGATTATAATACCCCGATATTTGCGATAGAATTAATACCGCCACTCTGAATCAAATGAATTTTGCAAGAATGTCATTCTTACAGATATCGTAATCATGCAGTTATATCAACGAAGTATAGTTTTTATATTCGACTTACATAATATGTCAGAGTATATAAAATTTAGTCTAAAGTTTATAACGCTATCAAATATGGACCGCACAAACAAAATTTTGGTATAGGTGTTCATAGAAACTTCTAATTTGTCCATTTCCGGTTGTCCGTCTGTCCATCCGTCACCACGATAACTCAAAATCGAAAAATGATTATGAGCTGACGTATATTCTAAACGTAAAAAGTGAGTTTAAGTTCGTGAATGAGCAAAATCAATGCATTGGGTTCAATCGATCCTTGACCCAACTTTTAAACTATAAATGACCGAAAAACAATTCAAATACAAAAAATGTTTATTTCTATGAAACAAATTTTTGTTTGTCCCCTCCACATACTATGTAACACGGTAAGAATGCAACAAATTTTAGGGCACTTTAGGATGATATTATTGGCAGATTAATGTAGAAATTTTTAATTTCCCTAAGCTGTTAATCTAATGCATTTTTCTGACACACCATTCATTATATTTTACTGTAACTTCCTGTATATTTTTTATTGTAGGTATTAAATAAAAAACCAGAACCTATCTAACATAATGTTAATTAATTTATAATTAATAACCCATATGTAATTTCTAATATAAGATAGATAGCCCAGCTATGTATGTGTTATATACCCGCGACTTACAGAATTTTATCTTTTAAATTGCATGCATATTTTTCCAGTTTTTTTTTATGGAAATTTAACCGTATTTACATCGTACATAAATTATTTTTTATAAACAGTGATAAAATAGTGTCATAAATAAAAATAACAATTTTTCTATTTTTTTTTTCTACATTGAAAATATGCGAGAGAAATTTTAGTTCAGTTGTGTTTGTCCTTCTGTTTTTTTTTTACTTTGAAAGATTATGTTGGCGATTACTTCTTTGAACATGTTAGGAACCATATTGGTAAGAGCCAATGATAATTAATTAAGCATCATTTTTCAGTCGTTTCACTACAATTGAATATCGATTTTTGCATTACATTAATTTTTACGAGGCATTATTTTTTTTTTCAAATAGGTAAAATGAGTTTCTTACAAATATATATATATATATCATATTATGAATGCGAAAGGTACCAGTGAAATTTTGAAATAGCAGAAAAAAGTTTTCAAAATTGAATTTATAGATGCTCAAAATTAGTTGTTGCAAAATTAAATGATGTGCTCAAATTTTTGAATTAAGAAAATAGAGCTATATCTCACGCCAGCAGAGTAATTTGAAAAACTTTTATAATATAATGTAAGTACCAGATTTAGGTGCTTTTATGGTGTGCCTTCAATTTAATTAATGTTCCCAAAAATTTCGTGAATCACTGAAGAATTGTGATTCCACTCCGTAAAAGCACCTAATTTTAGTACTTACATAATATTTTCATAGTTTTTATTTCAGAATTACCAGCGTGATATGACGACAGCAGCAGTGCATCTTAATGACCCAATTTTCTCAAAATTTCAGCACCCCATTTAATTTTGTAGCACTTAACATGCGTCTAATTTTGAGCATATTTAAATTCAATTTTGAATATATTTTTCTCTCATTTCAAGATGTCACTGCTAGCTTGACACTTTTTATAGCAGTGATTCTGTTAGTGAATCCGGGCAGTAATTTTTTATTGCAATTTTCATTAAATTGATTTATTTTATGTACACTTAATACTGGTACTTACATTATATTATAAAACTTAATTATTCAAATTGGTCTGTTAGCGTGATTTCACCGTATCAGTGCATCATAATGAGTTAATCTTTTTTAAATTAAAAATTTGGTCTAATTAAATTTTGAGCATATTTAAATTCTATTTTGAATACTTTGCTCTGTTAGCTTGACTAGTATTCTTCTTACTTCGTTTTTTGACCGAGCAGTATTTTTAAATTATTTAATTTTGTTTTTTTATGTTGGTTGCATTTTTTTGACGATTTATTTTCTTAATCCTGAGAAAATTGCATTTTTTGTAACTGGAACGAGCAATTATTATTTCGAAAAAAAAAAAGAATGCAATGTAGAAAAAAATGAAAATAAGTTTATTTTTCTGTTTTTATAGTATTTTAATTTTTTTTATTTTCTTTTGTTTCAGGTAGGTGGAGTTCTACAACTTCTAAAGTAAAATAATAATAATCGTAATACTTTTCAACATATGTTACAATCCAACACAACATGTATGTATGTGTGTATGTTTGTATGTACGTTTGTATTTTAATTATTAAATGTATTAAATTAAATTAAAAATTCTCATATATATATATATTTAACGGTTCTTAAATTTTTTAAATATCAACATTAATATAGTTCTTGTTGCTAGTTTAGTTTTAATAATATTATAAAATTACTTTTATTTTATATTATTATATTTTATTATGATTATTATATCAACTTAACACCAATCATAATTTTAAAGTTTATAGTTTTATGACTCATTCATTTTTAATATTAAAAAAAAAACACACATTTTTCTTTCCTTGTACAATACAGATGTAAATGCAAGGCGTTTTTTTTGTAATTATTTGCTGCAAGTTAAACAATTGAGAACAAATTTCTTTAAGGCCCAGCGTACGCCATCAGATTTTCTCATCAGAGAATCTGAAGTAACTAAATAACATGTATTTTATATAAGACCTCTCGCACACGGTCAGATTTCTACATAAGACATCACATTTTCTGATCAGAAAATCTAGGACTGTCCGATGGTGTGCGTTCATCATCAGATTTTCTGATCAGGAAATCTTTCGGTGTGCGCTGGCCCTAAAATTTCAATAATGTTTGACAAGAGTTGTAGAAACTTTTGTAATTGCAAAATTTATAAATTATAATGAAGAGACAAAACTTGATGGCATATAGCACCGACACTCAAATTTCGAACTGAATCTTGCGTTTTAAGAATTAAGCTTGATCAAATATATAACTAGTATTTCTTTGAGCTGTGTACTTCGCTCTGAAATGAACTATAAACTGCATCGGCCTTGATTGCTCAAAGGAAAGGCGGGCCATAAATTTTTACAATTTGTCCTGTACATTTATTTGACATCAATTGTAAAATATCCTGTCTTCTCAGCTTTTGTAGAAACAAAGTTGGTATTTATATAGATTTATTAAAGCAACGGAGGGAGGTGATCTAACTTACCAATGTTTTTCCATTATCATTTCATAACGATTGAAAAAAACCACATTTGTCTAGTTTACATAGAAAAAAAAGCTATTATTTTTGGATATTTTCCTAAAAAAACAGGGGGGGGCTAATAAAAAATTAAAGTTTTCCTATTTCTCTTAATTAATCCATTTTTTTTACATCGATGGCCATAAACTACATCTTTCTAGTGTGTATAGGAAAAATCTGGTATTTTTGGAGATTTAACCCATAAGGAAGACATGGAACGTTTTTTATGTAATTTTTTTGAATATGACAAACAAAATACAAAACCGTCCAGTTAAATTATAGACTTTACTACTTTTTATCAAAAAATTCGAATCCAGTTAAAAAGAAATAAATTGGCTGTGTTTGGTTACAGCGACACATTTGGTAAATGTACAGGCAAGTTGTTTAGCTCCCATGTGATAGTTTTCAATATTAATATTAGCAGATCTGGTGACGCGTTGCTGTGGCAATTTTCATAAAATAAAGTTTGAAAAAACACTTTTCCCATTTTATCAAATGATATTACATCGATTGCATGCACAATTTGAAGTAGATTGGACCAAGAGATCACGTTGTCCAATACAATTTGTGTCCCTGTTTTTCATCCCCTTAATAGTAGAATTTCGAAAAAACCTTTATTACCTAATGCGCGAAATTTGGTGTGGGGCATCCAGTACTTGGATTTAACATAGCGCTTTCGATTGGATACTTAATCCAGGCGATAAATTACCTTACCGCCATCTGCTAAAATTTTTTTAAGCATAAAACTTGTAGATATTTTTATTACCCACATCTTATCCATTTAACTTTTCTCCATAGTAGTTTTGCTAATTTTTTGGAAATCGCGATAAACCATGTTTTACGCTTAAATAGTCACCCCGTTCCACTTCCCGACCTCAGATTGCCTGTAAATTATTTTTCCTTTGATTTTTGTTATATTTTTATTCCTACTATAATTTTTTTTGGGACCCTGGTCTATAATTTTATAATTGCATTTATGATTGTAATGAAAAGAGTGTATCAACATTTGACAGTTTGATATTATATTAATTCTTGGTTTATATGCGGGTAATGTACCAGAATTCTCTAAATAGTCACAATCACAATCGTAAATTTAATAAATTCGTTTAAACTGGTGGAAATAGTGTTTTAATATCATATTTATCAATATTCATTCAATGGTGAAACATTAATTATTATAATCTATATTAATTAGTGGTTTTTATATATTTTGTGTGTGTACCTTATAATCACTTGATTTTAATTACAGCTAAACAAACTCCGTATTGAATACAATCTAAAGTGGCCAGAACTATTAATTTCTGATCAAGACTGAATTGTGCGAGCAAATAAAGATACTCAGAAAAGTAATTTTAACCAAATTACTTTATTTGAATATAATTAAAGAAAAGGATTTTTCGAATAAATTTCGATTTTAAGCGCAAATTTTCTATATCGAAAAATTTTTTATTTTATTTCATATACTAGCCATTTTCAATTTCTAGGTGAACCGATTAATAAAAATACCACTATCTAAGAAAAGCTACTCTAAAGTGTTGAAGCACAATGAAACAGGTTGAAATATTTAACAGCTTAAAATACAAAAATACAATACTCCTCAAGAACAGTATAGATTTTGATAAATCATTTATAAACTTTATTTTTATATATTATTTAAAATCAGTAATGTTTGGGAGCGGTAAAATTATCGGGGGTTAGGTGTCCCTTCATCTCTCGAGAGAAAAATTGCATCAATAAAATAGGAAATAAACTTGGAGAAGATAGTTTGAAGTAGCTCCCATCCTCAGATCAAAAGTTGTAGATCTTTTTATGACCTACAAATTTGCCATTTAGCTTTTACCCATAGGACTTAGTAGTTTTGCCGGAAATCGAGATAAACCGTGTTTTACCTATAAAAACATACCCCCTTCCATTTTTTTTTATTTTCTTCCGTTACCAATGGGTTTGGTTTCAAAAATTTTCGACCCTGGTCTATTTATTAATTCGATTTTCGATTGAAATATCACATTCTGTGTATACAACTGATAAAAAGGATGACACACAGTCCATAAAAAATTTCGGTTTTCAGTATGAAAACAAATAACTTTTTATGAGAAAGTTAATAAATTTAAATAATCACTGTATAATATATTGTAGGTTAATTTTACCTAATACATTGGTTGTCTATTTTATTGTAAATTATTTGGTTGTTTGTTGTATGAAAATTACTTTTTTTTTGTTGTTCATTGTAATTAGTTTTATTATTTATATTATATGTTCTTTATCTATGACTTTTCGTATGTGTAAAAATATGTTTGGGGAAAAACAAATAGAGAATCATTAAAAAAACCACAAATATAAATTAGCGATGAATAATCAGTAGTGTGATAATTGAGGAAACATAATTATTACTTACAAAACTTATAACATAACCACAATGACGATAACAACTAACAGAGTTAAATGTTTATACATATGATTGAATATCATTGTTTGGGCTATTTTTAATTATCATTCATAAAGTACAATATATATCCAGTCTATACAGTTATTTATACTTGTATAATAATAAAAAGTATTGTAATTACCAATATGTGATAATTAGGTAAATTTTATGTTTGAATTGTGGCGAATCCTAACATTTTACAAGATTATGTTTCAAACAATAATAAATTTTGAAGCAGATAATAAATTTAATATACCTTTATATGATGCTTTACAAACGGGATAAATTCACTAACAGAAGAGAACTTACGGATTTGGATTTTTTTACATATTTACGTTTGAGAAATAATGTACCTGAATAAGGGTCGAAATTAGTTTGGTGGAAATTTTTTTTTATATTTATTGCTTTATATTTATAAAATAATGGAAACTTTTAACTCTGTCTTAAAATTTTTTTACGAGTGCACTTTCGACTTCACAAAGTCATTATATCAAGTCATGAATAATTATTATTTTATTTTGAAAATATATAGGGAAAGCTTGTAAGATTATTGTGAATGAAGAAACTGTGGGTGGACTTGGTAAATATTTTTACGATATTTATAATTTCAAATTCAATAAACGTGAGTTATTAAGGTCTATTTAATTATTAAAAATTGTACAATTTTGGTATTTATTTAATTTATTTATCTCCTAGGATTTTTAGGAAATTTAATTTTTGACTTTTGTTGCAAATATGTAACTCTTCCGGCTTGTCAATTCAATTTCACTATCAATTTTATGACCTGTATTGGTAAGATGAATAGAGAAGTATGGAGAAGAAGTTTTATGACTATTTATGTGCTCTTTGTACCTGGTTAAAAACTGATCTACCTGTCTGACCAAGATAATCTATAAACATCACTTTTATTAAGGATAGGGTTTTTTTTTCTTTAGTATTAAAAATTGATTTGCATAAATTACTATAATTATTATAAACTGGTTATATATTATATTTCTGAAAGGGGTTTCCAATTTGTTGTGAGATATCGCCTACTTGTGGGAGATATACATACGAATTTTATTTTGGGATCTAATATGCGGGAATATATGATTTGGCCTAACTTGATTTTCTTTTTTATGAATAAGATTCTCGAGATCTTATATAAGATCTTATAATTTGGGAGTCGTGTCCATTATTTACTCCAATTTGAATAATGGTATTCAGTTACTTGCTTCTGTTGTTGTAGAAAGAGAGTTAACATTGCTCTGTGCACCATAAAACGGTACACAGAAAGAATCGGCAGGAATAGTTGCGCCTGAGTAGGTAGTTTTTCTGGATATATAAAATTAGAAATTAGTGGGATTTTTACATATTCACAAATCTAGAAAGTTTATGGAGGGCTAGTTTTCTATTTTCATTGTAAAATTAATTTTTGGATGAAGGCTATTGAGATAGTTATCTAATTGAATATGTGATCCACACAAAATGCAAGAAATGGTGGGCTTGGAGAAGTTCTTATTGGTAAACTAGATTTTTGTAATAATGTGTTTTTATTGAACTGAAAGTAATTTTGTAGAGAGACGAATTCAAACATGTTTAGGATTTCATCATGTACGTCTGGAAAAATTTTATTAAGTATGCAAGCAATAATTTAAAAAATGAAACGAATTATAATAGTTCATGTATAACAAAAATGAAAAATCAATGTGAGACTTGGAAAACTAGGAAAATTTAGTTCTTCAGATATAGTAGACGTCCTGCCCATATGCAAACAATGTAGATGCGATAATTAGTCTTCTTCAGAATGAGCTCTACAGTAGACAGAACTACTAGAATGTGTTTGTATACGCCATAAAAATCTTATAAACAATAATTAGAACATCATAATCAATTATTATTGATAATAATATAAACGTATAACATTATTTTATTATACTTATTTTTATAAAAAAAATGCAATATAACAGTTACTGTTAGCCTGTTGTTGTTGTTGATGTCATGTTCCAAGAAATTCTACATACATGCGTTGCCCTAGTGACAGACATTTTTCTATAGACTATGTATATACAGTGTGTCAATACTTAAGTTCTCCATATGGAAAACTTTTTTATTGTGAGGTTTAACGAAAAAAAAGTTATTCTTTATAAAAATCTCTCCTTTCAAAAATATTTAGCTTTTTATTTTTGAACATCGAATATACAGAGTGTTCGGAAATTCGAAAATTAGATAGGATTATTTTATATATTCTATATGGAGCCAACTTAAGTAGACACACTGTATAATATATATCTAAGTATTATATGTTTCAATAGGATGATAATGGTAGCTGATTGGATTTTATTTTGCGGCGCTTTTATTTTCAAGGAAATTAAGTTGTTGATTTTTATTCCAAATGATTGGAATTTCATAAAAATTTCTTCAATTAACTAATGCTCCTATCTGTTTATATGCGAAGTTATCATAGGGAGAGCCAAATACAACATTTGCGTACCCAGTGAATATATACGGGATGTGTTTTTTAAATAGAGACCTTCTATAATAAACACATTATTTTCGTGACCATTTAACTCAAAAAATACTTATCGAAATGTAATGAAATTCGATGTACACAATTTTGAAATGAAAACGGAGAGCATGTCGCAATGTTTTTGCCTCGAAAAAAATTTTATGAAATCAAAATCGAAATTTAATTTAATATTTAGAAATATTTTTCCGCAAAAAAACTCGGCGACTTGCCCCCATCGTTTTTATTTCAAGACTGTGCATATCGAATTTCATTAGATTTGGATAAGTATATTTTGATTTATTTGTCTGAAGAAGAAAAAATGATCAAATTTGGAAATTTATGTTTATTTAAAATTTACACAGATGGCCAACGTGAGAGTAATCTGCAACTAAAGTGGCCATGTATTTTTGATAGAGACCTCTACAAGCTGTTTTAATAAAGACAATCTGTAATGTAATATACATTGTAGTTTTTTTAAAGAAATTTAATTAAAATTTTGTTAATTAAAAAGAAGTGAAAAAGACTTAAAATTCTAGAAAACAATTCATTTTCAAAATTACGAAAATATTATAAAAACTTAAAAGCTACAATTTTGGAAATATGTACGTACACTCGATGAGTATATTTTCTAAAGAAATATTTTTCATTATAATTCTATATTTTCATTATATTCATTCTTGGAAAATGCATTTTATGATTAAATTTTTATTCTATTCGCATTTACTACCTAGAGAGTTATGATCAAATAACAATGATTTGTGTCTTAAGAAAAACTGTAATAATTTAATGTTACTCACTAACAGTTATTTTGAAAAACATATACTTGTGAAATAAAAAAATGCACCACTTTTACCTATTTAATTTTTTTTTATCTATTTAAAAACATTAAATTGCTCGATTGTTATGTTGTGTTGAGTTATTTATCAGAATTAATTTTATTTATCTATCTAAAATATTCATTTAAAAAAAAATAATAATCACCATAAAATTCATAAAATTAGTGTATTTTATAATTTTATGTGAGCGTGGAAAAATTTTCGTGTTTATTTTCGACTTGAAAAAGTACAATAAAAATGTTAATTATTTTACATACAAATAATTTCCATAATTTACAAATCATAAAAAAGATGATATTTCCTTGAAAACCATAAATTTTTAGGTGTATTTTCTGCACCTACTCCGAAAAAGTCTAAAGCAGCGTACACACGTGCAATATTCTTTCGTAACGCAATACCGTATCGTAAATCTGTACTGTTACGTGTTATATGATACATGATACGATAGTTTGTAGGTTTTTGTTGCATAGCGTTCCATCTGTTTACCAAGGAGAGTACCTTCATTTTAAGTATTTGTTTATGTTGATAAATTTTAATAAATTGTATTGTATTTTGTTCGTGACTCCATATTGAAATATTTAAAATACAATTAAAATAAGAATAATGTTTACGTCTTCTCTTTGTAAATGTTGCGTTTATTGAGTCCACACTATTTGTAACCCCTCCTAGCAACATATTTTGATACGGTTCAAATTTACCGTCAATTTGTGGGATACGATGCAACATCGTTACGTATCAACTTTTGTTATACGACGGTGTTACGCTTTCACGTCCACACAAAGGTTGCGTCAAACTTGCGTTACAGTGTTACGTTATACGCCTATATTGTGTGTGTACGCGGCTTTAGAAGTATAAGTAAAATAGACGTTGATCGAATTAAACACGACGTTAAAATATAGAATAAATAGATATTGTCTTACTAAATGCTTAAAATCTTATTATTAGCTGAAAATATCATTATACAAAAACCTCAGAGTTTAATGTAATTAATATTTAAGTAAAATTTGCAATTATATACATTTATAGTGATTTTACACTTATTGATGGCTCTCCCTTATTGTATCATCATATTAATACTGTAAAGGGGGGGGAGGAGTGGGGAGGTAATGTGGTTACAATGGTTGTTCAATTATTATGCTCAAAGGTTCGAATAACTATGCTTATAATTCAATTTATTTATTACACTTACTTGATAATGCTTCTACTAACTCTACTGTCTGTTTTCTTACAGTTTTAATACCCGAAAAAACATATTTTTATTAAAAGTCAAAAAATTTCTTATATATTTAGAAATATTTTTCGAGCAAATTATTCGACAAGAGTTGAAAACGAAGAGTTTCATGTAAAAATTGTCCATCCTAAATTCATGCACATTTTTGATAGATTGTGGATAGATTATGTATGATTATTTTTTTAGTTAGTATTTGTTTGTGAAAATTGAAATACAATGCATGTTGCATTAAAGAATGTCTTTATTAGTAACGTGTATAGTACATCAAAGCGATCAAAGCGCCACGAATAGCTAAATTTTGTAATAAAACATTCATATTGTAGAATATGTTATTGAATTGTTGAATTAATCAATTAATAATTGCATATAATTTGTATCGAAAAAATATAATGATTTGTTCAATTTTTTTCATATAAATTGTATAGCAAATGCCAAATAGAAATTATTGAATAATTACAAAAAAAAAAAAAACATTTAATTGTCGTTTGCAAATTGTAAGAATGATTGAAGAAATTTCATTCATAGTTATTTTTAATTGCAAATATAAATAATTATTTAGTTAATTAGTTAATAAATTTTGAAAAATTTTCTATGTTAAATCACCAAACTAGTATTTCGTAACCATAGAAACGAATGAAAATATTTTTATGCACGGTGCCCATATAAGCGAATAGTATAAGCTTTTATATAGAAGCTTTTTCAAAATTTATCAATAAACTTAAATGAATTATTATTTATATTTAAAATTAAGAATAATTACTAATACAATTTTTTAGAGTATACCGAGTATTTTACAAATTTCAATCCAATAACTACAAATAAATGTAAATTGTTTTAAATTATTCAATAATTTTTATATGACATTTGCTATACAATTTACATGCAAACAATTGAACAAATAATTACTAAAAAAAAGAAGAATGTTTTATTACAAATTTTAGCTACTCGTGGCGCATCAATCGATTAAGAAGTCCCTTCCACGTACTGTCCACGGTACGGATAGATAAAAATGTAAAAATCATATTGTTTTACTAAAAAAACAATGATTCGGTAAACTTCGTACCCACAGGTAATAATGTGATGAATGATGCGAATAATAGATGTCTTTCAATAAATTCTCTTATAAAAGGCTATTCATATGTTTAATTAAAATAAGAACCATTTATTTTCTTCATCGGTAATTTATGATAAGTATTTTCATAAGCAAACTATAGTTTGGTTACTCATATTATCTATTCGGATAATATATATTTAATTTGATTCGAATTTATTATCCAGAGAGTTATAAATAAAATACGTGATTCTTTTAGAACCCTATATAATATTACACTGATATTTCTAAATAAAATATGAAAAATATACATTTGAAAAAATTTCATATTTCTTGAATTCAATCGAAACCTGTTACTTTTTTAAAATAACTGATATGAATTTTACTCACATTTACAAAAAATTTGATGTGATTCGGCAATACTTTAGCAGTTAGAAATCTACAAGAAAGTTGCAAGACGATTCAAAATTCCTCATATAACAAAAATATGAAATCGGAGTAGAAAATATTTTGTTTGCCAACAAGAAATCTCCCAAAATCGATATAACTCAAAAATAAAATGGAACTAACAGATATTACTAAAAAGATTCCAAGTCATTCTTCATACGATTCAAAAAATTTGTATAATATGGCTTAGTTATGATTAGTGTAGCTCCACGTAATAAATCCAGAAGTCCGTTGCCCGACAACCTGAAAATTGTGAAAAATAGCAATTTTGATTGTGTAGAACAAATAACTTTTTTGGAGAATAATTTTTGCATTTCTTTTAGAGATCTTCCGATAAGAAGAACAAAAAGACAGATTTCAGTCAATTTCAAGCCTGCGGGAGCAATCGAAAATTCCACGGACTCCGAAGAAGTTAACGTTGAGCTTTTCAGAATTATCGTAGAATCGAATTAGTAGTGTGTTTATCAATGATTTGATATAACGAGAGGCACCGGGGCTATAACAATAATCCACCATAATAATTCCTACTCCAATATTCAAAATTGGCGTACTAAGTCCATTTTAGTATTATTTATATGCCTGAACAAAGTCAATATTATTTTATTAAACGCAGTATAGATTTTTATCAAACATTAAAAAAAGTAGGACAATAAAATAACTTATTGGACAAAACAAAACATTTAAATTGTTTAAATTTTTCATGTTATATGCATTTGAAATTTTATCTTGGAAGGTCGCCGCAACTATTTTTAGTATATTTCCTCAGTTGATTATTTCTATATTTCATTCATTATTATTTTGTTGATAACATTTAAATTTTTTTAAGAAATTAATTTCTATACAAGGTGATCAATTAAAAGTATTGTAAAAGTACTGTTAAAGAACCGTGCATATTCGATGACTTTTTTTTCCTAAAATTGTGGGTTAATTTATGAGTAACTTTTATTTTATGAGTTACTGACTTTTTAAAAAATTTTATTTTCAACATGTTTTAACGTATTTTAGTAAAGGACTGCTTAGTTTTCATTGAACGTTCAAGGATACCTTGAACGAACTATAATTCGGTTAACATTGCATCTACAGAAATAAAAAGCAAGTCTTTCTTCTTGTTTCTTTTTTTGTAGCAGAACTACTTTAGGCATGCTTGACTTGGAGAGTAAGCTAGTGAATGCGTGACGAGAGCGTTACGAAATTTGTGATCGGTCGAGGCGAACGAAAGTTGAGAAAGAGATATAAATTAGTGATGATAGAAAGAGAATGAATATAGAAAGAGAGTATAGGTATAAGTTATGAGTTGAGATATAAGTTATTGAAGATAGAAAGAGAGAGTATACATGGATCTGAAAAAGTTTTACTTCAATCGTGTGGTCTGAAGCACATTCATTTATATTTTTTTTCTTTTTTAATATTTTTTTTTTTAATTAAAAAAAAAAAATGGAAATTTTTATTTGCGAATTCTATTTTAAGAAAATGTTACTTACAATTTGTTAGTTTTTCGATTCCTATGTTTACTTTTTATATTGCAGTTTTTATACCTGAGAAGGGTACACACTTGCCCCGAAAACCGCCCCATTCTAAAAGGATTCCAATTTTAAATCATACAAAAAAACAACGTTTTAAAGAAAATCAACAAAATCGAAGCCGAATTGTGTATTTAAAATTTAAACTTGAATTTCTAGCATTGTAATTTGGCATTATTTGTTTTCTTGTAATAGTGTTTTTTTACAAAAATATATTAACTTTATGGCAGGCTTCACATTGTTTTTTTTCTGTATTAAAATAATTATATACTTAAGTGGCGTAACAAGAAAACATAAACAGGATCTGTGTTTATTCCTTTCAAAACTCATGAAATCTCTCGTAATTTTTCCATTATTTCAGAGGAGCCATACTATGAATATACAAATTATCTTTCTGATAAACGTTTCCGGATTATATAATTTTATTTAGACATAAATATGCCAAATATTGTATACACAAAAAAACAAAAGTGTTTTACTCAGGAAACTGAATTTTCGCCCACATTTAAGTTATGAGATGAGTATATATTTGAATGTATCAAAATAAGTTTTGATAATGAGTTATATATAAATATTTAAATAGAAATATCTGTTTCTGTATAATAACACGTGAAAATAACAACAGAGTCAGCTGTTTAGATACTTAACATATGAATCAATTTCAAAGTTTGAACTATTTTTAATCATTGGAATTCATAAAACACTCTAAATATCTTGTCTATACAGTTATAAATACAAATCATAATAATTGTTATTACCTATATGTGTTTATTAGCTAAATTTTGATCGAACATTGTGGCGAATTTAAATAGTTTATGGTAAAAATGTTGTCAAACAAAAGCGGTTTGTTTAAAAAAAATTAACACTTTTTTTTTCTGAATTTTTCTTCTATTTTATATGCTATAAAAGTTGGGCCATGGTTCCATTGGACTCATTGGACTGACTTTGCTCACTTTCGAACATAAACTCACTTTTTTTTGTTTAGAATACGGCAACAAAATTTTCACTTATTATCTCTTTTTGTTTTTGAGTTCTCTTCATGACGGACAGATGAAAGTGAATTGGGTAATTCTATGAACATCAAAATTTTGTTTGTGCAGTCAATATTTTCTAACGTTACAAACTTGACTAAAACAGATATACACTCTGGCAGATTCTATATATGTGGAGTATAAAAATAGAAGAATGAGTTAAGAGAAGAATGACAAGCTTAAATTGTTCAAAATGAGCGGTGTAGATAAAACCGTTCGAAACTCTCTTTTAGATCCAAAACTCACTTCGTAAAATTGAGTTTTTTTGTCTAAAAATTAAAATTTTTATTTTCTGTTACGTAGAATCAACTGGTAATTTTGAAACACATTCGAATTACCTTTTTCCTCACCGAACGAAGTGAGGTCTATGGAATAATAACGATTTTTCATTTTGTTTGCCTGTGTCTATCTTTCTATCTTGTTTTCGCTATAACTCTCTAACACCTTGTTTGATTTTGACGAAATTTGGTAGGCCCATTGATCACACTCAAATCAAATTAACTGTAAAAATACACTGTTTTGGAAAATTTTCATTTTTTCCTTCTAAAAAAAAAAAAAATACTTCTAAAAAATTAAATAAACACAACCGGTTTCGAACACGAGACTTTATGTTCCGAAAGCAACTTCTAGTTTACTTATTAATTAATACATACAATATTCAATTTTATGACATAATATTAAAAATAACATCACCTGATTTTTATTACGTAAACGTAAAATATTGTTTTGTATAAACAAATTCCTGTTTTTTCTTTAAATATAAACATTGTTTTGATAATGTCTCTTAAAGACGATAAAACGATCGGTAAGAATTTTTTTAAATAAATAATTTAAAGTGGAATTAAGCAAATAAAAATTCAGACCATGTTTTGAATTGTGTTAAATATATTGTAAATTTCATGTGCGTATTATTATTTATTTACTTTTTATTTACTTCTGAGTAAGGTATACAGTTCACAGAACTACTTATTATTTCAATCGATAGAAGTAAAAATTTGTTAAAAGTTAAAAGTTTTTTTTTTCTTAAATCGTATGCTATTTTTTACCGTTTCTTATTCGTTAACGGTTCAAACTATGATCTCAAAAACTGTAAAAAAAAACAGAAATTTCAAAATTGGCTTAGGACTTTTGTTACATACTGTATTTTTTACCGCAATTAAGTAAGCGTGGAAGTTTAATAAAATTTATTTAACCAAATCTCAAAAAATTGCTCCCAAAATGCTCTATCAGGATCCGTAATTGATGCAGTGATTAGGTAATTATTTAATTAATTATTTGCAAACAAAATTACAAAAACTTTTTTCCTTATATCTCAGGTAATTAATGCTATATTTTTTTAATTCAATAAATTGCTCCCGATTTGCTCTTTCGACAGTAATCGATTTGATACAACAATTACTTTTATTTATGCATAATTAATTAAAATATTTAATTACGATTTAAATAGCTACCGTAAGACTATGATTACCTTGATTCTTATGGTGCATCTCTTAAGGTGTGATGTCATCATAGTCTGACGGTGGCTATTTCAATCGTAATTAAATATTTTAATTAATTATTCATAAATAAAAGTAATTGCTGTATTAAATCGATTACTGTTGACAGAGCAAATCGGGAGCAATTTATTGAATTAAAAAAATATAGCATTAATTAGCTGAAATATAACGAAAACAGTTTTTGTAATTTTGATTGCAAATAATTAAAACAAAAAACAAAAATGGTTATTTAAGAACTTAAAAAGAAAATAAGGATGATAAAACTAACATGGACATCTCCCCCTGGACAAATCAGGAGAGATGGTCAGTTGAGATTTATAGAATAGTTTTTTTTTATGATTGTTTTCATCTTAGATTTTGTTGATTACTTGGTGTTATTTTATACTTAAATGATTAAAGATTGGTTTAGTATAAATATTTTGGAAAAAGGCCATTTACTTGATTTTTATTCTCCTACAAACTACGGTCATTTCTCCCGGACTTACCCAATTTATAAAATAATTTCTATTATTTTTATTAGCTTAATTTTAAGCTTAAATTGCGAATGTAAACAATTTTTCAAAAAATGTGTCAAACAAAAGTTATAGTCTAAAAGTTTGGTCATATCTAAGGAATTCGTTGGATTTAATGAGTGGTGATTTCTAATGAATGTATGATTTTTAATGCGTTATATAATCTTTATAATTGTAAGTTTCAATTGAAAATTGATTAAATTTTTAAAAATGTTTCAGGACCGGTAACAGTACCTATGGTATCAACATCGTCTTCATCACCTATAATGCCTGTAGTACCACCTGGACATGTACTACAGCAAATATTAGATGAAAATGGTACAGTGCGACATGTTATATTACCTATGGTTCCAATACCACCACCATCACATGGTCATAACTCTCAACATTATGTAAGTAAAATGTTGTTATTTATAAAAATTAAAGAAAATATTACTCCACTTGTTCAATAGGGAACATGCAAAAATTCTGTTTTTATCACTTCAATTGAAGCGTCTTTACTTCACGAATAAGAATTTGATGATTTTTTTTTTAAATCTTGAAAAATAGCCAAAATATGCACATACAAAATTCTTATTTAAACAAAGAAGGAGATTTGCATAAATGACGTCATACATGTTCATCTCCATTATGATTATACATGAGAGTCATTCTACGGTAAGAAGTCCTATCGATGTCCATAGCACTTTCCTCAAGTTTCCTCGAGAAATGTGATCTGTTTCAAACAAAAGTTTTTATTTCTATCTTTTATAGTTTATAAGTTGGGTTAAGGATCCATTTGACCCAATGGACCAATTTTGTTCATTCACAACTTAAACTCACTTTTCATGTTTAGAATACGTCACCAAATATTAACAGAGTTAATTGTTTAGATACTCGTTATTAGCATTCATAAGATATTATAAATATCCAGTCTATGCAGTTATATACATGTATAATAATAATATGTATTGTTATTACACCTGTATGCGTTTATTAGCTAAATTTAAGCGAAAATTGTAGAAAACTCAAACATATTACGATAAAATGTTTTTAAAAAATTTTTGTATTTGAACTTTTTTCTATAGTTTATATGTTGGGTCAACAATCCATTGGACCGAATCGTACGATTTTGCTCATTCACGAACTTAAAATCACTTTTTATGTATAGAATACGTCACCAAAATTTCAGATCGCTATCTCTTTTTATTTGTAAGTTATCGTAATGACGAATGGACATTCGTAAATGAACTAATTAGGTGTTTCTATGAAACAATTATACCAAAATTTTGTTTGTGCGTTCAATATTAGAGATAGCATTACAAACTTTAGACTAAAATTAAGGGGTATCCGGGGCGATAACGATATCCAGGGCGCCTAGATTTAACGATTAATTATGATAAAACAAGCTAAAATAAGACGATAATGAAGTATACCAATTTTCGAGTTTTCGTCTATTTTTTGAGTTATCGACACTGTTTTTAGAAATTATCGTGCTTATGTCACATAAATATCACAATTTAAAACATTTTACAAGATTTAATTATAATTTTTTATTAAATGACCATAATTTAAACACAATTCGAGCACAAATAACCGAAATTTAATTCGTTTAAAACAAAAAATCAACATTTGTATATTTAACACAACTATTAAAAATACATGTACGCCATTTTCGACTGTTATCAATCCATGGATTTGTTGGGTGTAGTTTGCACGGGTCGGGTTGGTTTTTAGCCCCTACGTTCAACCTGTGATTAAACTACCCATGTATTTATGGGGTATAGTTTGCACGGGTCGGGTTGGTTTTTGGCCCCTACGTTCAGCCTGTGATTAAACTACCCATGGATAACTCGAAAAATAGACGAAAACTCGAAAATTAGTATTCTTCATTTTCGTCTTATTTTGCCAAAATTCATCAAAAAATCGAGGCGCCCTGGATATCGTAATCGAGCCAAAATTAATATACTCTGACATATTTATGTATGTCGAATATAAAAATTGATCTCATTCTTAATAAGACATAAAAAGAAGTTTTATGTAACAAAATTTTCAATTCATATAAAAAAATAACAAAAATTAAGTTAATTATAATCAAATTTACATGCGCGCTCGCTATATTTGTTGGTTCATATGAATGTAATAATAATAATAATATTAATAATAATAATATTTAAAATGGACAAAATAGATAAGCAGCACGTCTTCTCACTGAATTTGTTTAGCTTAGTTTGTAACATACGTACTAAGAAGTAACCTTGTTACTAATTAAGTAATTTCCGCTATTGTATAAATCATTTATGTGTGTATGTATATATATGAAGCAGTTTGACATTCTTCACTTATCTCGCTTAATAATGTTTATTTTACATTGAATGCATGATGTTTATATGACTTTCTATATAAATACAAATAATTCATACATATTTTACAAATTATTATATCCCTTCATATACCCCGGGGTAGATGCCTTAAAAAATGGTAAAAAGTGGAAGAAAATTATGTAGTAGGATGAAAACCAATGGAAACGCAAGATAATTTGATAAAGATTGAAAGGAAAAATAAATTATGGGTGATCTGAGGTCGGGAAGTAGGAGGGGGTGAATTTTTAAGGATAAAACACGGTTTATCTCGATTTCTAGCAAAACTATAAATCCTATGGAAAAAAGTTAAATGACAAAGTTGTAGGTAAAATAAAAAGATCTACAGTTTACACTTTTTTCACGTGGAATGTTCTAAAGAATGATCTGCAAGGAATTTTCTAAAAAAATAATTAGCGAAATCGGGTTAGCTGTTCTCGAGATTTGCGCTTAGCAACACATTCAGCGAATCATTTTTATATTATAGATTCATATGATGTTTACAAACAAATTTTTGCACGTTTTGTTTACATTTTATTTTTAATTGAACATACGGTAACAATGTAATTTTAATCTGAAAAATCCGCTCTGATAAGATATAAATATAAAATCAATTTACTTTAATTTTTGACATACTTCAACGTCACATTTGACATACGTCAAAATCAAAACTATCAATTCATAGAGAACTAAATATTGATCTTCTCTATGATAGGCTACATAAAAAACGCTTGCATCTACGCCGGTCGCCTCTCCGTAAGCCGCATCTTTAGGTAAAATGGATTCATTGAACCCCAGGTGACTGCAATTTTGTTTATTCACGAACTTACTAATTTTTTAGGTCTAGAATATGCTACCACAATTTTAATTCGTTATCTCTTTTCGTTTTTAAGTTCTTCTTGATGACAGACAGGTGGATATAAACTAATTAGGTGATTCTGTGAACACCTATGTTGAAAATTATGTGAACATGAAGATGTTGAAAAATGACGTCTTACACCCAAAACCAAATGTTATAATAAAATCGCCGTTGTACCGAAAAATCCAAAAACAACCATTTTATTTAATATTTCAGTTGCCTTGCTTTTGACCCCGATGTGCGCTTATCTTTTCTTATCGATTCTAGCTTGCTTATAATAAAACTTGATGCTTTTGGAAATTTTCTCCAATGAAATCCATGTCATGTTTTCCATAAAAACGCATTACCATCGGATCTGAGTCAATACCATAATACAATAAGAACTTCGTAGGATAATCGGAACTGGTTTAATAAGGTCGTTTAGCATGTTTAAAAAAGTACTTCAAAATATTGATTTCTTAATAAATGTCACAAAAAATAAATATTTTTGCAAAATAAACAAGATTTTCTTGCCATAAAATTGCATTAAAATTTAAATTTTTTTTTATAAAAGTAAAAACGCTGATTACCATTATTAGTGACGTAATATCGGTATATAATGTTGATAATACTGATTATAACAACAAACAGATAATAAACATAACCAAACACTTTCTTTTACTAATTAAGATACTGTTGATAGCTTGAACTGTCAATAAAAACTTATAATTTTACCGAAATGACGTCACATTGTGGCAGCGTAGTGTTTTAAGTCACATGATAATATCGAAGTTTAACTTTAAGATAATAAATTAATAATATACTTTAATGACAGAATATTAAAGAATATTTCTAATATAAATTGTCATTTTTACCAAATTTTATACTTTATTTTTCACTAACAAAAGTACCATATTCATGGTGCATGATTTTAGCATAAACATCCTAATAAAACATATTAATAAAAAGCTTGTAAAAATAAACAAGATCCCTTGCCATAAAATTACCATTTTTTTAAAAGAAAAAGTTTGAAAGTCGAACTACTTCGATTTTATCCTCCTAAAATATGCAAAAAAATGTATCTTATTTTAATTATATATTCTTTTTTGCTTATATAAGCCACAAACATATTTCAAATTAATCACGAGTTCAATTTACGTATTTAAATACATCGTTGGTTTTTCCAAAACAGCCAGATATATTTTATTATTATTATTTATTATTTTTTTTTTGTACTATTTTTAAATATCAATTGGCATGAACTTTGCACAAAAGAGAAAAAATCATTGATTGGTTGACGGCATGCAAATTGATTCACCAAAAAAAAAAAATCATTGTAACATTGTTATTGATAAGTATTGAACCACAATAATGAATCAGATCCGGGTGTAGGAATTTATGAATAGTTTCAAATATTGATACAGTTATTACAGAATTATTTTAATATTAGAAAATTTGCTTACTCATGGGGATAAATTTTCAATAATATTTAAATTAACATGGAAAATTTTTACTCCATTTAATTTTTAAACTGCCTTCAAAAATTGTAAAAATATGAAAAAAAATTATAATAGGACAAAACTCATTGGAAACGGGAGAGAATGTAACACAAATGAAAGGAAAAATAATTTACGGATGATCTGTGGTCGGGTAGTGGAAGGGGGTGAGTTTTTAAGGGTAAAACACGGTTTATCTGGATATCCTGCAAAACCACAAATCTTAAGGTAAAAAGGTAAATGGCAAAGTTGTAGGTAATAAAAAGGTCTACAACTTTTGTATTTGCAGTTTTTACACAAAATTTTTCGATTGAAAATTAAGGTGCATTTTCGATATAAATTCAAAGTAAGGTGAAAAAATAAATATTTTAAATCAAAAAAATTTCAGTGTATTTGTAACATAAAAAAGTAAGTTTTCACCAAAATTTGTAAAAGAGAGAAATAAAAACCAAAAACTTGGTTATTTCAATTTTTCACATAAATTTCGAGGTCATGTGAAAAAAGTGTAAATACAAAAGTTATAGATATTTTTATAACATACAACTTTGCCATTTAACTTTTTTCCAGAAATGGAGTTAAACCATGTTTTACCATTAAAAACTCACTCCCTTCCACTTCCCGACCTCAGATCGCCCATAAATTATTTTCCTTTCATTTTTGTTATCTTCTGTTCCGTTGGGTTCCAATGGGTTTCATCCTACTATAATTTTTTTTGGTTTCAAAAATTATCGAACCTGGTCTATAAATCCAAATTTAACCTTTATTTTACAATTTTACCATTAATTTGCTTTTTATAATAAATTTGGATTTAATGGCAACTCCGGTCATCATGATAATTTAAGAATACAGTTCCAGTCTGGATTTTGGTATCCTCTACAATACCAATACGCACCTAATATTGTTAAATATTACTTACTACACCCTGAAACTGTTGAGGTCTGTATATCATTTGACCCTACTTTTTAATTTGTATATTGCTCGTGATTGCAAAATAAATTTTCAAAAAAAAAACAAAATGATTAACTCGTGGCAATTTTTATGATAAAATACTAAATGTATTTAAAACTTACCTTATGAATAAAATAAATAAAAAATATTTTTTTTAAATACTCACGCTACTTGCATATTTACATATACTCTTATGGACTAAAATCAGGCATACTTTGTTTTGATTTGTACAAATTTTACTTTAAAATATTCGTAAAAAATTAATACTTAAAAATTATTACGTTTATGTCGATAATAATTCAAAATTTTATATTTTGGGTAATTATTTTTCCTTGATAGTTAATAAGAAATCTAGGTATTAATAGCATTTTAAATTTGACCCTACGGTCATCGTGGGTATCGCCGATCGAAACGATATCTGACAATAATCTTCACGAGCTTTACATATACAAATTAAAAATTATAATATTGAAAATAATAAATTAATTGCTTTTTTGATTTAAAATAATAAAAATCTTTTTTTTCTAAGCCTTTATAAAACGTCTTTTAAAAGTCTTTATAAAACAATAATATTTTTCTAAGGCTTAAATATGAACCACATATTTGCCTATTTTATTACAAATGAACTTCATACATTTTCTAATATCATGATAATAATACATAAATGTTTAAAGGTGTAGATTCATTAAATATTTTTTTTATTTGTCGAGAATATTTTTTGCCTTCAAGGAAATAATGCAAATATAATCGTTTCGTTTTAGGATCCACGATGTTCCATCAGAAATATCAAGAATGTTTTATTATAAATATACGCTAAAATATCCAAACGTAATATAAACAATACAAATATTTAATTTTCGCTTTCAATAATTAAATAATGGTCATGAAATGGTTATTTTTTAATATGAAAATTATTTGATATTTCTTCTTGCAATAAATAAAACTAGATTCTAAAATCACTTCTTCACCCAATTCAAAATCTATTTGTGTGCATAAAAATGACAGATTTGGTAGTAAAGTACTAAAAGTTTTTAGCCAGAAAATGTTGTATCTCTTTTAGCTTTGAATATATTTGTGGTCGTTTTTTAAATAAACGGAAATGTACGTAAATTGTTGAAATTCATTTACTATGCAAATACAGAAATACTTGTTGCAACATTATTGCATGTTCTCATGTAATTTGTAAGTACGGTAATTTTCAATTCATTTACGATCTCATGGTTGTATTATTTTTCCACATTGAAACAATATACATGTTTGTAGTTTTTTCCCGTGAAAATATTAACAAATGTTATAAAAAAATTTTTTTTTATTCGTCAAATTTCAGGAAACTATGATTTATTTAATGTCAATAAAAATCCGTTTTTATATGGCCTTTATACATTAAACCTTTGACTTTCTGAGAAATTTAAGTAAAAGTATTTATTCTGAAATGATTACAAGAATCTATATACTTGGAATAGATTATTTTAGATACATATTAAGTCATAATTTGTGTTTTGATGGAAAAAAATGAGCACTGATAAAGTGAAAATTTTTGAAATTTTACAAACCAAATTTTTTGTTTGAAAATTTGGTTTTTTTTTTTCAATTGCGTCGTTAAAATATAAAAATGAATATTTTGCTTCAAAAAAATTACTGCTTGTTAATTGGAATCATATATCGCAGAAAAAAATTGTAATTCTCCATAAATTTGAGATTATGTTGGAAATTGCTAAATTCAAAAATTGTAGATATTTTAATTATCTACAACTTTTATATTTACTTTCCCGAAAGGGGATTTACTTTTACCGAAAATCGTAAAAATCATTATTCACTCTTCAAAACGATCTCTCTACCCAACCGGCCGGGACTTCCACCAAGTTTTTTGTCCCATTTACTTATAATTTATACTAAATTTTCCGAATAACTACATACAGCTAAGAATTTCTCATCAATTCAGGTTTGGCTCTGGACTACTAACATTTGTTTATGACAAAAGTTTTTGTATTTAAAAACTATTAATATACTTGTTGTAAAAGGTGATTAATAGAGTAATCTCGCCAGAGGTTGTAACCCTAGCAAGGTAATGGTAATAGGCAAAAACAAAAATCACTGTCCATGGACAATTGAACGGACACAGCGGGGTCACAACAATCTGTGACACCCTTCGGTAAGTTGACAAGTTGGATTCTAGGTCTAACAGCGATTTGGTAGCTGTTTCTCTACCAAAAACCTTACACAATGAGCTACCATCATCTATAATGACGCTGATCTATAGTGTTTCCCAAGATCATTCACTGGCGCCACTAAATCTGCCAAGACGCGTAACCCCTTGCTTGCATGGTATGGACCAAGGATCTTTATGAGTTCGTCATACGGACATATTTCGACTTGAAACTAATCCAACTGATTTTGTACAAAATTATAGAGAACTTTTACAACCGTCTTTCTTCATTTAAGTCACATTTCACAGAAACTTACAGATAAAAATTACATTAATCATCACTAAAAAATAAATAATTTCAAAACTGACATATATTTTATAACGCAAAGTACATTAAACACATTACACCATAAATAATTATTATAATTTTGGAAATTCCTTTTTTAACATAAAAATTTACTGATACCTTAAAGAAGGTTATTTAATTAGTAAAATGACGAAGGTTAGGACTAATCGTGTGTCGCGAATTGCTTATCGCTACAGTGTGAATTCATCATTATTTTTTTTCTAAATTTTTTAAAAATTACACCAGAATAGGGTAGTCATGCGTAGATTCGATGATTTCAGCGCCATAGTATCAAAACTACAAACTACTCATAATAATTATCATAGGTAGGCACAGGTAATCGAAAAGTAAACTTATGTAATAATCGTTGATGCGTTTATTAAAAAAAATAACTCCGATAATCGTTAAACGTTAAATTTTCGAAATTTTGACGGAAGCTAATGTTGATCATTAATCATCCAATTGCTCTACTAAATTTGGGCTGAGTTACATAGGTAAATAAAGCAAAACCTTACTAAGGCTAGTAACGTCTTAATTAAGCAAATTTTTGGCAAACATACTTTGTATTCGTAAATCAACTATTCTCCTTGTATTGATTGAAATTCAAAGCAATGGTCTAGTATTTGATTCAATTTTTTTCTTTAAATAGCAATAATATTGGCTATAATGTCAAGTATTAATTTGAACGTCTTTTCAATTAAACATTCAATTGCAGTTGAATATAGAGTACATCCGAAACATGTCACATTATAGAATATAATGTGACATGTTTATAAAGTGGTTAAGCAAAAATTAAAGTGTGTAATTTTAATTATACACATAATATATTTACAGTAAGCTTATGTACTAGAAACGATAAAGGTTTCTTTTTACCATGCGTGCCTTCCAGACTATTTACCAGATACCATTTTACATAATTTCGTAGAAAGATGCTATTTTATTAAATTTATAGATTATTTTAATTAAAAAAGCATTTTTTACGAAATAGCTCTGATGACGCTTCTTGGAGAAAATTTTTTTAGTTAACTTAAAAGTTAATCAGTTAAGAAGATTATTAACTTGGTTAAATTGTCGATTAACGAATTAAAGAGTTAATTCTGACCTATTTATACTCAAATAAAATACAAAATATGACGATCTGAATCTTTAAGAAATTAAGTAACACTAATTTTATGGTGTATAATTTAAAATGCATGTTTTAGATATTCAAAATTAATTCAGATAAACAACTTAACACAACATAACAATTCGGCATTTAATGTTTTTAAATAGCTTGAAATTTTTTGTTTTTTGTTTTTTTTTTTAACACTCACTCCATCTATTATAAGTTCTATATCTATGGTATTTAAATGTTGGGTAATTCTAAATAGTACTTTATTTTACCGGTAGCTGAAGTCTTTTTTAGCATGAATAGATAATTTACAATTCAATTGTTTTTTATCAAATACTTCACCATTTAAATACACACACATGACGGTCAGTTATAAAATATTTATTTCAGATAACAAATAAAATATATACACGACAAACCACATCATCAAAACGTACTCAAAAATAAAATAAAAAAAAAAAAAAGCTCACAATATGTTTTCTAATATTTATTAAGACTCGAAATATGTGTAATAATATAGTTTTAAAATTTTAGTAATAAAAGCTATATTTTATTATTTATGGTGACAAATAGTCGTATAATTGTTTATGATTTAATAATAATATAAACAAAATTTGTTTATGATTAACACATCACAATAACAATTTATTATTAAACTCTGTGTTTATCGATTGTTCATTGGTGATTATTTAGTATTTGGCAGTGAAATAATATAATTTTAGCGCAGGGCACGGTAAAAATTTTTCTAAAAGAGTTGTTACAATTACGTGAGTAAAGTCGAATTAGATTTTTATTATATAAAACTGCGTTGTTATATTGTAGAAAATTATTTATGTTGAGCATATTATTACTTTGGATTATCTTTTCCTTCTCTTAAGACTCGATAAAACGCTTTAATGCAATATAAAGTAATATACAATGTTTTTTGTTTTTAAATTTTCGGACACCAATAACTCAAAAAAATGATTACTCAAATGGATTAAAAATTTGGCATGGCATGCACGATATTCTTGACATGAAATCGAAGGGTGGGTCGAAATTTTTTCCAAAATCAAATTTTAATTACGTTTCCAGAAAAACTTTTGAAACGGCGTCCGTTTTCATGTCAAGACAGTGCATGCTAAATTTCACATCATTTGGATAATTATTTATGTAGTTTTTTGTGCACGAAAATTGAAAAAAAATATTCATTGTAGATTACATATTAGAGATTGTATTTTTTGTTTCATTCAATATTGCAATCATAAACCAATGCTATATGAGCCACGTAGAAAGAACCCTTATGCGCATGTGTTAAAACCTTTGAATTTGAAAGTAGTAGTTATTCTAAGAGTAAGTGGTGGCGATACCATACACATTATTATTACATGTTTACAATAGATAATAATAATAATGGGGAATACCCTAATATTGTTAGTATATACATAGGCTAGGCTCCTATGCAACATAAAAACGTAGTTTTTTGAGTTGCTAAAAAAAATAGCTGCTCATCCTTTTCAAATATTACCTGTGACTACGTTATTACGAATATGAGACGTTTTCGATTGAGTTAATTACTGCAAGGTCAATTGTCTAACATAAAAAAAAAATTACAGTGAAATCTAAGTAAAAATTCTGTATCGCGTAAATCGTTCATAACGCGAACATTGTCATGTCAATGTGAATTCCGCTAACGAGAATAATTATGCCATAATAAATAATAGACCAGAGTGGAAGCTTTTAAAAATGGCAAAAAGTGAAAAAAAAATTATAGTAAAATGATATCCATTGGAAACGGAAGAGAAAATAATAAAAATAAAAGGAAAAATAATTTATTGGTGATTTGAGGTCGGCAAGTGGAAGGGGTTGAGTTTTAAGGGTAAAACATGATTTATCTTGATTTCCGGCAAACCTCCATGACCTGTGGAAAAAAGTTAAATGGCAAAGTTGTAGGTAATAAAAACATTTACAACTTTTGTATTTATGCTTTTTTCACATAACCTCAAAATTTTTCGATTGAAAATTAGGGTTAGGGCTTTTCGATAAAACCAAATACTTGGTTATTTCAATTTTTCACAAATATTTTGAAGTTATGTGAAAAACGTGAAAAATACAAAAGTTGTAGATCTTTTTATTACCTACAATTTTGCCATAAACTGTGTTTTATCCTTAAAAACTCATCCCCTTCCACTTTCCGACCTCAGATCGCCTCAGTAAATTATTTTTCCTATAATTTTTTCAAAAATTATCGACCCTGATCTATAAAGTGTTCACTTTGCTAAAATGTGGTAAGATTTGTAGGTAACAAGAACTACAACACTACGTATTGGAGATTGATTTACTCACACTAAAAATAATTTTCCAGCTGATAGTACTACTTTGTCCTGCACTAATTAATTATATTATGATAACATATTTAAATGATTTTAGTACATTTGACTGACTACGTGGTTTTGTTTGATAAATTGATTGGCAATTGTTTAACTCAAAGCTGAGTACAATATGGTTAAGAAAAATATAAATGTAAATGAAGATAATATTGAAAATAATAATACTAGTGGGTCTAGTAATAATAGTTATAATGATTTGGTAATTTTTTTTTTTTTTAATATCATTTTTTTAAGACAATAGAAATTTTTTTTTATAATCAAACTTTTATAAATAATACAATCATACATATTTGAAAATTTGTTGCTATGGAAACATATATCATAAATTTAATATATATTACAGAAAATATCATTGTCAACTTGGCGCAATTGAAGTATGTTATTTCATTTCTCAACATACATATGTCAAAGTATATTAATTTTAGTCTAAAGTTTGTAACGCTATGTAATATTGACCGCAGAAACAAAATTTTGGTATAATTGCTCATAGAAACACCTAATTAGGCTATTTCCGGTTGTCTGTTCCTGTGCCATCACGATAACTCGAAAAACAAAATGAGATAGCGAGCTGAAATTTTGATGACGTTATTCTAAACATGCAAAGTGAGTTCAGATTTGTGAATGACCAAATTGGGTCCAATGGATCCTTGACCCAACTTGAATACTATACAAGAAAAATTCAAGTTCAAAGAATGTTCATGTCTTTGAAACAAACAACTTTTGATTGAATATTTTTTTCATAAAATGTTTGAATTCACTACAATTTAAGCTCAAATTTAACTAATTATCACATATTGGTAATTATAATACATATTATACAAGTATATATAACTGTATAGACTGGATATTTATAGTATTTTATCAATGCTTATTAGATATAGTCCAAACAATGAAATTCAATATGTCGAGTATTTAAACAATTAGCTCCGATAAGTGTTATCTTGACTTTTATACATTAAATTTATATCTAGTATTTCGGGATAAATTTCTCGTTGGAGGGTGAAAATTGAGATAAATTTATTTTTGTTCTTTTCTCCAAACTACTTTGTTCATTTATTTTCATAGCAATTAATTTGATGAGTTTTTTCGAATTATTTAAAAATATAAGAGATACTTAAAAATTTCAGAGCCAACAAAATAATTTCCATAAAATACTTTCCACTCTTTCTGTGTGTTATTGATGAACTACAATGCAAATTTATTCCTATGTTTTTATAGCCAACATAGAAAATACTTCACTCTCTTATAAAGCAGAAGTCACCATCAGTGTAAAAATTCTGAAATAAGATGCGAAAAAAATATTGTAAAAATCCATAATTAGCATTTTATTATAGAAACTTGTATTTTAAGTTTCTAATTTCGAAACGTACGAAAAACAAATTGGAAATTAAACATATATACCAGGGTAGATAATTTTTGAAAACCAAAGAATAGTATAGTAGAATGAAACCAAGGAAAAATAAATTACGGGCGATCTGAGTTCGGGAAGAAGGGGGGGGGGTGTTTAAAAGTAAAATTCGGTTTATCTGAATATCCGGTAAAACTACAAGTCCTATGGAAAAAATTTAAATGGCAAAGTTGTAGGTAATAAAAAGATCTACAGCTTTTGTATTCACAATTTTTTCACATAGACTCAAAATTTATGTGAAAAATTAAAAAAACCAAGTTTTTGGTTTTTAATTTTTTTTTTCCGAAATTTGGTGAAAACTTACCTTTTTATATTCCAAATACACTGTAATTTTTTTGATTTAAAATATTTGTTTTTTCATCTTATTTTGAATAAATATCGAAAAAGCACCCTAATTTTCAATCGAAAAATTTTGCGGTTATGTGCAACAATTGTAGATATTTTTATTACCTACAATTTTGTCATTTAACTTTTTTCCATAGTACTTGTAGTTTTGCTGGAACTCGAAATAAACCGTGTTTTACCCTTAAAAATTCACCCCTCCTTATTCCCGAACTCCCATCGACCGTAATTTATTTTTCCGTCCATTTTTATCATATTATCTTGCGTTTTCAATGAGTTTCATCCCACTATAATTTTCTTCCAGTTTTTATCATTTTTCAAGGCTTCTACTCTGGTCTAATAATATACGTTAAGAAATTATCTCAAATTCTCTTTTCATTAATGATCAATTTCAAAAATCATTAATTGTATGAATAATTTTTATTTACAGGGACCAGGTCCTGGAAATGGTTCAAATCATCAATCTCCACAACCATTCTTTCCCCAAGGGCTTCCACCTGGATATGGTCCACCACATTTTCCTATGTCACCTAGTACACATCTTGGCCACACACCAGCATCAGGGTCACATACAGGTCATTCACCTCCTCCAAATTTTCATAAAGATGAAAGGACACATCGACAGTATATAAAATTAAAAAGAAAATTAGAACAAAAGCAAATGCGTGGAAATGGTGAAACGTTAATGGTAGGAAATTTATGGCAGGCTGAACATAATGCACCATCACTATCGTCTAGAAAAGTTTTAGTCAATGGTATGAGACGAGGTGCAGGTGTTCCTATGGGTGTTATTTGTAAAGAGAAAGGTATGAGTAGTGTTGGTACTTCAGAAGATGGCGAAGAAAGTAGCTCAGTACATGACGATGAGGATGAAATACAAACCATCACAGATATACTGTCATCCGTCCAGGCTCCACAGGTTCGTACTCTTTATAATACATATGGGTTATTCTCAGTTAAGATGTGAAATCGATGTCCATGACACATACTTTTAAAAATTTGAAACCAATTACATTAGAAAATTTGAGTTTTAAACAGTTTTACCAATCTGTTTAGATTAGTTAAATCACTGAAAAGAAAAACGAGAAATGGTAGATGAATAAAGTACATTCTCGCTCAGATATACTTTTCTTCACATCTAACATGAATGTCAAAAATTTTCAAATAGTTGTTCATATGATTTAATTTAATATCTATCTTAAATTTTTAGGTTTTGGAGTTGAGTTCACGTAGTGCCTTAATTGAATGGTCAATTCCTCAAAGGTTATCTGAAGTTGCTAGTAACGGTAGTCACGATATTGATATCACAGAATCAGATCTAAGATACGAAGTCCTATTAAGCACTGATAAAGGTAAAGAAGGCAAATATAAATCAATTTATAGTGGATCGTCTTTATCGTGTCGTATTCAAGATCTTCGACCGGGACAAGAGTATTCAGTTTGCCTTCAAGTGCACTGTGATGACCTTAAAGGAAATGCTTCGGACCCATTAACATTTGTTACACCGCCATGTGAACCTGATCAACCACAACCACCAAAATTAATCTCGAGAACACGAAGTAGTCTACAATTAAGATGGAACGCTGCCACTGATAATGGATCACACATTCTTTTTTATATTCTAGAATATGATGAAGGTAAAGGTTCAAAATTTGTGGAATTATCTCGTGGAAAAGGAAAACAATATAATTTACAAAAACTTCAAACGGCCACAACATATAAATTTAGACTGTCTTGTGTTAACGAATGTGGAAAAAGTGCTCATTCTGATATTGTAGCATTTTCGACAAATGGTACGCCTCCAGGTCCACCAACCGCCCCCACTCTTGAAGAAGCTTCAATTACTAGTCTACATTTAAAATGGATTAAACGTGCAGTGGATGATGAATTTACGTTGCAAATGGATGATAAACGATATCGACATGGATTTTTACCTGTTTTTAATGGAAAAGAAACGGAATATATATGCACTGGATTAAGACGGGCCACTGAATATCGTTTTCGATTACGTTCTCAAAATGACGAAGGGGTATCACAGTGGTCAGAAGAAGTTTGTTACCGAACTCTACCAGATAGACCTGCCCAACCATTTAAACCAAATGTAAAAGGAAAAATACATGCACACCAATTTAAAATTAAATGGGATCCACCGGGTGATACAGGTGGTTCAGAAATTACCGCATACGTTCTTCAAATTAACTCAGGAAGTGGTTATGAAACTGTATATAGAGGAACTGACACGGAAGCAATTTGTGATCGACTATCACCGGGTACAACGTATCAATTACGAGTGAATTGTCGAAGTGCAGGTGGTGTTAGTGATTATTCAGATCCATGTACAGTAACTACGGAAGCCATCTGTCCCAGTCGTTGCCAACCTCCTAAGGTGTTAGGAAAACCTCGAGCGAATTCAATATCGCTACGATGGAACCATCCAGAATTTAATGGAGGATCATCTGTTATCGATTTTGAATTAGAAGTAATTAATCCAGATTCAAGCCGTCGATTAGCATATAAAGGAAAGGACACCGAATGTAATGTTATGGATCTATTACCAGGACAAGTTTATAACTTTGTATTGAGAGCTTTAAATCGTGTTGGACCTGGACCATGGTCAGAAGAGTTAACAGTGACAAGCGGTGCATCAATACCAGATGCTCCACTTGCTCCTGAAGTTACACCTAAATCACCTTTCCATGTATGTGTACAATGGAAAGAGCCTTGTTGTAATGGTGCTCCAATTACTGAATATCGATTAGAAATTGGAAGTACAGATCAAAATGAAAATTTCAGTTCCATATTCCAAGGAGGTTCATCTAGTTACGATGTTAAAGGTTTAAGTCCTTTTACTACATACTATTTCAGAGTACAAGCTTGTAATATTGCCGGTTGCAGTAATTTTTCACCAATTACTGCAACAATGACACCTGCATCAGCTCCTGGTGCTATGCTAGCACCAAAATATACCTCGACACCCACAAGCATTACGTTAACATGGCAAGAACCAATAAATAATGGCGCTGACATTTTATATTACAATATTGAATTAGGTGATAAATGTTTTTCAACGGAAACAGCAGTCAATGAATTTACCTTAGAGAATTTACATCCAGATACACATTATAAAATTAAAATTCAAGCAGTCAATGCAGTGGGTTCAGGTCCATTATCACCTGTCTGTAAAGCAAGTACATTACCAATACCACCAAAAGCGCCAAATTTGGAATGTATAAGTATTGGACACAATTATCTAAAATTAAAGTGGGGTGAGGGTAAAAATTTAGATTTTACCAACTTTTATTTAGAAATGTATCAACCACGATTAAAAGAATTTCAATGTATATATCAGGGTACAAATTATACATATAAAGTAAATAAATTACAAGAGTTGACAACGTATAAATTTCGAATATCAGCTGCAAATGATTTTGCTGGAGAAGGTGAATTTTCAAATGTTTACGAATTTACGACATGTATTGCATTTCCAGTTGGTTTGAAATCACCAAAAGTCACAGATATCACACAACGATCATGTAATTTAGAATGGGGTGCTTGTAGACTTACTGCTTGTGGTGATTCTATTATATACTTAATGCAAATGACACGTCTCAAAGAACAGGATTATAAACAGGTAAATTTATTATTATTATTCAATTATTACTTTTAAAGTAATATTCAATCAAAATTTCACGTTTCTTAGGGTGTGTAATATTCAATCGACAATTTTGAGTTATACTTTTATTTAAAATGAAATAAATTGGCCACTTTAATATTGATTCTGTCTTGTAATTTTTCTTATTATTTAGAGGATGAACATGGCGAATCTTTTGCAAAACTGTTTTTTTTTTTGCCACTTCTGCATTGGCTTATCTAACTCTAACTAAACTTGTTAAATGGACAGCATTTGGTATCGCCATAAAATCTGTTAAGACACTACATGCTGTCTACGGCGAATATGAATCATCATTTCTAAATGATAACATTCTAATGTAGCTAATTTTCCTTAATTTCATTTTGGAAATTTTCGTGATTAAAAGTTCCTTTAAGTTAAATGTAAATTTAGACGCAGTCTCGGTCGATTACAAGAATGCCACGATTAGCCATAGATCGTCTGTCAAATCAATATCTTCCTATTCATCAGTGCTTATGCCAGCCTCTAAATCTTTTTTATCGCTTTCTTATCACTTCATCGAGAATTATTACTGATGACAGTCGACATGCTTGCTTTATTCAAATACTAAATTGAAAGAAGTCTGATAATATGGATTATTTGGAATCTATAATTTTTAATATTAAAATTCTGTTGTAGGTATATAAAGGTCCTGATACAAAATGTATGATAAATGATTTGGAACCTGGCACTGAATATGCATGCCGAGTAAGTCCAATACGATTAACAAGTTCAGGTGATCAATTACAAGGTCCTTTTTCACCCACATGCAATTTCTCAACATTACCAATACAAGAACCAATTCAAGGACAACGTTCACAAATACCTTCAGTTACAAATTCACCAATTCGTCATCGTCGTAATCAAAAATTATTTTCGTGGATAACAACGAGTTTACATGGAACTGATAATCGACCTATGTCCGATAAACAAAAAGCACTTTTAATATTAATTATATTTACGATATTTGCAATTTTTGCAGCTGTTTCAGTTGAGAAATTTATCAATTGGCGGCAGTCAGTATGATGAACTATACCTAAATAGTTTAAATAATTTGTTTTTTATTTTTCATCATAAATATATAAAAATTCAGTCAATAATTTATAGAGATTGATTTTTCATCGCTCACTTTTCCACTGTATAGACAGAAATATGTATTTAAAAAAAATTATTACTTATGTCATAAATAGAACAAATCATGGCATCCTAATCACAAAATGTGTTTGAATTATGAAAATATCTCTAGTTTTTATGTTTGTTATTCTAAGTTTTTCTTAATACGCGAGCATATATTTTACATTTTTTACGTATTAAAAAATATTTTACCTGATTAAATTATGACAAAAAATAAATTTCCAATCTAAAGAGGTTATGTTTTTAATTTTTTTTTTTAAATTTTACAACTTATATTTTTGCTATTACAGTGTTTTAAAACTTTTGTTTTTTTAAAAGCACGATATAGAAGTATTATTAGTAGTAGGACTTTTTCCAATTTAATCTTTTTATAAAAACAAAAAAAAAAGTTTTTAATACAATACATATATATTTTTTTAAACAGAGGACCAAAGCTCAATTCATTGAGCACAAGTTTATATATATTTTAATATTTTATTTTTACTCTATAAATATTTAAAACATAAACTAATATTTCTTTTTAACATTTTATTTCTTTTTATATATTTTTTACCGCAATTTTAAAGATGCGCAACAAGAGTATAATGGTAAATTAACAAAAAAAAGTTTTATTCGGAAAATTGTTTTAAAAAAAATCTTTTAAAAAAATATTAACATCAATAAATTATTATTCCATATAAGATATTCAAAATGGCGTTAAAAATTTATTGTTATTTTTCTTTTTAAATTAACATTTTACATCAATTTATTAAACATGACAACTATAATTACATAAATACGTTTTAGTATAAATATTTTAACGTTATGATATGTAATTCGTTTCGCAATCAAAAAATATCTTGAAAGAAACGTTTATAGCAAATTTATATGGAAGTCTATATAAATTTGCTGATTGATCAAGAAATCTTGCAATATTGATCAACCATTTATGACATAATATCATGAACGGTTTTTAGGACTGATGAAACGTATATATAAAAAACGGAAACATTATAATTAAATTTTGTAGCTGTAGTCTTATTTGATGGGATGGAGCGTTATCTGAATCTTGCTACCAATATACATTGAAAAAATTGGATCGGTTTCTTTATGAAACATGGTTACTACTAGGTTACTTTGTATACTTTCGATTAAATTTATAATCCTATCAATTCAAAAAAATCAAAACAAAATATATCCTAATATGTACGTATTTATACTAAAACAAAAGCTGTATTATAATTTTATCTTAAATATCTTTTTGCACATCTGTATGATAAGAGTGAAAAAATTATAATTTTTCCACATTTTCCACATGAACGAAAATCTCAAATCGTTATAATGAGATGACATAAACTCAAATTATTCATTAAATTTTTAAATGCAAAATCAAGAATTTAAAAAATACGTTTGTAAGATATAAAAATTTTTAAAGTCAATTTAATATAAAAAAATGACTAATTCAATTAATTATCGGTCTAAATTGACAATTACTGTACAAAACAATAATTAATCAAATAAACTGTTGCATTTGTTAAATTAATAATGATCTAAATTGCTTTGCATAGAATAATTGATGTTACATAAATGTTTTAAAGCAAAAAAATCAAACAATTCCGATAAAATTTAATATAAATATTCAAAAAACAGTATGCATTTTATGTTTGTTTGTTATTACGGAATTGAAATTCATTATCGAAGGTGCATCTTCTGAGCTTTTTTAATGTAAAGAAGCATTTGTTTTACGCAACATATTTAGAATTGACTATGTATTGTTGGTACCGTAATATTATACTAAACATGATTGGAATAAAATTTCTAAGCTTGCTTCTTGGTTTTGGGATGCAAAGTAGAATAATAATAAAAAAACTATAAATTAGCAAGAATGGTGAATGGATTTTTATGCATTTTCAAAATGACTAAAAATTATTTTTATCATTTTCACAATTCGATTATCTACATTATAGTTTTACTTTCAAACAATATTTCATTTTTTTAACATGCTAGACTGTACTTTTTCAAACTTATTTAATCGTCGTTACAGTCTTTCTAAACGATCGATACCAAGCCGAATCAGATTTATCTCGACATCCTCCAACCAGTGTTGGAGTTGCTTTCCAACAAACCATTTCAGTAGCACTAGGCTTGTACGAATGTAATCTGGATCTCCATATAAGTATCTAAGGTCGTCTAAGATCTGCATTCATTCTTATTCTTCACACACACTGAGGCCAAAAACAGTCGGGCATTTATTGTTCTTATATACAGTACTTTATTCGAATTTCATACTATTCAATATTTCATGTTGATTTTAGATCATATAAACATTTACTAACTCAAAAATCAACTAATGTCAACTTAAAGTACAGTCAGTATTACCGTCAATATTATTGTAAATTATGATAGTCCATTATAATTTTAATCGACATTTCTAGTGTGGTCAGTCATCTTACCATACACTGTTGATAGTATTTCTTTGTAAGTTTTATTTCATGTATGTCCCAGCATTATGAATATGAGTCGCTTCAAAGAATGCTTATCGCCTTTATTTTTTCTACTGTTTATGTCTAGAGGTACCCGCTTAATCTCTTTTATTAACTAAATTAGGCCGATAAAAAATTTGTAAGTGTGAATGTGATTACGATACACTGCCAACAGTATTTCATTAAAGTTTATACATTATGCAAATTACGATATGTAAAAAAATCGCATTCATAAAATGAAATCGCACCTTCTATAATAAATTTATAAATGTCAATTTTCAATCATCTAAATAGATAATTATAAAAGTTTTTTTTTTTTTTTAATATAATTCAAACCATATTGTCATCATTCGAATAGATTTACGAAGTATGTCGTCACGTATATACCTGTTATTTTCTATCTGTCAGAATTTCCGTTATCATTGCCTTACATATTGTTTTATTATATGATTATTAATTTAAATTTGTATGCAAGTAAATTTTATACAAAAAATATAAAGTGAAAGGTATTATCATTTACATTTAAAATTTGAATTTCGAAGTGATAAAAAATCGTTTTTAATAACATTAATTTTTAACAAAAGTCAATTTTGTAGGTTATGTTTTGATTTTCGAATTATGAGAAAGTGCGGAATTTGCAAACATCATTCTGATGTATATCTGTACTCAATGATAAACATAACCAGAAATTTGATTTTTCATATGAAATTAATGCTATTAAAATAGACTTGTTAAGTAAAATTTTAAATGGTAATAATTAGTAGATTATCGTGCTATTATTATTTTTTATTATACCTGTATAAAAAGGTAAATAGAATATTTACCATTTATTAGAGCACTGTGTAGGCAAGGACCACGGAAATTCTAACAGACAAGAGCAAGTATACAAGCTGACGCAGTAACTTCGCTAGTCTATATAATTATTATATTAAATATGTTATATAATTATTAAACCCAATAGGAAAAAATATTGTTAAAAATTTTTGTAAAAAAAAAAAATATGTTTTGTGGTGCTAAATGCTATAACGTGTGTTATAAAAAAAGTATAGTAATTAAAAAGTAATTATAATGTTGATACTGTATAGTTCCAATTATATTCAATTTTAAGATAAACTTTAACATATTATAGTATACTATTATAAAGACAAGGGTAAACTTGAAAACAATTTTCTACAATTTCTTCTATAAACAAAAAAAATATATAAATATATAATATGGAATTGTCATTATATAAATATTTATTGTATGAATATCTAATTAAAAATATTTACTTTTTATTTTCAAATTAAGCAGAAAATAAATTAAGCAATTTTTTGTGTATATTATGCATTCATGTTTTTTTATTTTATTTTATTTTGTTATAATTCCATTTTCCATTTTTAAAGTGGAATTTTTACAGATTTTAATTAAAAAATGAGTTTGATATTTTATCCACTTTTTTAAAGAAAAAATAGAGCTAATCATTTTTAGAAATCGAAGTATCTGCGTAAATAATGATGTTTTAATAGATAGTTATTGAAATTATTCTGGTAAAATAAACCGTAAATTGTTAAAGTGCATACTATAGTTGGAGCTTACATTTTCATCGACCTATTATTTTAACGACACAATAATACATCCCTAATATAATACCAAAAAACATGGCTGAATATAATAAAATTTATTTTAAATGAATTATTTAAAATTTCGAATCTCTTAGAATAGGGTATTTGCCATAAAAATAAACTATAAAATTATATATATACGATAGTTTGTAAAATAAAAACATCGGAGTTAATTTTTTTTTTTTTAAATATGTTTTAGTCAATATTTCAAAGTTTATATTTTTAACTAAAGTTTTGAAGTACATTATTTATTTATAAAAGAACATGGAAAAAAATATGAAGCATAAGTTGAAACAATAACGTACATGCAGGCAAATGTCAATTTGAAATTAATATGTAATTAGTTTCTTGTATACAAGCTAGTTTACAAGCATCTTGAATTTCATTAAATTGCTCAAAGTTTTTCATTATGAAAACGGTTCATATTCAATTTGGAATTAATTTCATAGACAAAATCAATTATTAGGTATAAAATAATTACAACTATATTGAAAATGTTCATAAATCATATTTTAAATATGTTTAAAAGGTGGCCTAATTTTTTTTTATTCTATAATTTTTTAAACAAAATGTAAAAGTGGATAAATTCAACTCTTTTTATTTTTTTTAATTATCTTCCCAGAAGGAGTACTAATTTTTAAAAAAATTTTATTTATTAATGTAGCTACTTTTTTATTGTATGATTTGTAAAAATAAATTATTTCGTACATAGAGAGGTTAATGTTAGTCAAAGTTTAATATTAGTCGAACAAAGATAATTTTTAACATGGATAAGAACGGGCATCATCTTGATGATAGTATTTCAATAATCGTTGGCTATAAAAAAATCGTTCAAATATTTATTTTTAATTATGTGTATATAAGAAAAAAGATTTGGCGAAAAATAAAATTGAATTCTCAAATTTTTGTTTATAATACTTTCATGGTAAAAATTCTTTTTTGATCCCAGCCTTTATGAGCCGCTCATCATGCATGTAATAGATACCGAATTGACTTGAAATTCAACTTAATGCAATAACAACATATTTTAATGATGAAATAAAAATTTGTGCTGAAATTACATTTATGGTACAGACAGTATCTTTTTTTGTTTTGTGGATATTTTAAAATGACTTAATATGTTTACTTAATTCATAAAGTAAAAGAATATAATTTTTAAAAGTTTTTTTTCATAATCCCAAATACGTACATTATCAATGTTAAAAATTTAATATTATTTAATATTATTTTACGCACAAATAATCAAATACATTCAGCAATTTCATTAACTTTGACTATCTCTCACTCCATCATGTAAATATGTGTAATTTACATAAAAAATAATCCTATATTTGAAAATATTTTTATTTTAATCAATTTATTTGAATAACAATTCAATAAGTTATATTAGGAATTAAACAAAAAATTTAAATAAAATAATATAAATATAAAAAAAAAAAAAAATATAGTAATCTAATTTAGGTAAAATTGGTGCCAATTGATATATTAAGAATCTAAAAAAAATATATATAAAATATATAATTTCAAATTCTTTTTAAAAATACCTTAGATATTTAAAAAAAAATGTATCAATTATGTTTGTTTTGCTGGGGTTTATATAAATGGGATATCAGACGTTTAGCTATTACAAAAATTGAAAAAAAAAAATTGAAATAAACTTTATAACTTTGTAATAATTATTAAAATATTTTTTTTTTAAATTATTCTTACGTATCCCGATTTATTGTTTGTAAATGTTTTCAAGATTGTTAAATAACTCAAACCATATATCAATTATACGTCCTCTTTTACTAGAGCTGTTTCATAGTCTGTTTTATAATGTAATATTAAAATGATTTAAATTTGCGATTTCCGCTACATAATTATTTTATTATTATTGATATATTTATATATATAAATATATCATAAATAAAATTCGCATATTCGGTGTTTAAAAAGAAAATCTATTCATTTTATTCAAACAACGTTGGGTTCTTTTAGTTTTAGCAAGTTATTTGTTTTCCATAAAAAGAAAGCTAAATTAAATCCTATTGAAATTGAATCGAAAATGAATAGGATTTAATAAAAATTTCCAGTTTTTTTGTCGGGATATACCAATTAAATTAGATCATTCCTACTTAAAATTTCAATTGGCTTTAATCGGAATGAAACGGAAATAATTTCCAAAAGACAGAATTTTATAAAGTGGGAAATATGCATTAAATCACATATGTCATATATATATAATTTTGGGATTTTTTATTATTACAAAATTTAAATATTAAAAAACTTTTTATATATTAAAAATGATCCGTAATGATTTTTAAATAGAGATATTGATACCTGATGTCCCATTTAATAAGACCCCACTTTGCTTTAAAAAAATATAAACATTCCCATGTGTTTTAAAATTATGAATTATATTTAAAAAAATAAATAAATAATATATTATTTTAGTTGAATTTATAAACGAATATCTTAAATAATAATACCTGGCCTTAAAAATTCTTACGTAATATTACATAGCAGACAAATCATTCACATCGAATCTAATACACGTACAATTTTTCTTTTCTTCTAATGTTATAATATCGAATTATTAAAGCACAAAGTATTGAAGCTTAGACATGCTCAAAAAATTCAACTGTTTCGTTAAAGTGATGGTATTTAATATAGTAAAAACAACCTCGATTATGAATTGTTATTTTGAAGTAATTAAAACTAGTTTTTTTAGATTTGCTTGTCAATAATGCAATTTTCTTGAATATTGTTTACAAGGTTGTCAACTTTGTTTAACATTTGGCATAAAATTTACATTCTGTGTGTATTAAAGAAGATATTATAACATCACAATGCAACTTGAATATTTGAAAAGTCTTTTAATTTTTAAAATAATATTTAATTTTCTAAAACGTTCTTAGTTTGAAGGCACTATGGTAATTTGCCAGTTTTTCAAAGCATAAACATATAGTATTTGACAAAATAGTTTTCCAAAGAGAAGAAATTAAAATTTTAAGTTACCGATTAATATATAAGATAGAATTTCGATGCCATTTCGAAAAGAAAGAAAAAAAATATTTTTTCATAACCAAAATTGTCAAATATTTAATAAACTATTAGGCTATGCTTAGAAATTAACTTCGAATTTAAACTACAGAAAATCAAAGCACATTTAATAATAAATTTTTAGTTTAAAATTCATAGATCCGAAAATATTATAACTCGGTTTGTAGTTCATAGCCCAATAAGATATTATGTCAAAAACTGGAAACGAAAAGATGTATCACAAGTTTAAATTACTGTTTTTAGTTTCATTCTACTATTTAGCATTCATATTAGAATGATGATATTCAGAGAAAAATTGTTTGAACAACAGAAATTTGTGTATTAAATATTTTATACAATTTTAAACTTATTACAATATTGTTGATATTTCTAAAGTATGATGCGTACATTAGATGAAATAGATATTATCTTGTTTCTATTCATGACGTAATTGTAAAATGTAATAAGTTAACTTCCGAATTCCGTGTGTTATTTTATATAATATATATTTTAAATAGCATAATGAATTGTCTTAGCTAAATTATTTGGAGTGCCTTCAAATGGAAACAATTTGTTTCTTGAGTTTTATGTAATATCATGCAAGAAATAATGACGAAGCTTTAAATTTTTTTATTTGATTATTATTGTTTTCTTATTTTTATTTTAAAAAGTGATGCCTGTTAAAACATTGAATGTTGAATTTAGTAAATATCAGGGCGGTGTCCAATGTTATGATTTTAGAACGAATATTATAAGTGTAGTTAAATTTAAATAAAAAGCCGGCCAGTGGAGTTATGACTGATAAATAAAAAAAAAAAACATTAGAAAATTATAATTATCTCTCTAAAATATGCCCTCTATTTAAGTCTATCTTTTACACATTGTTGTTATATAAGTTTGTATAAATTTTATAAAATAATATATATGTGGGGTGGGTTACCAAGACTGCTATTAATGAAGATGTTAGAAATTCAACGTCGTATTTTGATTTAGTTTTCAAAAAATATGTTTAGAGGAAAAATACGTGCAAAGGGTATAAAAGATTCTATCGCAAGTTATTTATTGCTGTCCAGAAATTACATTAATAATGTAATAGCTCCTATTCCTTTTTTGATTGTATCTTAAAATATGATATTGTAATTTTGAACATCTTTGTAGCTAGCATTAATGGGAACAACCTAAATTTACATATTTATATAAATTAATTATCAATGTCATTTATAAAAGTATGCAGAGAAAGGAAATGCATTTGTTTGTAAGAACAGTTTTGGCTGGAACTGTTTACTGATGAATGCTAAAGTACACACCAATTTATTTCTATATATTTGATTTCGAATTTGCTACTACGAATTATCAATTATTCTTAAAATAAAGTGTATGTAATATCAAATAATATTTGTGTTTAAGCATTTATTATTTAATTTCAAATGAAAAAATTTAATTACGTTTATTTTAGACGTTTAATTTTTTAAGCATATATTTTAGATAATTTTTATATTCCGAATAAAATGAAATATTATGCTTTTAGTATAGTATGTGATTATTGAGAATTGTTATTACGTAGGACAGTATTATGACATAATCAGACTTAGTCAACTTCACAGATTTAATGATATCCAGTGCTTTTAAACTTGTTGGGTGATCGACAGTAAAAACTCGTTAATCGCAAACAAAGTTTAGATAAACAATATTAGGTATAATAAAATAAAATTTATTTTTTATGAAGCTTTTTATGATGCTTTGATTGTATCAAATCATATTATCTAAAATATTGTTACCTAATTTTTCGTAACGTCTAAAATATTGTAAATAAATTTATCTACCTACAAAATTGATTTTAATTTTTACAAAAATTTTTTATATTTAATTTTAATTTTTCATTACATTTTTGTATTAAAAAAAATAAAATATGATGATCAATATAATTATGAAAACCCCATTTGTAAGATTTAATTTCTATATTTTTTTAAAATCAATTTCATCAATTGCTACTTTGACGAATATTTATAAATTATCATTTTCTAGCTTAACGAAGCAAACATATTTTTAAAAAAATGTTAAATTTTTAAAACTAAATTTATTTAAAATAAAGTTTATACTTCTCTATAGATTTTGTAAAAACAAAAATAATCAACCAGCTAAACTAAAGATATTTGATGTGCGATTTAACTTAGGGCATAACTTAACAATGATTTAATAAAAATGTAAGGATTAGCTGATCGTTTTAAGTTATTTATAATGGTCTTCGTGGTCTCAGATTGAAGCTCATACTTAGAATTTAGCTTTGGAAATTTTTAAGTTAATAACGATTTTATTTATACAGTATGCACTAAGAGTAACAACTAATAAAAATTACGATATCTTTAGTAGATTTTGAGATAGCATCTAACATACAAGTTGTTATTATATTATTGTCATTTTATTATGGTGTATGATTTTATTCGATATGTGAAAAAGATACACTTAATAATTATTGAAATCAAGTTCGAGCATCAATCTGAATAGCGCCCTTAAGAAATTTTATCGAACTTTTTTATAATTTTATAAAAATTTGCTAATGACTTAAAACTTTACGCTCTAGCATTGATATAATTTTTGTTGTAAAGCTTTGTGTGCACAAAAACACAAATCTTCTGGCCTGTTCCTCTAAGCGCATGTACTAAACAAGAATTTGCGTTTATGTCATAAAATAGTACGATGTATTTTTGTATAACAAAGTTGTATTAGTATATTATATATAAAAAAATAATTATTCAATTTTATTTTAATATTTAAATTTAAGTCAAACAATAAAAAAATATTAACGAATCTCTAACACTTAAATATGTTAATTTTTTAATTGTCTTGTGTAATTGTACATCGCTCTGTAATATATGTATTTGCTTCGATAAATTACAGATATGAATGTTACCCTCCTACCCAAAAAAAAAATAAATTAATATTAAAAACATTGTTTTTAAAAGAATATTCATTTAATCAGATAAATACAAACATGTGTGCAATTTTTTAAATTAAATTTTTACTTTTACAATTTATTAATTTACGAATTAAATAAAATAAAGAAATTTTTCAAATTTAAAATGGAAGCGAAGCAAAAACATGCTATGAAGTAATTTTTTACTTAAAATTCACATTATTAGACAAGTACAAAATTATTTCTTAGAATGTTATTACGTGTACACATATTCCAACAAATGGCACTAAATTATTTCACACATATTTGTATGTTCCTTTTGTCGCTCGTTAACCTTGATTTTGATTATTATAGAAACACCTTAATCTATCGTTTTTTGAATTTATATTTTTTTTTATATATTTTAAATTTTAATTAAGTAAATTGTTTATATTTTTAGAAATTTTTTGTATCATATTTTATTAACAATGTTAAATTGAAAGAGTTTAGTTTTATAGATTTTATTTTTTAGATATAACAGAATAAAAACAAAAACGTTATAATTTATTTTTCAAATGATTAAATTAGTATAAAAACATTAAAGACTCCTGTTTTCAATGTCTAAAAGTCAGTTTACATTTTATTTAAGGCTAATGTTGCCAAATTAGTGTTTTAAAAATCATATAATCTTGCAACGTTCCAAATTACAACAATAATTTGATTCAACATTCGTGATAGACTATCAATAAAATGATAATTGATCTTAATAAATAATCTTAATATGCACGAATATATTTATTTGATTCCAATTAATAAAATTTAAACTGAAAAAGTGAGCGTAATTCTTAGAATCAATCCAAATAACTTCACAAAATTCCAAAGAAATATTAAATATTTAAATAATTTTTAAATTATATCGAAATTATGAACGATTTTTATAGAACGCGAGAACTAATGATTTTTGTATTGAAATTGTTTATTTTAAATTGCATTTACAATAATTTATTTAAATTTTGAATCGTTACAATCGCTATTAAACATTAACATTATTGAATTACTCCATTATTTTGTATATACGATGGTTTTTAAAGTATGATAAATTTTTTAAAATGAAATACAATAATTCGTCGTAAATAACTTTTTTTACAACAGTTCGCTTGTTGGAATTAATTCGCATTAATTTATTTACAAAAATATAATTAAAAATTATGAATTAACTTACAATTAATGTATTTAAAATTCAAACATACATGTCTTAATTCGGTCCATTGTTGTCGCTTGCAATAATACGACAATTTGAAGGTTTTATATATATAGTTAAAATTACAAAATATGTACATCCAAATTTCTAGCTATTTTAACGATTCGGATGGTTTAAATGGATTATATTAACAATGTATTTACAACTTTAATGTTCTTATATAATTTACAAAACATCTGATAAACTGATATATATATTATTATTATCTAAAATTATATAATTATGTAAATGGTGATGTTATATAATTCCATAATGTAAAATAAATCTAATTAATACAGATCTTTGCTTTTATAATAATAATTAATTAGATTTATTTAACAGTTTGTGGAAAGCATTAAAAATTAAGAATATAAATGTAATAGATCTAATTTAGACTGTTTACACAGATATATATATATAAATAAATAAATCTATATATAATTATATATAATGTTAATAATAATAATATTATAATTAAAAAAGAAAAAAAAATATATATTAAAAAAAAAAATATACTTAAAAAAATATTATTATGTTGTTTGATAAGGAGAGATAGAATGTAAATTTAAAAAAAAAAAGAGACGGTGCAATCAGTAAGGGCCACATATATTTGATCACAATATTATTGGTCATCTAGAAGAAATTATAATATACAGTATTTTTTCTTTAAATTAGCAATATGTAGTTGGCTAAAAACAAAAAAGAATGTATGCGGAATGTTTTAAGATGTATGTATTATTATTAAAAAAAAAAAAAAAAAAAAAATTAAAAAAAGAAAAACAAAAAAAAAACCAACAAAAAAACTATACATTTGAGTGTTTCACAAATGTTCGAAATAAATTCGAAAAAAAAAATCAATTGTATTAATATATCGAAATGAAGTTTTTTTTTGTTAATTTGTATTCTTTTGTTTTGATTCGAACGAAATTGTTATATGATATGTGGCTAGAAGACGAATAGGTGAAAAATATTATGAAAAATTATGTTATTTTATTAATTTTTATTATATTATTGTAGTTCCAAGTTTGTTTTGTACAATTGTAAAACACTCGGTTATAAAATTAATAGGATCATATGACTAATAAAAAATCATATATTTTATGTACTAGTATAAATTATTTTTTTGTTTTGTAATTTCATAACCTTTTGTTTCTTCAATATTTTTTTTAGATTTATCCAATGAATTAAGAGAAAATATCCATCCACAGCTGTTATTAACATAAACGAGTGTGCTTCCAACTAGCTGTTAACTTAAATTACCTGTAATAAGCATTGTATTTCTTTCAATTTTAACGCCCAAATAACTTAAAAAATACGTATCCAAACGTTTTGAAATTTGGTATGCAATATTGAATTGAAAACGGAGAAGGCGAAGTGCTTTTCTCGAAAAAAATTGGTAATAGTCAAATTTATATTATATATTTAAACAATGTTTTTCGAGAAAAACTTTACGATAAGCACTCCGTTTTCATGTCAATTCTGTGCATATCAAATATCAAAGCATTTGGATAATTATTTTTTTAGTTATTTGGGCGCGAAAATTGAAAAATTTTTACATAGTGAAGGGTGCTTTATTATTATGTTCCAATCCTCCTTAAGGTAAGTGTTAAAAAGTGTTAAAAACCTTCAATCTATATAGCTACGGATTTTTTCTCCAATCCGACCCATAGGTATAGAGTCGGCGATGCCTGGTCCTGCGTTTAGTGTTCACTGGTGTCTACTAAAACCAGTAAATGAAAATTATTTTATTTACTAAAATAGTAAATTTACTAAAATATTTACTAAAGATATGCCCTTATTAATTTTTTGGAGTTGTACACCAGCAGTAGTTTTAGTAAACGAGCTCTGGTAAGTGAAATAACCATTCACTGTTTGTTTGCTTTAAGCTGAATAAACAGAAAGTTGGACTCCTCTACTTTCCTCGTCATTATTGGTTCAGTCTTTTTTAAAATTTAAGCATATAAATATGGTAATGATAAAATTGAATCATGTCTGTTGCTGTCAATGCTCTATTATACCTGTGGTCCAAGAGCTGATCTTGAAACGAAACGAAGTCCAATGGGCCAGATACATGGACAATTTTCGGTCTTTGCGTAGTATTACTATAGATATAATGGTCGACGATGGCGCTCTAAAGATGGAAATTGTCTGTTACTTCCAGTTTTCGTTTTCGAGCGCAATCTTTATTTATAAGATACATGATCTCAATTTATATCAAAAGAAAGGTTTTGATAAGTGGAATAAAAGTGTAAAATCATCGATCAGCTCCAGTTTCTCGCTGTCTTGTGTCGACCTCAATGTAATAAATATCTCTTCTGTAGAGGTGGATACATGATAGTAGCACTTTTATTCCACTTGCCGAAACCTTACTTGTGATATAAATTTAGATAATGTATTCTTATAAATACAGATGACAGTCTAAATTGCCAACCGGAAGTACCATGAATGCGGGAAAAATTTGACATTTTTAAAGGTTTCGACCTTTTGGTCTATAGTAGTACTACGAACAGATCAAAAATTGTTCATGTATCTGATATATAGGACATTCGTACGGCCAGCTCTCGGTGTATAGACTATGCTAGTAAATTAGACAAAATACGATTCAATAGTATATGCCCTACTGCTTGCTATTCGATAATATATAATAAACAAACTAAACAGCAAACAAAATCTATTTTATCTGTTTTCGTTGATTTCTTAGTTTTTAAATGTCATAACTATTTCGACAATTAAATCATATCCATTTCTTTTACTTATTCATTTTAATAGTAAAAAAATTGCCTCAACTTGTATGTCAGTGAAATGACTTACAAGTTGTAAGGATCGGTAGAATTTGATAATAGTTAATAAGTAGAAAGTTACAAGATCAAAGTACCATGTGGCCAGTTGGCTGGTAAGCCTCATTAATAATAAACATGTTTATGGAAAAAGGATTTTGAATTATCTATCCCCCAGTGCCCACCACTTTTTTAAACTCGTGCATCGGTAGATGTACTGTTTAAACAGACTAAACAACAAAAAATTGTATGCTCTTTCTGCATTCAGTGGCGTTGGTAGCTTTGTAATTTACCGAAAAATCATAATTTATTTTACAATAGGGAAGATGCAGAAATTTTTATAACTTCAATTGAAGCGTCTTTTCCTTGTAGTTATTTTTTAAAAATCTTATAAAATAGCCAAAATATTTCAAAATTATTAATTAATAAAGAAGGAGATTTGCACAAATGACGTCATACATATTTATCTCCATAGTAATTATACACAATGGCCATTCTACAGTAAGAGATCCTCCTTCAAAAATTTAAGATAAATAA